>OZ005744.1:104773096-105146753 GCA_963930735.1 Dioctria linearis | reverse complement strand
CTTAAAAATTCATAGTTGCAATTTTAAAATTTAAAGAAAAGTAAAAATATAATTAATAAAATTTAAAATTTATTAAAAGAATTATATAAAGTAAAAAAAAAGATATTTTAAGCTTCTCTGCCTCACTTAATATGAGTGAGTGCAGCAATAGCGATTCTGGGGGGAGTGATGATCCCCCCAAAATAAATAGTAGGGGGAAGAAGAGCTCAAACGATAGTTCTTTCTCTTCCAAGAAAACCCTGAAAGAGCCCACCGAAAAGGCCATTAAGGCCCTAATCAAGAGGCCACAAAAAGGA
The DNA here is from genome assembly GCA_963930735.1 of Dioctria linearis. Taxonomy (NCBI): domain Eukaryota; kingdom Metazoa; phylum Arthropoda; class Insecta; order Diptera; family Asilidae; genus Dioctria; species Dioctria linearis. Next base: position 105,146,457 of record OZ005744.1, on the reverse strand, counting down.
AGTTCAGCTAACTTCCTTGGAGAAGACTGCAACTAGGGCAGCGGAGGCTGTCCGAGATGTACCTGGGACGTCAGCTGCTACAATGGCGGCTACCAAAGCAGCACCTGAAGTAAAATGACAACGTCCGAAATTATCGGAAGTTGTTAAAACGGCTTCGTAATCAGCGCCAAAGCCTAGTGTCTTGGTAATGAGGCCACCGCTTTCTTCAAGCGTCTCTAAGAAGCAGCCAACAGTACAAGGAGGACAAGCAGTAACACTACGATCCCCAGCATTACAGTCAGGGATCTCATATGCACAGGTAAGTGGCGGTTCCAAGCAGGCTTCCACCATAGAAATTTTGAGTAAAGGCATCACTCCTCGTCCAGCCCCATTGGACGCAGGTAAGCCTCGGCCCAAGACCAGTGCGGGTCTGCAGGGCTTCTTCGACGGGACGAGGGTCTCGGCGGGGGTGTCTTCGGTACCAGCCGGGAGGCGTCCATCACCTTGAATAAGGGGTGCACGCTTCCAAAGGCTTTTACCTGAGCATATCCGGTTCAAGATACTGGATAGACATTGGCACCGAAGCGAAATGCCATGCTTGCCATTTGGTAGGGCATTTTATTGCTGACTGCCCCAGAAGAACCGGGAAGAAGGCTGAACCGAGGGTTCCCTCGAAGGAAGCCACTGCTACAGTAGTGGCTCCGGAGGAGGAGTCTTCGCCCGGCACTCAACCTGCTATTTTGGAGCAGCCAGTGGTTAAGGTGCCTGAAGTTGTCCTAGAGGCAAAAGAAATTATGGCTATAAACGGCGCCACGTCGGCACGTGGAAACACGGCTACTTCTGACGAGGAATCGAGTAGCCATCTAGGCAAAAAAAGGAGGACGAGAAGGAGGAAGACGAAGGTGGACCGGGTGATGCTGCCTCCTCCAGAGCCAGCAAAGCAGTCGCATCAAAGCGGCCCCACTCGGAGGAGGACGATAGTGGAGCTCGCGGTTCGAAGGTTGTTGTGAGGGGACGCGGAAGTGTCTCTCGAGCAGCTTTCGGACTGCGACATGACCGGTTTGGATGAGACTGGTCTCTCGAGCTTCAGTGGCTATGAGTCGTGTGGTAGCGCCATTTCGACTGGTAGCCAATTTGAGGTCTCGAGGGGGATGGAAACCCTTCCTACGGAGAAAATTCGCAGCATTCTTGCCAGCTCTTGTACAAGAAGAATTCAGGTAAAATCTGGAGTATTCGTGTACGGGAGCTGGAGAGGCCACAGTTGTTACTTCCTCAACTTCTACTCCTACAACAGGAGTCGAAGAAAAGGGGAAGTACAACGATGTAGCTCGCTTGCATCGTCTCCATAGGAGGGTGGAGGAGCTGATTCAGGAGCATGGCTTGGTCGATTCTTCTCGTCCGTAGATGTCGTACCATCATCGTTTGAGCTTCTTATCTCTTTGAATGTGTAAGATAGGCTCTATTAACACCGGGGGTTTAAGTGCTCATACAAGACTACACAGTACTATCGAACATGTCAAAATGTTCGATATAGACATTACACTTCTGCAGGAGACGAATTTCACTCAAGACACTTATACACAACTTGAGTGCTATGCTTATCTACACACTGGCTATGCAATGTTTGCCACACCTGCGCCTCGCCGAGGCTCAGGGGTGGCAATCATTGTATCCAACAAATTTACACTATCGTCTCCTGTCTATACAGATATCTTCCCAGGCTTCGCTTCTTCCTTGGACTTTGTCATTCAAGACAAAAATATCAAGGTAGTAAACGTATACCTTCCTCATGACCAGGACATTACAAGACAAGTTCTTGATAGTGGTCAGTCCTGTCTGGTGAATTTTAGCGGCGAAACTGTCCTCGGAGGTGATTTCAACTGCACTCTGAATCCCTCAATGGATCGGCACTCTGGAGTTGAGTTCAACTCTGTTAATGCTACTCGGTTGAGGAATTTTGTCGGTGTTTTCAGACTCGTGGATATCTATCGTTGGATGCATCCTACGACTAGATCATACACGAGGGTCTCGCGAAATATCCATGGAAGTCTCGCAGGCTCCAGAATTGATAGACTTTACGTCTCACCTGGAATACTAGAACATTTCGTTGGTGTCTTTCATGAAGTGTGTTCCGTTAGCGATCATCTTCTTGTAGTTTCGACCAGCACTCTAGTTGAAAGAAGAACTGCATACTGGATATTCAACAACTATTTGTTGAATTCCGAGCAGTTCATCAATGAGTTCACTGAATTCTGGCACGATTGGCAAGAGAGGAAAGCTGACTTTCCTTTTCTTAGTCAATGGTGGGATGTTGGAAAGCTCCAGATTCGGTCTTTTATCGAGACGAGTTTCAATCGAAGTGACTATCAAGCTTCTAGCTTGTCGGCCGAGGTCTCTCGGGTGGCAGCTCTTCTCCCAACTCAGCCGGGGTTGATTCTTTATTTCAATGGAATAAAGGAACGCTTGGCGACACAGACTTACAAACACAGCTTGGAGTTTGTGCTGCGCGGCCAATCGCGCTGGCTGAGAGAAGGCGATTCTCCAACTGAGTACTACTTTCAGGCGACTAGACGTCGTACTGCTTCTTGTGAGGTCGAATCGATAATTGATGAATCTGGACAAGTCCTCAACGGACAACAGCTATCAGAATATATTCGAGACCACTACAGTAGTCTCTACTCTGAATCGACGTCGACAACATCCTCGACCACTCATGAATTTCTTGAGAATATTCCCACTTTCTCTGAAGACAGTAAGGAGCTCCTGGATACAGTAATCACATTAGAGGATATGATTGCTGCGACAAAGGATCTAAGGCGACACACTTCACCTGGTTATGACGGCTTGACTCCAGAATTCTTCATACGTTTCAGGGATTTATTAATTCCTGACCGGCGGTTGAGACACATTCAGACTTTCCTTCTAGTTGGAGGAGATCTGTTATGCGCTTGATTCCAAAGAAGGGAGATTTGCAGAGGATGGGGAACTGGAGGCCAGTAACCCTATGCAATGTAGACTACAAAATCGTCTGCAAAGCATTAGGGGCGATACTCCGCTCAGTGATTGCTTCGGTAATACACCCGGAACAGTCCTATTGTGTACCTGGTCGTAGTATCTACGACAACATCGCGGTAGCCAAGCATTTGTTTGCCTACCATGAGCAGACAGGTACACAAATGGCCATGATTTCACTTGACCAGCAAAAGGCTTTTGGTAGTGTCTCGCACGAGTATCTCTTGACTGCTCTCGAGGCATTTAGGTTTCCACCCAGGTGGCTCGATATCGTCGGGAAACTGTATAGAGTTTCAGCGATTTTGATTAAGCATCAAGGACAAGTTTTGGCTCCTATCTCGTTTCATCGAGGTATCAGACAGGGCTGTCCATTGTCAGGTATGCTTTATGATCTTTCGTTGGAGCCGCTACTGGTGAATCTTCGTCGAATGCTCGGACAGTATGCGGTTCGTCTACCATATACCAATGTGAGGCCTCTTATGTTGGCTTATGCGGATGATCTGTCTATTTTCGTGACAGAAGATGAAGCTTTTCCGGTCGCTCGTGCTGTTTTCAAACAGTTCGAACGTATAGCTGGGCGCTAAAATCAACCTTAGTAAGAGTCAAGGCTTGTGGTGTGGAAGGTGGAGAGATCGTACAGATACTCCACTGAACATCCAATGGACTAATACTTGCCTGAAGTATTTAGGTGTGTATATCGGACGCGAGAGTAAATCAAATAATAGCCGCATCGCTCTTGAAAAACTCTCTAGAGCTGTAAACTCATGGCGTAGTCGACTGTTTCCATTATCCTTAATGGGTAGGTCAGTCGTGATAAACTATTTGATTACCTCGTCCATCGTTCATCTGCTAAAGTCTGAGACGTTTTATGAAGGCTTCGTAGGTCTTCTTTAAGCAAAAGCAATAGACGCCTTTTGGTGCGGAAGACGATGGGTTGCTGAAAGCACACTCTGTCTGCCAGTCAAGATAGGTGGATTAGGTCTCACTAACTTGGTTGTGAAATCAAGGTGTCTCCAAGTGCGTGCATTCCAAAGAGTGTTTTGCCAGAGAGACAGCTTGATTTCTCAACTGTGGGTGAATGTACTGGGAGGGATCGGCATAGGGGAGTATTACTACCTACTCTCTGTTCGACCACCTTATCCTCGTGACTGGCCACAGGATCTAATTTCAACGATTCAGACCTGGGGCAGAATCACGCATACACTGACAGTTCTCGGAGATATTATTGATATCTCTGGAAACTGTCGAATAAACACAAACACTGCACAACTACACGACCTGGCTGCTTCTGTGCGGGAGAGATTTCGCCAACTTGGGACCAGTGACCCTGGCACTAAGTTAGAAGATGCTTTCGTTCTGAACAGACCAGCACACACACCTTTCAGCACACTTACAACACGTGTGCTCCGTGACGTGCTTATTTCAATAAGACCTCCGGAGTATACAGGATACAACATATGGTGAACACACCTCGGGGTGAATATGGGCGTGATGGGAGGGATAACTTGCAGAGTAGTCTACAGTTATCCTTCTAATTACAAAGATGCTGATGTAGCATTCAAATTGCTGCATCACAGTCTTATGCATCTTAATCAGTTGTCACATATTGACCGCCGAGTTCAGAGGATTTGCACAGTTTGTGGTGGTGAAGGCACCCTGTTTCACAGGTTCTTTACTTGCCCGGCTTTGCAAGATCTAATGGATCTCGTGCGCGATATATGTCAGTTGATCCACCCGAATTTCAGCATTACTAGAACATCGTTTCTATGGGGGCCAAAGGTTTGTAGTCGAGTGAATTGTCTGATTAGCTTTGTGTTGACACTGGCCAAATCTACAATTCACTTGTACTACATGAGAGTCGAAGATGGGAATCAGAACACTGACCCACAACACCACGCACACGCACTTAAGCGCCACTTCGTTGACAGATTGAAGAGACGTTTACGTCTTGAATATCTGGCAACGAACGCTGACACATTCAACTGCACATGGCAGCCACTATCGTCCGTGCAGGACAGAGCTCTTATCTTTCACTGGTGATAGCAGGCCACAGCATTTGCAACACTAGTCCACGGGGCTTCTCCCCGCTTAGGAATCGTTGCACGTGCTGTGGGAAGGACAAGCACTCTGTTAGAGATGCTAAGCTGGAGGGATGATGAGGGCAGTTTGTAGAGGTCTATGATACTACAGGCTGCTCTCGCGGGACTCTATAACGGTATCGCGTAAATTTTTCGTTCGTTCGGTTATTTATTTTTAATTCGGTTTCGGTTTCGGTTCTAAATTACAAAATTTTATGTTGAAATTCACTCGTTTAGGTAAAGATATTTATTAGATTATTTTGGAATTTTGGAACTTTTGGAACTGCCACTTACCCTATTGTCAAAATAGGGGCAAGCAAAATTTTTTATTGTTTTACATCTTTTAGGCATTGTTCAAAATTTTTGTATCCGTTTATTGTCTCTTTTGAGAACATAGTGTTCACTTTTTGTCCTTTTACCTGATAGTGTCTAGTTTGTTTTTGTTGTCCCTATTGACTGTTATGTTTGTGATTTTTTACAGATGTACAGCCTTTTGCACCTATTTTTAAGGAATTTTGAAAAGAGCCAAAGAGCCAAAAAATAAAGAGCTTATATACTTAAAAAAAAATTATTATTATTACTTCCTGCTCCAGAAATTTGACGACCCGCGAGGCTTAGGCCTCTGGCATTGCTTTCAACAGCACGAACTTAGATAAGTGGTCCAGTACGATGAAGATATACCTATTACCAGCTCGGCTGCGCGGATAAGGACCTAGAAAATCGCAGAAGATACGTTGCCAAAGCAGATCGGTAGACCGTATCGTGCCCAGAGGAGGTCTTGAAGGCACATTGGTCGGCTTGACCAGCTTACAGGTTTCACAGGCGTGTATGAACTAACGTACCTCAGATGCCATGCTCGGCCAGTAGTACTGACGGCGTAGCTTTTCTAGAGTTTTTGCGAAACCGAAGTGTGCTGCCATAGGAGCGCTCTGCTCTGATTTGATTAAATCGCCCGTGAGATTATCAGGAACCCATAGCTTCCACTGAACCTGCTCCCCTGAGACGTTGTTATTTGGATGCGAAAATTAGGTAAATACTTTACCACCGCTAATTCGTAAGTTCCGGAAACCGCTGGGATTCGATGTGATGCGCTGGATTCTCTCAACGTACGTTTTTTCTTGTAATGCAGGTGAACTCAGATCGAGCGAGCTGATTTGAGCCGGATAAACTAGCTCGTCAGTGTGGTGTTCTACTGCCTCATCAGCAAATGACCTTGAAAAAGCATCCGCCACCACATTGTCCTTACCTTGACGGTATTCAATGTGAAATTTGAAGGCCTGGAGTTTGAGGCTCCAACGAGCCAGCCTGCCACATAGATCCCGTTGGTCCATGAGCCATTTGAGGCTAGCGTGGTCAGTAATGACCGTGAACTCCAGTCCTTCCACATACGGCCTGAATCTTTTTATGCTCAATACGGCGGCCAGACACTCTAACTCAGTTATGCTGTAGTTGCGTTGCGCCGCGTTCAGCTTCTGCGACATATAGGCGATGGGATGCTCATCCCCGTCTACAGAACGCTGAAATAAGACGCCTCCAACCCCTGTAGTGCTAGCGTCGCACTGAATGAAAAAAGGCTTGGAGAAGTCCGGATTCGCGAGCACTGGTGCGGTCATCAGACACTGTTTCAGCTGTTGGAATGCCAGTTCCGCTTTTTTGTTCCAGTCGAACTTGATGTTCTTCTTTAGAAGATCCGTCAGAGGACTAGCGATAGTAGCGAAATGTGGAATGAACCTCCTATACCAGCCGCATACTCCGCGGAAGCTACGTATTTTCTTGACAGTTGTTGGCCTTGGCAAGCCCTGAATAGCTGTGACCTTTTCGGGATCAGCCCGCAAGCACCCATCTCCAACTACAAAGCCAAAATATCTGACCTCTCTCATACAAAACTTACTTTTCTCCACATTGATCGTCAGGCCGGCAGCGCGGAACAACGACGCGACTTCCGCCAGAAGTCTTAGGTACAGGTGTTGCTGAAGAGAGGGACTATGTCCAGTCTCATTATACGCGTCTTTTCACCATATCTCACGAGGACCCGTATGTGGCCCAGGACCTTTTCCTGCCGCCCATCAGCGGTCGAAACTGAAGACGGCATCGAGTGGAACGAAATCCCCATCTTATCCAGGAACTTCTCTGCTCCAGCCCCGAGCACACTCACATTAGCACCGCTATCCAATAAACCTCGTATCTTTTGTCCCTGAATGTAGACATCGGCATAAGGACGAGGATCCCAAGGATCCTCTTCATCAGATACTACTGTTTCGGCAATGGCAGCATTTATAACTCTGCGCAGGCTGAGGTACCTATGTGTGCGTGGGACAGTCCTGCAGGAAAAGGACCCTGTAGCCGGTGGGAATTCGCTGCCACAAAACGATGCATCCTCTATATCTGAGGTGGAGATTGAAGTATTTTCATCTGATAAGGTGCAACTACAATTTTTGGAAGGACCGGGTTCCCAGTAGGTGGTAAAATTTGATGTGCTTAGCGTGCTGGAATTCTCCGTCTGAGTGGAAGAGTTAGACGTGTTTACCTTAAGACTGTTGGCCGCCTTAAAATCCGATCTGGGTTCATGAGTTTTGAGTTTTGGAAGCAGTGCAGCATCGCTGACAGCTCTACGCCGTGAAGTTAACGGTAGCGGACGGGCTCGGTGTTGGTAGCCGCTTCTTCTGTCGTGCGCCTGAAGGTTTGGCTTGGAGTCAAACGGCGCTGACCACCTACAAAATTTTGACCTCTGCCTCGGTTTCCCGACAAGCAATTCCAACATGTCACTCGAGATCTAGCGAGTCGATGAATATCTCTCGGAGCATTATTTTGAACACCCCATGGTGGAACTTCAATGGCATCTATTTGACTAGACAAAGTGTGATTCAAATTCGGCGTATCTGAATAAATCTCATGCACTGCACGTCGTGGCGCGACCGCCCGCGGAGAGCCTATATCGGACCATAATTTTTCAAATCGGTTGCACAAGTCCCTCAAATCTAGCACGTTGTCAGTCCGGTAAAGTAGTAACGCCTCCTGTAAGGCAGGTTTCATGTTACGTCTCAGTATTCCACCAGCTCTGCTTCTGGAATCGATATGCTCATTTTGGACACTAACGCGCGAACCGCTAATCGAAAATCACTGAAGGCTTCGTTCACTCCCTGCCTCCTTGACTCAACTAGCTTGCGAATTTCGTAGTCAGTTTCCTGGCTGCGGAATTCGCGTAGGCGTGCTGAACGTAGCTCTTGCCACGAGTGCGTACGCTGATTTCGCAGATATAGCCAATACCAGTTGGCAGCTTTCCCGGTAACGACTGTATGAAACCCAGCACACAATTCTGGGGCGGATACTTGTTCTAGTACTGCCGGATGTGCCATCAAAATTTAACTTCCAGCGGAAGACAGGACTGTGAAATACGCTGTTACGGTCTCTCGCTGCTGTTACGTGTATATCTTGCTTTCCGTAACTTGGACTGGGAGTGCTTTCCTTAGAGGAGAAGATCACCAACCCAATTGAAATTTACTTTAATTTAAACACACACTTGTTTATCAACTTTTCTTCACTTCTTTATTGAATTTTAATTTACTATAATTTTGGCTTTAACTTATTTCAACTTTTAATAATACTTCTAGCTCGCTTATTTTAGTAGAATAGGTTGCCTTACCGCTGGTGGGGGGGTCAACCTTATTCTTTGATTTTCAGAAAACTGACTGCCTAGTACCCTCGAAGTATCGGCTTTTAATTTAGGAGATCTTTGTTCGATTTCCTATTAACTCAGCAAAAATAGAAATAATTTCGTAGTGGGGTATGTGGGAATGGTTAGAATTAATAACCAATATTGCCTATATAAGCGATATTGGTACATTTCCGTAACTTGGACTGGGAGTGCTTTCCTTAGAGGAGAAGATCACCAACCCAATTGAAATTTACTTTAATTTAAACACACACTTGTTTATCAACTTTTCTTCACTTCTTTATTGAATTTTAATTTACTATAATTTTGGCTTTAACTTATTTCAACTTTTAATAATACTTCTAGCTCGCTTATTTTAGTAGAATAGGTTGCCTTACCGCTGGTGGGGGGTCAACCTTATTCTTTGATTTTCAGAAAACTGACTGCCTAGTACCCTCGAAGTATCGGCTTTTAATTTAGGAGATCTTTGTTCGATTTCCTATTAACTCAGCAAAAATAGATATAATTTCGTAGTGGGGTATGTGGGAATGGTTAGAATTACTAACCAATATTGCCTATATAAGCGATATTGGTACATTTCTACAGAGCATTTTCCCTGTCTTCAAGAAATTCTTTTCTGTCATTAGTTCACTTCCAAATACATAGGAAATAATTTAAACAGAAAGAAGTTCACTTCTAAGTATATAGGAAATAATGCAACCCGAAAGAAGAAGAAAAGAAAGACAAAAAACAACGTGCATTACTCAATAAGTGGGTCAGCCGCTATGACTTTACACATGAGCTTTCCCAATTATGTACAAGTAAACGAACTGCAAGTAAACAAACAGCATGCACTGACAGTGGGATAGGTCAGGGCTAACCCAGTGTCGGTGCAATGCTTAAAATCGGTCTCGTGCTGTGACGTTTGGATTTTTTGTTCTGGGTGCGGTGTATTGCCGCAAAAAATGTTGAGACTGCAATAATTTATATTAATTGTCGGCTAACTGGGAAAAGACAACAAAGAAAGTTGTTTAAAATTAGAATTAGCTAGCCGTATGGGAATGAAAATTGAGATGCATGTGTTTTTAGGTTTTGCGTGAAGTGAAAGCGTGAAATTGATATTTATTTTGGGATGCGTTTTGCATAAACGCATTGGGTGTGTGTATTATTATGCCTGCATGCACATTTAATTGAATAATGTTATGCATTATAATTAGAATGTTGTGCATGATATTAGATAAATAAATGGGTAATTTTTGTTTTTAGCCGATGATTCGGAGTACTTTACATTTTTTGATTATTAATATTACTATACAGAGAAGACGAAAATATACAAAAGTTTATCTTATAGCCCTAAGATTTCTAGGTTAGGTTACATTATTTGTTTAAAGAGAAAAATTATTCTATTATTCTAATATTTATGAAAATTCCTAGAATGGATTGCATGTAAAAATTACGCCTATTTCTAGATTAATACGTATAGAGTATATAGTATATGTATATAAAAAAATTATTACGCTTATTCCTAGAGTAGTACATATAGAGTATATAATATATGTATATAAAAATATTACGCTTATTCCTAGATTCGTACATGTAGAGTATATAGTTCCTGTATATAAAAATATAAAACTTTGTGTAAGATATTTTCATAAGCTTACATAGAATTTGTCGTACATATAGTGTAGCAAGCTTTAAAAGGGTTTTGCATACTTGCATGATTTTAGGGTGATATCAAGCTTTTATCATTACTTATTTTTTAAATACTACGTGCGTGACTTTGATTATATGTATTTTTATTAACATATTTTTTGGCGTAGTAAGAAAATCTTTCTCTTTCTCTTTCTCTCTTGTTTTTATAATTTAATTTTATTTATGCTTAGCAAGGTGTAAATGGTTTTGCTTTGAAAGGATTTCAATGATTATGGTAACATCGTCAATTGGTAAGTTGGTTTTGGGTTTTCGTTTTCTTGGATTTGTTGTGGTTGTGGGCTTTTATCAGTGCTGAGCTTTTTGGTTTTAATCTTTTTACATATTTGGAAAATTATACCATCAGAATTACCGCAAATAGAACATAAGAAATGACATAATGATGAATGTTGTGTGTATTCAATGTGGGGAAACTTATATTTTCGCTTTGCTTAAGCCGACCTAGAGCTTTGCTTATTGAATTTTATTACATGCACCTGGGCATTAGTGGAATTAGCTTCTTCGGGAAGGGGTAGGCTGGAGGTTAAATTTAGCGATGGGAGATAGTGGTTACTAAGCTCCGACGTTTTGGTATTATGTGCTTGGATAATTAGATCTTGGGTACGGAGATGGCATCCCTTGGAGAGATTAATAATTCCTGTGTTTTCCAAGCTATATGTAGTAATATTATTTCCGCAAATGACACTGACCACTGTGATTTTTCGTATAGAAAAGAGCCACTTATTCGGTTGAGATAGTTGTATCCAAAAATCCATTTGAGGAACGGCTTTGATATTACAAGAAGATGGTATTTCATGGCTGTGTTTGAGGAGTTGTACTTCGCATTGGTTATTTGTAGACTGGGTGTTAAATATGGGGTGTATATTACGGCACAAGAGATGTACTTGATCTTGCGTTTGACAGTTCTGTAACTCAAATCTGTTTACGGTGTAATAGTGTTCTCTATTATAATCGATTACTAAATATTCGAGTGAAGGTTTTATAAAAATGAACTTGTCTAGATGATTTGTCGGCAAGGGCTGTATATTCAGAAGCTGGTATTCATCTTTGAATGGGAGAGGGAGCTTGAGGTGAAACATTATTCTATTGTCTAGAATTGTACTTCTCACGTTACCAATTTGATAGAGTTGTAGAAGGTTATTCTCGTTCTTGTCTATCGGTAAAGTGAGCGTATTAGGTAGTTCTTTTTGGATGTTTTCTAGGATATGTTTCATTTGAGGTGGGTTCATTATTGCTGGATGTGGTTTACCATGTCTAACATCTGTTATCAGATCTAGTAAGAGGTTTTGGGTGGTCTGATATCGTACCATCATTAGTGCCGTTAGAGAGACCATCGTCTCGAGTTCAGTGGTAAAACTCTTCGATAGTTCATCAGTTTGTACGCGATTGGCTAGGTTACTCAAGGCGTTAAGCTTTTTCTCTACGTGTAGGAATTGTTCTTTTATTGTCATGCGTGTTTTATTCAATACATTAACTGTAGAATCAACGATGACGGTCTGATTCTTGATTAATTGCAATAGATAGTCTTGGTTGTTTTTTAATTTATCTATATGCGAGTTAAAAGTCTTAGTGTCATCCGCGTCGAGAGTGCCAAAAAGGGTCTTACTTAGGGTTCCTACGGCATTAATTAATCCTCTTTTAAATCGAGTAGTTTCAGACTTTAACAGGAGTGAATTTTGTTTTAGGATTCCGATTATAGTGTATAATTGGTGTGTTATGTCTTTGCATAAGGGTGCCTTATTGTGGTAGTTTTCTATGTAATTACACAACCTATTTGTCTGTTCCGTATGATTACACAATTTCTCAAGTTCAAAATTGAATTCCTCTAAGTCATAATATGTTATTACTTGCCACTCGTTGCTGTAGAGACTTACTCTTCCTACTTCTTCGAAGTAGATTCCTGGATTGTTCTTCAGGATCGTTACTTGCAATGGTTCGTTTTGTATCATTGCGTCCGCATTGTGGGTTAGGAGGATGAAGGCGAAAATCCATAATATCCTAAGGTATAGATAAAAGAATTATTTTCCTATTCGATGACTAACTTAAGATTATTGTTGTGTACTGTTCTATTTTTGTTCCCTATTTTAATAGTAGTATTTTCCGTAGAATTAATAGTTACTATATCATAGGGTCCTGTCCACAACGGGGATAATTTGTTTTTTCTTGTGTGGGTCTTTAAAAAGACCTTATCTCCTAAGTTAAAGGTTCTCGCTTTCCAGTTTTTGTCATAGAATTGTTTTGATTTTTCTTTTTTATTTATAATAGATTCTCTAGCTATCTGGTGACTATATTGCAAAATCGCTTTTAGCTCGTTGCTGTAATTATCGTAATTGTAATTTACCGTTGGGTTTGCTTTAATTATAGCTGGAATACTGGGTGGAAAACCGTATATCAACTCGTATGGACTGTAATTGGTACTGGAGTGTGTACTTGTATTATACGTAAACATAGCATACGGTATCCAAGTATCCCATGTTTGCGGGTCTCGGTTCACATAATGCCGTAAATATTCCGCTAGGGTTCTATGACTCCTTTCTAGAGCTCCATTGGTCTGCGGATGATATGGGGTTGTTTGCAGTTTCTTGATTTTTAATAGTTTACACATTTGTGTAAACATTTCACTCAGAAAGTTAGAACCCTGGTCTGTCAGTATTGATTCCGGTATACCGTGCCTACAGACTATATTTAGTACAAAAGCTTCAGCAATGCTGCGGGCTTCTGCATTTTGTAGGGGTATAGCTTCAGTGTATTTCGTGAGGTCATCCTGGAATGTGAGAAGAAACTTGTTACCATTGTGGCTTACTGGCAAGGGTCCGACTATATCTAATGCTATTCTCTCGAATGGCCTAGTACTAGTTGAGGCAATTTTCATAGGCACTCGAGGGTTTCTAACAAGTTTATTCATCTGACAAGATTGGCATTTCTTTACAACGTTCTCCACATCTTTGCTCAATCCGGGCCAATTATATGCGGTTTGTATTCTTTTAACAGTCCGAGTTATACCTTGGTGTCCACCTAACGGTGTTTTGTGAAAGGATTCCATTATGTGTTCTTGTTCCTTTTGATCAGATACTATTAACACTTGGGGTGTATAAATTTTTATTCCGCTACTTATGTTTTTTAGAGAACGTTATCATATTTCTCAATTCTGCGTGAGCTACTATGTCCAATTTGGGGATAGATATGTGGATTTCTGCAAGACCTTTTTCTTTTCCATAATCTTTTATTTTTGCTAGTATATGTAATACTTGTTTGTAATCGCTTTCTATTTTCATTGGTAAGGGTGTTCTAGCAATTATGTATGTTTGTTTGGCATTTACGTACTCGTATAACTGTGTATTTTGCAAGGCATCATCTATGGTTGCAATCAGTTCTTTCATGTATGTTCCAGTAGGATCTTCCGTTTTAGGTAATATGAAGAATTTATATGGTATTTTTTTATGGCTTAATATATGCCCTTTGATTTCAGAATAATTATTCATATGAGGAGATGAGATGTATTCATTATATATTTTATCCAAATCTAGAGTATCATGATTTAGACTAGGGGATTTTGCTCTAGTACGAGTACCTTGATAGATTTTTTAACTGAGATTTCAGGTTCTTCTGTTTTAATTCGGCTCAAAGCATCAGCATTTGCATTTAATTTACCTGGTTTATGTATTATAGTATAATCATATTCCTCTAGCTTTATTCGCCATCTCATAAGACGGGAGGTTGAGTCTTTCAAACTCATAAGCCACACGAGGGGTTTGTGATCAGTGACTATATTGAACTTCTTTCCGTAAATATATGGACGAAATTGTTCCACAGCATAAACTATGGCTAGGAGTTCTTTATCAATTGTGGAGTATCTTCCTTCTGCAGGATTTAATGTTCGACTGGCGAAACAAATGGGATTATCTTTTCCTATTTCTCCTTGGGATAAGACAGCTCCTATTGCAATGCCACTTGCATCAGTAGTGACGTTAAATTCTCTATCGAATTCTGGATAGGCCAGAATTGGTGCGCTGATAAGCTTTTGCTTTAGGATTTTAAATGATTCGTCACAAAATGTATCCCACACAAATGCAGTATCCTTTTTTAGGAGATTAGTTAAGGGCTTAGCGAGTTTGGAGAAATTGGGAATAAAACGTCTGCAGTATCCCACGAATCCCAAAAAGGCTTTGATGTCTTTGGATTTTCTTGGAGTTGGGTATGTTTTTACCGCACTAATTTTACCTGGGTCAGGCTGAACTCCATTTTCTCCAACCACATGCCCCAGATAAACGATCTCTTTCCGAAGGAAGTGGCATTTGTCTGGCTGCAATTTCAGTTGATGTGTTCTCAATCGATCAAATACCTCTACAAGTTTGGTGTTATGGTCTTGTAAATTATATCCATAAATCCCAATATCATCCAGGTAGACAAAACAGCGAATACCTTGAAGTAGCTGGTGCTCCCTTCAGTCCAAATGGCATTCTATTATAGTGATAATGTCCAAATGGAGTGCTGAACGCTGTTTTTTCTTTGTCCTCCTGTGACATCGGGATTTGGTGGAATCCATTGGCCAAGTCCAAGGTTGTGAAGTATTTTGATCGACCTAACTGATCCAAGATGTCAGTTATGTTCGGTAATGGGTAAGCGTCCACAAGAGTGACCTCATTTAAGCGTCTGAAATCCACTACGACTCGCCAACGTTTTTGTCCTGTTTCTTCTGGCTTCTTGGGTACCAGTAACAAGGGAGAGTTCCATGGACTCTTACTAGGACTTAGGATATTCTGGTCTATCATTTCTTTAATCTACCTACTAATCTCAGTTCGTTGGGATTCCGGTAGTCGATATGGTTTGACATAAATGGGTGCCGTATCCGTCTTAACTGGAATCGAGTGAGCCGTAGCTTCTGTGTGTGTTAACACATCTCCTTCTAGATAGAATAGGTCGTTGAATTCTCTACAGATATTTATCAGCGATGATTTCTCTTCCTGGTTACAGTGCTCTAATTTTAAGGCGTTTTCTAATATTTTAAGCCGGGTTTCTATTGGATCGGATTTATAATTGGGCTGAATCACCTCATAGTTCCGTAAATAATCCTAAGTAGGCTGTATGTCATTAATGGAAATTTCGACATTATTCTCATTGGCATTCATCATTAGTACCTGTACCATATTATTGCTTGTTCGTGACAAGGTATTCCCTATATAAATGCCTGGCCTTACTTCATTGTGGCTTAGCAATATTTCGCCCTCTTTTCCTTGCGATGGAAGTGAGACGATTACTTCTGAGCGTGCAGGTAGTACAAATTTATTTGCTTTTATTTCAGCTTTATTAAGTTTTTCTCCAGTTATATCTTTATCGCTCGGCTTGGATATCGTAAGCGATTTTCTATCCTCGATTGTATTTGGTTGACTAGCTTTATTAGTTGTACACAGATCACAGTCTTAGCGTCATGAATCTGTATCAACTTTTCGATTTTTACTAGTAGTAGCTGTATACAGATCACAGTCGTAGCGTCGTGAATCTGTATCAACCTTTTGTTTTAATGAACTTGCTGGCTTTTTTAGCATTACCATCATTAAATAATAGAGAATTTGAAGGAAAGTTACTATTATATTTGGGTTATTAGTTTGCCCATTACTTATTATTGCTGATTTCTTTATTTCGGGATTTATTTTTACCGTGTTCTCCTCGACATATATTTTATCAATTTTACTTTCTTTTTCTGGCGAAAGTATTTCATTCAGGGAACTTTTATGCTCCTGACTTGAGTGTGCGTTCTATATTAAAATGTTTTTTGAATAATCTATAATACACCTGTATTTAGATAAAAAGTCATTTCCGATAATCCCGTCATAGGGTAGATTATTATAGTTTGGAATTATGTGGAAAGGGTGTTCCATTTGACAATTATTTCTGATGTTTATTATTCCGTAGGAGACTCCAAATGAAGGAAAGCAATTTCCAGACAAAGTAGTTATGGTGCATTTTGATTTCTCGTATATGAGCGCTAAGTCATCTGTGACCTCAGCTTTAAGTATACTTATTTCGGCACCAGTATCTATTATAAGGTGTACTTTATCTCTCTGGGATATATTAATAATAACCGAAATTACTAGGGCACTATTTTGTACTTTCATTGGAGTGCTAACTAGGCTTATTTGTGGGCTTGGTAGACAACGGCCTGAGTATTCTCCTCGCGGGAAGTTTCGCCGTCTGAATACACCCGCGTGTACTCGTTTCCCAAGGAAACGGTTTCTGGAGTTGTCCATCGTACGTGTTTCATGTGACGAGGTTGAGATCTGTCATTATTTTCAATGTTGGGGTAACTCTGCTGCTGGTATGATCGTGAATGAGTTCCAAATTGAGTATGTCGATTTGGATACTGTATGCGGCGCTCATCGAATTGTCTTTGTCTGCAGTCTCGAGCGTTGTGGTTTGGCTTACGGCAGTAATCGCACGTAATCCTATTTATTTCCCGTTTAATATTCGGGTAAGAATGCATTAAAGGTAACTGTTTCCTTTTGAAGCAGTTCTCTCTAGTATGGCCTCTTTTAGCACAGAACTCGCACACTGGTACATTTGATGTGATTCTCTGGCTGCTAGGTTGCGACTCCTCAATGCGTTGAGCATGTTCGGAAGCGAAGGTTATTAGCTTCCTTAGTGAGGTTTCCGATCGTGCTTTTACGATAATTTTTAGCTGGTCACTTTTGAGGCCATCTTCAAATGCTCTAATGGCATTTTTTCATTCTCAGCAATGAGGCTTGCCCACGCTGAAAGTTCAGTGGCTTCATTAACTGTGGCGCTGTTCAAATCACCTAGCTGTTTTGTAATACGCGAAGCAAAATCATAAATATTTTCTCGGGGAGATTGCTTAAGCCGCAATAGTTCTCCTTGCATCGCTACACGTGGTCTATGCTCCTGAAACTGGTTGACAAGTTCGGTTTTCAAATCTTCACAGTTTGAGACCTCTTTATACTTAAAGATGTCGTAAGCTGGACCAGTTAGTTTGGTTTTGAGGATGCTGAGAAGTATTTTCTTGTCGGCATCACTCTTAGAAGTTAAAAATAACATGTCGCAGCACGCGAGATATCGATGCAGATCACCTGAGTTTCCATCAAACTCTGGGATCATATTTCGTGCATCAGTTAGTGTTATTCTGAGGTCAGATGACCCTGAAATGGAACCCGTAGGTGAAGGTGTAGGAGGCTGAGTCATCCTGGCTCGGTTTATGGCACGTAAATATTTGGAAGCTCGAGTGAATCGGGCAGCCGTATATCTGTAGCTGTTACCAGCTCGGGCTGAATAATCACGAAAACGTGTAGCGACTATTTTGTTGAAGAATACACAGAATACACAGTGAGAAGGAAGAAAAACCGAAGAGGCCCAGAAAATTTGGCTCTTAGCACAAGAGGGAAATTCGATAGGAATTATTAGAATATTAGAACAAAATTTGTTTGACCAGGTAACTAAATGCGAGTCATGTGGATATTGTGGGATAAAGAAGAGAGAGGAACTTCACAAAACCAATTACTTTTAAGAAGAAATATTTTCAACCCTGGCACATATTTCAGTTGTCAATAAAAAAAAATTTCACTTTTTGCATAAAAAGATTTAAAGATTGCACTTTTCAGCTAAAATTTTCGTTTTTTTTTCACTTTGGCATAGAGAGAATTCACTTTTCAATAATTTGGGTTTGAAATATAATTAGAAATTTTTCTCAAAAAAAAATTATTTTCACCTTTTAAATTTGCATTTTAACATGTATGTAAATTTGTGTTTTGTTCTGTTTTTTTGTAGTTATATATATATAATATAATATAGATAATATAATATACTTAATAAAATATTATTCAGAAAAACTTAGCTTACTTCCGAAGGCTTTTGATGCGTTGGAGTCTAGAGATGATCTTCTGATATTCTTCGAAATCCATAGTGTCTTCGTCGGATTCAGCTGGTCTTTCATATTCCATGATTTGTTCCTGGATTGTGTTGGATACGTTTTCCCTTCTGGGGCCCATTTGTTCCATTGTTGGTTGTAATATATATACTGTAATATATTGTTTATTTCACAATCCCTGAGCGCCTGGCTGGGATCGGGTTGTGTAGACACAACGTTGGGTAAACCTTTAGCGCCTGGCTTAGGTTACCTTTTGCACAGGTAGCTACTGGATATTGATATTATGATATCGATCCGTAACGCTGCCACCAATTTTTTGTTACGTGTATATCTTGCTTTCCGTAACTTGGACTGGGAGTGCTTTCCTTAGAGGAGAAGATCACCAACCCAATTGAAATTTTCTTTAATTTAAACACACACTTGTTTATCAACTTTTCTTCACTTCTTTATTGAATTTTAATTTACTATAATTTTGGCTTTAACTTATTTCAACTTTTAATAATACTTCTAGCTCGTTTATTTTAGTAGAATATGTTGCCTTACCGCTGGTGGGGGGGTCAACCTTATTCTTTGATTTTCAGAAAACTGACTGCCTAGTACCCTCGAAGTATCGGCTTTTTATTTAGGAGATCTTTGTTCGATTTCCTATTAACTCAGCAAAAATAGATATAATTTCGTAGTGCGGTATGTGGGAATGGTTAGAATTGAATATCGGGAACGCCTTCCCGATATATCAGTAATAACCAATATTGCCTATATAAGCGTACATTTCAACAGAGCATTGCCCCTGCATTCAAGAAATTCTTTTCTGTCATTGGTTCACTTCCAAATACATAGGAAATAATTTAAACAGAAAGAAGTTCACTTCTAAGTATATTGGAAATAATGCAACCCGAAAGAAGAAAAAAAGAAAGACAAAAAACAACGTGCATTACTCAATAAGTGGGTCAGCCGCTATGCACTTTACACATGGGCTTTCCCAATTATGTACAAGTAATCGAACTGCAAGTAAACAAACAGCATGCACTGACAGTGGGATAGGTCAGGGCTAACCCAGTGTCGGTGCAATGCTTAAAATCGGTCTCGTCTGTGACGTTTTGTTCTCGGTGCGGTGTATGGCCGCAAAAATGTTGAGACTGCAATAATTTATATTAATTGTCGGCTAACTGGGAAAAGACAACAGAGAAAGTTGTTTAAAATTAGAATTAGCTAGCCGTATGGGAATGAAAATTGAGATGCATGTGTTTTTAGGTTTTGCGTGAAGTGAAAGCGTGAAATTGATATTTATTTTGGGATGCGTTTTGCATAAACGCATTGGGTGTGTGTATTATTATGCCTGCATGCACATTTAATTGAATAATGTTATGCATGATAATTAGAATGTTGTGCATGGCATGATATTAGACAAATAAAAGGGTAATGAATGGCGCTTCATTACACTGCTGGCTATCGAGTATTAGTTGGGAGAAACGAACGAGTCCGATAAAGGTGGTACACGAGATCCACTATTACTTTGTCTTGGCAGCGGAGATACTCCAGTGACTGGACCTCTATTCAAACATTCCAACCGATCGTTGATCGACGGAATACGTGACCTTGCCGAAGTTGGGTCAGCAAACGTGTGTGGTATGTCAGTGGGAGCTGCTTGAGCCCTCTGCTCTTCGAATATTGAAAAGTCCAGGTACGACTCGGCAGGCTTAGTGTGGACGTTGCCCACGTTAGGTCCTGGTAAGTCCATCGCAGCGCCTTCCGTGGTCAAAACTGTTTTCGGCTTAGCACCTGTCAACGGGTTGGACCCTTGACTGTCTGTGCTAGTCACAGGAACTGTGAGTGTTACGCCTCCAGCGCCCTCAGCCACGGACTCTGTCGTAGGCTGTGAAGATCCGACACGGCTCAGGATATCCTCCAAGGTCTGGGCTCTATAGAGTACATGGAGCACCTGACTGGTATAACGTGTACGATCTTCGACGGTTCGGGTGGGGTCCGAACTCAGGTCACGATTCAGAGCGTCGACTCGACTGATAATATAGTCTAATTCGCGCGATGGATTTTTATGAGCGTGAGACTTAAAGGGTGCTCTGCCGGACTCCAACTTCTCGGCCTCGTACTCTTCTATGAGCTTACGGCGAGCGTTAGCTTCAACAGATCTAAGGTTGCGTACAGCGAATTCGACCTCAAGCTTATCCGGTGATAAGAAGGAGAAGTCCATCTTGGTCTGAATCTCTCGCCAAATAAAACCAAGAAAAAAAAACGCGAGGTAATGCTCCGGTGTTGATATCAAAAGAAAAATTTCCCCCGAGAATTATACTGAATAATAAAAAAAAGGACGCGTGTAAAGTAGTGCCGAGAATAGTTCAACTGAAGATTATACCAAATACGATAGGGAAACAATGATGTGACTATTCACGATAATTCAACCGAAAATTCCGCCAAGTATAATCAACAAACAGCCAAAGTGCGTTTAACGAATATCAAAGATACTGCAGCCGGAAATTGTGCCAGATATGTACCAAAAAAACTGTGTTTAAGCTAATACTGAAAATAATTCCGCCGAAGATTACATCAGGTATATATATTACCAAAAATAAATAAATGCGTTTATACCAATGCCACCATTAATTCCAAGAAAAATTGTGCCAAATGTATATATAAATAAAAATGAAATAGTAAATAATTGCGTTTATACTAGTGCTGAAGCTACTTCGGCTGAAAAACGGTGCCAAGTAAGCCTAACCTTCAAAGAAAAAAAAACAAAATGCGACTATACTAATGTCGCGCTAATTCAGACGAAAATTGTGCCAAGCAAAACTAATAAAAAGGCGTGCCTATACTAATGCCAACAATAGTTAAAAAAAAATTGTGCCAAAAAACGAAATGCAATTATACTAATGTCGCAGTTGGTCCAACCGAAAATTGTGCCAAATATGTAAATACAAGAAAATGCCAATGTCACCAATAATTTCAAAGAAAATTGATCCAAATATCTATAAATTAAGAAAATGCTTTTATACTATACGTTTATCATTTGTAAGGAGGGGTGTTGGCATGACGAATCGGCGAGGACAGTACGCCCGTTCAACACACACAAAAACTTCTTCTTCTCCAGTCCAGCTGGATTTAAAAAAAAAACTCTCTCTCTCTTCGCAGAATATTGCTCATCGATGCACTTCGGTCAGTCCATATTGTGGGCTAACAATTGTAGAAGAAGCTTAAATTGTGGGACCGGAGCCTGAAGGGCTGCCGTCCCATGTTAGGATGATCAGGACGAACACTCTTTTACCAAGGATAAAAAAAAAATCAGAAAGGGATGGACAACGTCCATCAACTTGGCAAGAGACTGAAGTCAACAGATCAAGGAAAGGTGAGAGGTCGGTGATCAAATGGCTGCTGGTACTCAAGTAAGAAGCCGTAGCAGTGATTAATATAAGAAGATATATCTGAACGGGACAACCCAACTAAAACTAAATATCTGTACGGGACAACCCAACAAAAACTAGAAATCTATACGGGACAACCCAACTAAACTAGAAAAGAGATAATACGGGCTTCTTCTCGGAACCAGCAGAAATGAACGGAAATCGTATTCCAACAGTATGCATCGCATACAACGTTCATCGACCACTAATCGACTTAGCCTCCCATCACTAGAAGTTAGGGAAGAAGGGTTTGAACAAAAAAAAAATCTGGTGCGAGGTTGCACACTAGAACCGGTAAGCTGACACCAATGCCCAGACAAGGACAGAATCTAAAGAAGAACATCGTTCAACAACTTGCCCGGTTTGGGTCAGCTGACCAGCTCGTCATGCAAATAAAACTGTCAAGTGGTCGTCGTCTCGGCGTCCAAGAGCCGAAGCTTGGCTTCAAAGGTGGTACGCCTCGAGCACAAGACTCGCTTGTCGCCGAGGAGATGAGCACTTATACAAAAGGAAACTGTTAAATTTAGGGTAGAAATTGACTTAGACTTGACCGAAGGCAGTTTACCATCGCACATACAGCCAGAACCATAGTCGAGTGACCCAGCCGCGATACAAAGGTCGGGCCTAACGAGAGCCAAAAAGGAGCTATCATGGAAGTAACGCACTCCACAGAAGCAAGAAGAGCTCTGCGTCGACCCAGCACCTTGTTTCCGCCAGGCAAATCACTTGCGTCAGCTTAAAACATACTGAGGTCTTACAAAACAAAGAAAAGTTCTAATAATGATAATAACACACAAAAAAATTGAAAAAATAACATTGAAATAGCAATTGCATTCTAGTCAAGAGAAGCTTGACTAAATGTGAAGAAAACAAAACCAACTTGGGCGCCATTTGTAACACAAATGGGCGACCAGAAAAAATCATTGAAATTGTAATTGCACTTTAGTCAAGAGAAGCTTGACTGAAGGCCGAAAAAAACTAAATTTGGGCGACATTTGTAACGAAGAGCTTGTCAACCGACAGATCTACCTACATTCACTTGTACCTGAATGTAGATACATACTGCATCCGACACCTCTTTGTTACAAAATCATCGCGGGATTAGCGTGGGTGGCTGCACAGCAGATATGCCGCTAGCGATCAGCCGGCTTGGGGTGGTTCTTGCCACCCACATCCCTTGATGCTTGTTGAGCTGTGCAAAATCGTCAACATAACTGATCAGACAGACGGACGGACAGAAAAGAAAAGATCTAATGCAGGCTCCCTTCTCATGGTGGAACCTGAAAGCCTAAAAAGAAGAAAATTGATTTTATTTATATGCTGCAAAAAGAAGGAGAATAGAAGACCTCAGCAACGCCGAACAAGTGCTAATTCACCCGGAGAGTTTACAACGCTGGCAAATGAGCGATTGAGAGAGAGTGAGAGAGCTGAGAGGGGTCTCTGATGTTGTTGAGACCCCGGCTTTGGGTAATGTTGGCCCAATCGCCCCCTTCCACCCTGGCTAAGCCTCCAAAGCCGTATCGAAATGCTCAGCCCCATATACAAAGGTGTGTGTGTTACTCGTAGGCTACCCCACAGCCATCTCACCTCCCCTCCTTAGGTTGACATTATATCCAAGTCATCATCTCCTTCTATATAATAAGACAAACTCCCAAACGACACGGGATATAAGCAGGGACTCACCGCAATCACTTTGCGCCTTTGGCATCACATTCATTCAAAACAATGAAACCTGTAAGAGAAACAGTATTTGGGTTTTTTTTTTCCTTTTTCCTCTCCCTTTTTTTCCATTTTTTTTTGTTGATGGCTGGAGGGCAAAAAAAAACAACAGTAAAAAATAAATGAATATAATAAAAAAACAGCTAATAGTATAAATGAAAACAGGAAGTATTGCTAATGCTCTGACCAACGCGTCAGGCCAAAACCTTTGGTTCTTTATTCCAAAAAAAATTATATTTATGTATATTTTTGTTATATATATATATATATCCTTAACCTACGTGCTTGGCCCTACTAAATATGTAAAGGAAGTTCAACTATTAGGTGTACGATCCAAAATCTACTCACATAGGCATAATCACTGACAAAAAAAACTTAAATAATGAAAAGAAAACTTACGAATACTCCTTGTGGCATTACATTAGAACCCTGCCAAGCGCCAAAGTGAAGTGGAATGAGTACCCTTTCATTGAGTCACTTACGAGCCATGGGAGTGTTTTCCGACAATGGTAAGCCCAGCTTGACTTGCATGTAGTTGGATAACTAGATGATTTCCTTTTTAAGTTGCCCTTACTGCACACGATATCGATTTTATTACAGATGATGAAGTGGATGCCATGTATGGGCACCTTTATTTACTAACCGCAGGTAGTGTTTATAAGGTGATTGGGGAATTTCACTGACGAAGACTTCCCTTTTTCCATTCCAAAACAAAATGTAGGCTTGAATAAACAGGCCCCTACTGACCCAGGTAAGTATTTCCATTATTATATCGAAATGCTTTATTAAATTTTTTTTTTTTTTGCCTTTCAGGTGACATATAAGTTAAATGAAGAAGTCGCTAAAGACGCAGGTAATTATTTCTATTATTACGTAGAAATGCACTGATAATATTCCATTTATTTTCTTTTCAAGTACAACAAAAAAGTATTTATATATGTACTGGACAAAATAAAGTCACTGCAAACACAGGTAAATCTTTCTATTATTATTTAGAAATGCACTGATAATATTAAATTTCTTTTCTTTTCAGCGAAAGAAAAAACGTACTCTGTATACTGGACAATATAAGGTCACTGCAAGCACAGGTAAATCTTTTCTATTATTATTTATAAATACACTGGTAAAATTGCATTTCTTTTCTTTTCAGCGAAAGAACAAATATACTCTGGCCAAGAAAGTTCACTGCAGGCACAGGCAATTATTTCTATTATTACTTAGAAATACACTGATAATATTTCATTTCTTTTCTTTTCAGCACAAAAAAAAACTATATCTATATACTGGACAATATAAAGTCACTGCAAACACAGGTAAATCTTTTCTATTATTATTTAGAAATACACTGGTAAAATTCCATTTTTTTTTTATATATATTATTAAGCCAAGCTCAGGGGATACCCTATGATGCAAAGCACAGCGTGGCAGGAAGGAGATAGGGAAAGGATTAAGGGATATGAGGAGAGGGGCGGAGGTGCCGATGTATGTCGCCCTTAAACTTTCGCAGGCTGTATGCCGGAGGAAAGACAGAAGATGGTAGACTGTTCCACATTCACACAGTTCGGGATAAGAAAGCATCACGGAATTTTAGTGTACGGCCGAAGGTAACTTGAAGGGTAAAAGGATGAGCGCGGGATGCAGCGCGAGTATTGCGTGCAGGAACTATTCTACAAGGGATCAGACTAGATATTTCATCAGAACATTGACCATGCATATAGCGATAAAGGAGCGAAAGGCATCCAACATTGCGACGGTGCTCGAGCGAGTCGATATGCCGAGTAATTGCCACATCGCCAATGAGCTTGCAGGCTCTCTTTTGGACAATATCCAATGAAGCTAAGGCTGTGCCACCAGCCCCGGCCCAGATATGGGAATTGTAATCCATTCTAGGTCTGATGTAGGACTTGTAGAGGAGCACTATATTTTATGGGCTGAAATATTTCTTACACCTTTTCAAAAAACCAAGACATTTTGATGCTTCTTTGGCAACCGAGAAGATGTGATCTGTCCAGCTTAACTTACTGGAAATATTAATGCCACGAATGCTTAGTGACGGTGAATCAGAAATTAATGCACCATCAAACGAAACGGGAGTGGTTAAGTGATGGTCTTGTTTTAATGAGATGAGACGGCTTTGGGTCTTAGATGCATTGAATTCGACGCGATTCACTTTGCCCCAAGCGAGAATATTGTCGTTAAGATCGTTATTCAATGATCTAATCATGCAGTCTCGTTTAACACATGTGGCGTTCCCTCTGGAATCCGCAAGGGTGTCAAAGGAGTATGCGAAATCAAGGGTACTGTCATCAGCAAAGCTATGGATAGGATTGAAAGTAAGGGAAAGCAGATCATTAATGAAGATTAGAAATAGAGTCGGAGAAATAACAGAGCCCTGGGGGACACCGGCATTAATAGGATGAGGTTCAGATATAACGCCACCTAATACAACACGTATTTGGCGACTAGTTAAAAAACTTTCAATCCATAATAGAAGAGGAGGGGAAAGACCAAGTGCTTTGAGTTTGGCTAAAAGGGCTGGATGCCAGACTCTATAAAAGGCCTTTGAAATATCTAGAGCAACGATTTTGGACTCACCAAAATTGTGAAGACTACGATTCCAACGTTCTGTAAGAAAAGTCAGCAAGTCTCCAGATGAGCGTCCGTGCCGGAAGCCGTATTGGCGATCGTTGATGAGCTGATTGGTTTCCAGATACTTCATTAATTTGGAGTTAATGATAGATTCAAAAACCTTTGAAAGAATCGAAGTGATTGCAATTGGTCGATAATTTGAGGGATCGCTACCCTCTCCTTTCTTGGGAATAGGCTGAACGTGAGCTAGTTTCCAAGCAGTTGGAAATTTTCCTGTCGAATAGGACAGGTAGAATAGTTTGCGCAGAGGTTTAGCCAAGGATGAGGCACAGCTTTTAATTAATAGGGGCGAGAAACCATCAGGGCCTGCGGCTTTAGAGACGTTGATTCCTTTAAGGACCTTGAACACATCTCTCGTACGGATGTGTATTGGCTCTTGTACACATCCGTGCCTGTGAAGTGGGTGGTAGAAAAGAATTTGATGCGAATCTAGCAGCCAAAATATTAGCGTTATCCAGGGAGTCAACAACCACTTCAACATTATTAAGTAGTGAAGGTATAGAGGAACTGCTGAAGTTGTTCCTGATGGTTTTGACCAGGGACCAGAAACCTTTACTACCTTTGCGGCTTGCCAAGATTCTTTGTCTCTTCTTTTCTTTTCAGCGAAAGAACAATTATATCTATATACTGAACAAAATAAAGTCACTGCAAACACAGGTAAATCTTTTCTATTATTATTTAGAAATGCACTGACAATATTCCATTTCTTTTCTTTTCAGCGAAAGAAAAATTATATCTATATACTGAACAAAATAAAGTCACTGCAAACACAGGTAAATCTTTGTACGAAGAAATTTTCATAATTCTATATTTTCTTTACAGTTTCCGCCAGGGGAAATTAATAAGCGCGATCTGACAAGTTTCTCCGAAAGGAAAATTAGTAAGCGGCACTCTGACACCACATACAGGTAATTGACATTCAAAAATTACTCCAAGAAACTTTAACAAAACTTTAATAAAACTCAAATTTATATTGCAGGCAAAAATCTCAGCGCGCGTATACCGATCACCGTACTCGACGAAGGTACAAAATCAACTCCCCGAGTTCACGCCGTCTCCCTACATCACAGCCGCTACGACACCCAACCGACAGCCGAACCGTTCGTCGTCGGTCGGAATCCGAAATTTTTACTGGCGACCGTACTGCTGGCTATATGAGCGGTTGTGTGTGTATCCCTGCTAGGTAGAACGAATATTTTGTTTTCGAGCAAAATTTTATTGGAATTGTTTGCATTTTGCGGGCCTGCTGCAATACATTGCATGATGGTATCATGCGATGTATTTCAGCTAGGCGAATCACCGTTTTCGTCGTCTCGATGTGGGTGACTAGTGGTAAGTTTTGCATGAATAATTGTAAATTGTGTGCGTTTTTGAACAATTTAGAATTTTAGCACTTTGAATATTTTTGCTTTCCTTTGCAGAATTTTTTTATTTCTTTACCTGGAATTTCGTAATATGGAGAAGTAGCATAGGGCTACTTCTCGAGAACATCTAAATTTTGTCTCTTTCAGGAATTGAAATATGGAGAAGTAGCATAGAGCTACTTCTTGAAAAAAATGTCTAAATTTAATTTTTTCAGGAATTTCGCAATATGGAGAAGTAGCATAGGGCTGTCAGGAATTTCGCAATATGGAGAAGTAGCATAGGGCTACTTCTCAGAAATAACTAAATTTTATTTTTTTTCAGGAAACTCTGGGAAATCATGGAGGTTTCTCTACAGACGTAGAGAAGCCAAACAAAAGTAGCGTAAGGCGGTATACGCTACACATCGGAACCTTATAAGATGTCGGATCACAAATCGAAACGCTCCAGAAAATCTTTGAAAGGGGGTAGAGGACTATTAAATTCAGTCATCAACAAATTACCTGTAGAACTACATCTACCGGGATACCAGTACTGTGGACCAGGAACAAAGTTACAAACAGATTGGCGAGAGGAGATCCAGGCATTAATCCACTGGACGCAGCCTGCAAGGAACATGATATTGCATACTCGTGACATAAAGATACAAGTGATCGACATATAGCTGATAAAATATTAGCTGAAAAAGCCTGGCAGCGTGCAAAATCTACGGACGCAAATTTGACTGAACGTGCCAACGCCTGGCTTATAACAAACGCAATGAAGGCTAAACTAAAGCTAGGTATGGGTCTTAAGGCTAAAAATAAACGTCAACCCACATTCCGAGAAGCAGTACAAAATGCACGTAAGATTTTAAAAATCAAAAAACCAAAAGACTTGATGGAAGCTACAAAAATAGCTCTTACTGCAGCTAAAAGTATTGTGAAAAGAAAGAAGAAATCAATTAAAACTGCACGAGTGATACCTGTTCCAAAGGTTGGCGGGGCACTTCCGTTCCCCATCCCGTTGTTTGCTGGGCTTTCAGCATTGGGAGCACTATCGGGAGGTGCAGCAGGCATAGCTAAAGCAGTAAATGATACCAGTGCGGCAAAGGCAAAATTGGAAGAATGCAAACGTCATAACCAAGCAATGGAAACTATAGCGGTTGGTAAAGATGGAAACGGGCTGTTCTTGAAGACGTACAGAAAAGGACTTGGAGTCTATTTACAACCTCAACCAAAAAACTATTAAAGACGCTACCCAAAAGACCGCTAAACGAATTGGATCTTCACGAGTATACCACACACTTACCGCACTTCAGAGGAGTATTAATGCGTGATAATCTACTTAAAAAGCCATGGAAGCGAGAAAGCGGTATTGTTAACTTGGACATCTCAACTGGAGCAGGTACACACTGGGTACTACAAGAAAGGTGATAAATGTAGCGTTCTGCCCTCACGCTACTTTCCGGTTTTCTTTCTGTTTTTTTTTCTCTTCTTTTCATCCTAAAAATTCCTGTTTTTTTCTTTCTTCTCCTTTTTCTTACCCTTTAAATTTTTTTTATTATTAGCCATTTTCTTTTATTTTTACTATTTTTATTTTAATTCCTCGGGTACCTAAAGAGAGGATAAAACTTAGTTATTTTCGAGAAGTAGCCCTATGCTACTTCTCCATATTACAAATTCCTGAAAAATGTAAAATCTAAATATTTTTAGAAGTAGCCCTATGCTACTTCTCCATATTACAAAAACCCTGAAAAGAAGAAAAAAACGTAAAACCTGAAAGGAAAGCAACAACAAGTAAAATATTTCAAATGAAAAAAAAAGAAAAATTCCAATTTGTGCAAAATGTTCACAAATTATAATTTTCTACATAAAACTTACCGCTAGTCACCAACATCCAGGAGACGAAAACGGCAATTCGCCTAGCCGTAAAATATCGCGCGATACCCACATACAATAAACCTTTGCGAAACCGACAAAAAAACTATGAGGAATTTTACCACACAAAATATTCGATGGCAACGATTTTGCCTAAAAATCATACACGCACACCTGTACGTAGCACCGCAGCCCGAAGAGATATCGGTAATCGGCCGAACGAGAACAAAGAACAGAAAAATGCTCGCTTACCGGTGGTTGAGTCAAGAACGGCTGCAATGTAGGCAGACTGCGGGTAGTCGAGGAGTTGGATTTTGGAAGTTGACCAAGGCGGACCGGTGCGAACGTTGATCGAGGAAAAGTTTTTTTGTATTAGTTGTGATTTATTTTCTCTTATTCCGAAGAAACTTATAAAAGAAATAACGATCATTTAGTGTATATATATTTACTTGTGCAAATCTTATGAATTTTGGCACAATCATCTGGAATTAAAGAAAGTTATTAGTGAGTTTTAATTTCTGAAGAAGATTATAAAAGAGATAAAGATTTAATTAGTGCGTACCTGTGCATGTCTTGCGAACTTTAGCACAGTTATCTGAGAGTAAAGGAAATTATTAGTGAATTTCAATTTCTGAAAAAGATTATTATAGAAACAAAGATTTAATTAGTGCGTATATTTACCTGTGCAAATTCTATGAACTTTGGCACAATCATCTGAAAATTAAGGAAATCATTAGTGAATTTCAATTTCTGAAAAAGATTATTATAGAAACAAAGATTTAATTAGTGCGTATATTTACCTGTGCATATCTTATGAATCTTGGCACAATTATCTGAAAATAAAGAAAGTTATTAGTGAAGTTAAAATTCCAAAAAGGATTATAAAAGAAATAAAGATCATTTAGTGCATTTATTTACCTGTGCATATCTTGCGAACTTTGACACAATTACCTGGAAATTAAGAAAATTATTAGTGAATTGACAATTTTGAAAAGGATTATAGAAATATAAATCATTTAGTGCGTATATTTACCTGTGCATATCTAGCGAACTTTGGCACAATTACCTGAAAATTAAGAAAATTATTACTGAATTTAAGTTTCTGAAAAGGATTATAGAAATATAAATCATTTAGTGCATATATTACCTGTGCATATCTTATGAACTTTGGCACAGTTATCTGAAAATTAAGGAAATTGTTAGTGAATTTAAGTTTCTGAAAAAGATTATAGAAATATAAATCATTTAGTGCATATAGTTACCTGTGCATATTCTATGAACTTTGGCACAATCATCTGAAAATTAAGGAAATTATAAGTGAAATTCAATTTCTGAAAAAGATTATTATAGAAATAAAGCTTAATTAGTGCGTATATTTACCTGTGCACATCTTGCGAACTTTGGCATAGATATCTGAAAATAAAGGAAATTATTAGCGAATTTCAATTTGTCAAAAAGATTATTATGGAAACAAAGATTTAATTGGTGCGTGTATTTACCTGTGCATTGCTTATGACTTTTGGTACAATTATCTGAAAATAAAGAAAGTTATTAGTGAAGTTAAATTTCCAAAAGGGATTATAAATGAAATAAAGATCATTTAGTGCATTATTTACCTGTGTATTTCTTATGAATTTTGGCACAATCATCTGGAATTAAAGAAAGTTATTAGTGAGTTTTAATTTCTGAAGAAAATTAGAAAAGAGATAAAGATTTAATTAGTGCATATATTTACCTGTGCATATCTTGCAAACTTTGGCACAATTACCTGAAAATTAAGATAATTGTTAGTGAATTTAAATCTCCGTAAAGGATTATAAGCGTAAAGATTTATTTGGTGAACATAATTTTCCTTCCCTAAATCTGCTCTACGCATACGTGCTTGTGTTATATCATGGCTGTTCGCACGTCTATCTGGACACTATAAGAGGTTAAAGAGTTAAGTTCCCTTTTTGGAACCAGTAGATATATATACCAATTACTAAGGGCGATTCTGCCATTCACCTCGACTGTAAGTTAGACTAATTAAATAATATAAATTGCATGGTAGTAATATATTCCGATAAAGGATAATGTTCGAAAGCACCCAAAAGAGGTGAAAAGAACAAAACAAAAAAAGAGGTCAATGAACCCAACCATTTGAAATAAACTGTTGCGGCCATCAACGTTGTCGAAGGAGAAAAGGGTGCACCCAAGCAGAACCAGTTCCAGCCGTCGAGGGATTCTGTCCTGCCAGTGGTGAAGTATAGGTGATAGCAAGTAAGTCCATTATAATAATATAGTAAAATAATGTGTTTGAATTCATTTTGCCTGTGTAACAAGTAGCCTTAAGGTTAGATAGGAGGGACAAGCCCAGTATAAGCAAACGTAGCAAATTGTCAAGAGGTGAATAGCGAAAGCTTCGGATATTTTTTTTTAATAGACTCATGTTTCGTCAGCATTAAACGCACATACCTTGTTCTCCTTGTTGAGTGCTCTAAACCTTTCTTTTGTTTTCATATGTATATGATGTTCAGATCCATGTGCCATACGTAGGTAGAATTTCTTAAGTAGAATCCGAAGCAGTGGATGGTGAGGTCATGGGGTGAGCTGCTCTAGCGTACACACACCATGGATATGGGGCTAAGGATAACACCCATGCTTTGACGGCTTAGCCAGGGTGGATGGGGGCGTTGGGCCCATTCATGTCAAAGCCAGGACTCCCTCAACAAATGGAGTCTACGTCAGCGCTCTCTCTCTCTCTCTCTTTCCTCTCGCCTGCGTCGTAGCTGCTCCGGGTGTCGTACACTGGTACTGCGTCGCAAAGGTTTCCCCATCTATTTTCAGCTGCATGAATCTTTCTTTCGTTTCTCACAGGTTTTTAGGTTGCACCAGTGAAACAACATGATGAAAGGGGTTTTTTTTTCCGTCCGTCCGTCCGTCTGAAGTCCCATGAAGAGAAGTCAGTTTCCTTTTTGCACAGCTTTCAAGCACCGAGGGGATGTGGGTGGCAAGAACCACCCCAAGCCGGCTTGTCGCTAGCGGCAATATGCTGTGCGGCCATCCACATATGTCCCCGAGGTGAATTTGGTGCAGGTGTCTGTTGCAGCACCTATCTATCTATGTTCATGGCAAGATGGATGTAGGTAGGGCTGTCAACGGGCGCGCTCTTCGCTACATAAGATCGAATACTTTGATAGCTTTGGCAATCTCCAACCACCAAGGGAGCTCATAAACTACTTGGGTAGTAATATTACGTACAACTACAGTTCTTATCAGAATTATGATGCAGTAATTTGCGGTCACTTATGTTTAGAGTTTTTATATAATTGTTATATGCATTAATTATTATCTATAAATAAATGTATCTATATTGAAATTGTGACAGTTCATTATCGACCACCATGTCACTAACACCTACTCTCACGGGAAATTCATCCCTACTCACTGCTGAGTACTTTCCTCCGCTGGAGCTAGCAACGGATTATGTTTGTGGATTAATTGATTTTCAAACATACAACTCTATACCAAATATTGATGTGAGTAATAATCTGATTCATGTAGGGAATGAGGTTGTTGAGATACCTGTTGGATCCTATGAGATTGATGATATAGCAAAATATGTACAAGGATACTTGGATAAAGAAGCGAAAAGGATAAAGGTTGCGATGAAGGCTAACAATAATACATTGAAGAGTGAAGTTAAGGCAACTGAAGAAATACATTTTGAAAAACAGAGATCCATAGCTCCTCTGCTAGGATTCAGTAAAAGAAACTTATCTGCTAATATAGTGCATACATCAGAGTTGCCAGTCAACATCATTAAAGTAAATACTATACGCATCGAATGTAATATTATATCAGGATCATTCTTCAACAACACACAAGTACACACTCTCCACGAGTTTTCACCGAACGTGGGACCTGGGTATAAAATAGTGGAGGTACCCAAAAATGTAATCTATTTGCCTGTGAAGACCAAACGTATAAGTTCTCTAACATTGAAGCTCCTTGACCAAGACGATGACTTAATCAACTTCAGAGGAGAGACTATAACCATCAGGTTACATTTGAAGCCACAGCATGTTGATATACAATAATGATAAATACGCATTCGGAGCAGACAAGATCATTAGTCAGCGGACAACCTTGAAGCGGTCAAGACCTACATTAGCACCTGCAAATACAGCATATTTACAATCAATAGGCTTAACGCTGAAATAATGAATAAAGGAATACTAGATATTGCACCAGACGCTCGCTTTGATAACAGTGTTACCAAATTTGAACATCACTCCTATTCACCATATCTAACATCATTTCAAAACAGCGATGAAATCCGTATCTCTGTACAATATCAGGACTTGAATCTTCTACCCAGCAGGAGTTTTCTTTACATTGAAGGATCTCTTACAAAGCTGGATGGAACCGTTTCAGCAACTGCAAAATTAGCTAACAACGCTCTACCATTTCTTTTTTAGGAAATACGCTATGAATTGAATGCAGTGGAAATCGATCGTACAAGAAATCTTGGGATTGCGACAACATTAAAAAACTACGTATCGCTAAATGCAAATGTAAGCAGGATACTACTCGACGGCAGTTGGTTACCAGATTCATCCGTTATACTAGCCAATGGACTGTTTAACTATTGTGTACCTCTGAAATATTTATTGGGATTCGCTGAAGATTACAAGAAAATTCTGATAAATTCCAAACATGAACTCATATTGATTCGGAGTAGGACAGATGCTAATGCCATTATATCACCCACAGATGTGGTTAAAATTGAAATTACCAAACTTCAATGGAGCATTCCGCATGTTACAGTATCCGATGATGAAAATCTGCAACTATTTAAAATTATCGGGAGAGGTCGCCGATACAAATACCATTCCGCAGCTGGGACATATATGATTATCCAGTACTACCGGAATCAACGCATCAAACCTGGTCAGTTAAGACTTCCACTCAACTGGAGAAACCTCGATTTATCATCTTAGTATTACAAACGAATCGAAGGAGCGATAAAACCAAATATGCAAGCAAGTTTGATCACTGTCAACTTACCAGATGTTACAGTTCATTTGAACTCAGAATCATATCCCTATGATGACTTGAATTTGAAATTTGATTTGAATAGATACGCGTTGCTATATGAGATGTATATAAAGTTTACACAATCATACTATGGTCATCAGTATCAGCCTTTCCTCACATGGGAGAAGTTCAAAACCGATTCTCTGATTGCTGTCATTGTTTGCCCACATCAAATTGAAACAATAAAAACTGGACCTGTTGACATAAGGCTAGAATTCAAGACATCTGAAAATATACCGGCTAATACAACAACATATTGCCTGCTTCTAGACGATCGAATAGTGCAACACAGTCAAGAAATGGCGTATCCGTAGAGGATCTCTGATACAAAATCATAATAAAAAGCCCACATTTAGGCGCACCACACATCCAAGAAAACCGTAGTACCGGAGCATGCTGGTAGTATCGGCTAATGCCGTTAGGGTGTAGTCAAGACCAAATGACACATCCAAGACATAAGCCAGTCAAGGCTCAATGGTGTATCCAAGGCATAAGCCAGTCAGGGCTCAATGGTGTATACAAGACATAAACCAGCCAAGACCCAATGGTGCATCCAAGACATAAACCAATACAGTCAAGACACATACCCGCATTTAGTATAGACGCAAACCACCTAGCGCCCGTGGCGCCATCTGTGGCGAAATCCTGGAAGCTAAAACAGTGCGTCAGAACCAGCATAGCGTAACTACTTATATCGCAGTGACTACTGTATTTAATTATTTATTTATCTTTTTTTTATAAGCTATTAGTCTAAAGTAATTTTGCTACGAAATTTTGTTAACTTACTTTTACTTCACTCTAGTTGAAGAGAAGAGAAAAAATTTTAACGTCTTTTCCGCTATGCAGATATGATGCTGTATTATATTGGGGCTTCTTTCCTTTTATTGTTGTTTGATGTTGGTATCTTTCAAGACAAAGAGTGCATACCTTTTATTGTGTGCCAGATTCAAAAATATTGCGCTCTTATGCACTCGTTTATGTAAATTCGAGGATCAAGGTTTTTCAAGTGTTTGAATTTATATAACTTCCTTGATCCTACCGGCTGCGCCAAAATTGTTGAGTTTCTTAAGTACTTCTAGTACTCTCAGCTGAGCACCTTTATATTTTAATCTGGAACACGGCACGGTTACTGTAGGTAAACTGAGATTACGTGCCTTCACGACGATTGGGCTTTTACTCATTTCTCCCGAGATAGGTAGAGCAGCGATGTGTATGGAGCAGCTTACTAGCTTTACTCCTAGTGGGATTCAATGGAGCAGCTTACTAGCTTTACTCCTAGTGCGGGTTAGTGGAGCAGCTTATTAGCTTTACTCCTAGTGTAGATAAATAGAGCAGCTTACTAGCTTTACTCCTAGCTGGATGATGTGTTATGGCCCGATATACGGAAGATTCTTCCAGCAGCCAAGGGCATCACAGCGAAATAATCAGCAATTGCTAAACAATAACTTCGCATGTTATTGTTCTGCAACTGTCGGTTGTTTTGCTGATTAGCCCAACAGCTGGCTGCGATAAGCGCTTAGTGGAGAAATCCACGATTGCAATAATAATTCACCTTCGCATGGTAATTATTATGTAAAGCGATTGTTTAGAACTAAACGACTCAGGTGCTGCAACCGGTAGAACAAACAACAAGGTTGTTGTCGTTTGTTTACATCCGCGTTGTGAGCAAAGAAAGTTTACTTCCGAGTATCGGACATAAAAAGACTAATGACTGGTCTGGCGAGTGCCGTTTTATTATCAGTCATCGTAGTGTTAAGTGTTCAGTCGCGAGTTGTTTTTAGATATCAAGTTACCGTTCGGTTCGGGTTAGAATTGCGTGAATTATATATTAAGATAGGTCAGTTTTGTTGTCGAAATAAAGAGTAAAGTTGTTAAAGAAATTCGAGCGTTTCATTCATTCGGTTTTAATTAATAGTTTTCGTTATTTGATCGCTTTTGGGACACGACAAATGGAGCAGCTTACTGACTTTACTCCTAGAAAATGAAACAACTGATGATACTACTGCTACTCACTAACTAACTTCTTTATTCAAAAATCACAGAATATTTATACAGTTCTCGACTTAATACTATTGCTATTTTCTTATTACGCTAAGCTAATTTCATCACAGCATTTATTCGTACATAATTATTATTTCCGTAAAGTGTTTCTTTATGACATTAATTTCCGCAAAGCTTTTGCCGGTTTGTTGTTGTTACTTCACGGTATTCATCGCTTTCATATGCACTTACATAAATAGTTCCGCAGACCGTTCGCCGTTTTGCTGCTATTATGACATCATCATGAACCATTGTTTCGTTCACCAAAGTTCTACCGCTGGCGCAAGGTTATCAAATTGCATCATGCGAATTCTTGCGCGCAGGGGTATTGTGTCACTGCCTTCACTTGTTTCTTTATGTGATTAAGAAATTGGTGTAGGTCAGTAGCGAGTGACTTTACTGAACTTTGCAAATATGTTTGTAGATATGTTTATACTTGCAGCTGGGAATTATAATTCTGCATGCAATGAGAATACTGTAGGTATGTATGTATCTACATTGTTATGGTCGTAGCGTATTGCATATAGCAATATGCTACATGTCATACTGAAGCGTATATGCCCGGCCTGCTGCCGACTACAGCATGAAAACTGAACGCACCCGACCGAGAGAAATGCGTTTCCTTATGCTCGGGGTGACATGTTGACGGTAAAGACAAGTAAGAAGAAGGCAATCAATCTGTCTTATTTCTCGAAAGTGCGTGCATGAGAGAAGTCCCAGAAAAATTCGATTATCAAAAATCCTCAACGACATCTAGCCCAAAAAGGAAATAATCTAGATAAATCTTGGTAGTACACGTGACAATTCAAGGAGCTGATAAGCAGCTGCAGCGGAATTCAGATCGTGACTGACTGACTCACTTACTCTCTACGTAATTAGCAGACCAACCAACAAGTAGCAATTCAGCGTTGCTGATAATGTGATGATGGAAATGATGATTATGAAGTTGGTTAGTTAAGCATAGTGTCTTGCAGAACTGATATTTTGTAATTTTATATTTTGATGTGATATGGTCACTACACACTCCCCTCCAGCGTAGCGTTATTATATGAAAGCTTTTATTTGTACTTCAAAAGGAATGAAACGCATTTTTTATTTATTGGTTGATTCAAGCTCGAAGATACCGTTGATGCTACAAAAGCGGGTTTCAATCTATCAATCGATATAGATTGGTTCTTTCCGTTTATATCCAGCACGAAATGTTTTTTTACTCTTCGGATTACCTTAAAAGGTCCTTCGTATGGAGGACTTAAGCCCGTTCCAATTTTATCAATTCTCATGAATGCAAAGTCTGAGTCATTTAGTGACTTAGGGGTGTATAAATTGTTTTGACCGTTTATTCGAGTGTCTTTTGGATTGACACACCTCATGATCTCTTTAAGTTGTTGAGCGAAGGTAGTGGGACTGATTGAGTTGTTGTCAATTTTGGGCACGAAATATTCTCCGGGAACTTTCAAGCTCTGTCCGTATACAAGATCTGCCGGCGAGCACTGCAGGTCTTCTTTGACAGCTGTGCGGATGCCTAGAAGTACCAGTGGTAGCTCATCACTCCAATTAATTGTGTTACCTCTGGCCATTAAAGCTGCCTTGAGCTGACGATGGAACCGCTCTACTATCCCATTAGCTTGCGGATGGTAGGCTGTTGTCCGAATCCGGGTAGATCCCAAGACATTAGTATTTTCGCGGAATAGTTTCGATTCAAACTGACTGCCCTGGTCAGTGGTAATTGTTAGTGGAATCCCAAAACGTGAAATGTAATATTTGATGAATGTTCTTGCGACAGTTAATGTCGTCATGTCTTTAATTGGATATGCTTCTGGCCAGCGTGTGAATCTGTCAATGATTGTCAAGACAAAGGTCTTCCCATTTGACGAAGGTAGCGGTCCTACTAGATCCATATGAATATGTTCGAATCTAGCTGACGGAAGCTGGAATCGGCCAAACTCGGATCTTGTGTGCCTATGAACTTTGGATTTTTGGCAGCCCAAACAAGACATGGTCCAGTGTTTTGCGTCTAGGTTCATTGCCGGCCAAAAATACCCTGCTGAAAGCTTTTTCCGAGTTGCTTTAATGCCTGAGTGAGAAAGATTATGTTGGGATTCAAAAACGATTTTGCGTAGTTGTTTTGGGGCGGATGGTCGATTCTTTCCTGTGCTCGTTTCGCACCATATTTGTTCCTTCGAAACAGGTATAGTTAAAAGCTCAAGCTTGAACTTTGACTTTGTGTTGTTTGAGTTTTTTAAAATGCTTTGCAGCTCAGGATCAGACTTTTGATGTGTTTCGAGATTTTTAAGACTCAGTTCTGTTCCATGAATTTCTGGTTGAATCCGAGAGAGCATGTCGGCAACCACATTGTCTTTACCACTTATGTGCCGAATGTCCGTCGTGAATTGTGAAATATAGTTCAGACGGCGTGTTTGACGAGGACTTCGATCTGTTTTTGTTGTGAGGGCCTTGGTTAGGGGTTTGTGGTCAGTATACACTATGAAATGCCTTCCTTCTACAAGGTACCGAAAGTGCTTTATTGCTAGGTAAATAGCTAATAGCTCTCGATCAAAAGCAGAATATTTCTTTTCTGTTTCGGTTAACTTCTTAGAGAAGAAGGCTAAAGGCTGCTGGTGTCTATCGTTAATTTGTTGCATAACTGCTCCTACAGCTACGTCCGACGCATCTGCTGTAATGCTGTATAATGCAGAGTCTATTGGATGTACCAGTAGTGTGGCAATAGCAAGGGCTGTTTTGATGTTGTTAAATGCTTTATCACAGCTTTCTGGCCAGGAAAATTTTGGTTTGGTACGACATAATTTGTTTAGGTACTTTTGATGGTCGTATATCGGTACAAGCAATTCGGCTAACTTGGGTATAAAGCGATGGTAATAATTAACCATACCCACGAATTGCTGTATATGTCGAATTGATGAGGGTGCGGGTAAGTTTTTAATAACTTCTACTCTTTCTTTGGACGGAAGTATGCCTGCCGCAGTAACTATGTGACCGAGGAAATTTAATTCTAATGCGCCAAATATGCATTTTGATGCCTTAATGTTAAGACCGTATTTAGTTAATCTTTCAAATAAGAGCGTGAGGTGTGTTTTGTGTTCATTCTCATCTTTGCTTGCGATAAGAATGTCGTCTATGTAGACAAACACAAAGTTAAGATCTCTTACTACCTCGTTCATGAACCTCTGAAAGGTTTGACTTGCGTTTCTGAGCCCAAAGGGCATACGCGTGAACTCGTACAAACCGAAAGGTGTTATGATAGCCGTTTTATGTACATCTTCGGAGGCTATGGGGATCTGATGATAGGCTCTTACTAAATCGATCCTAGAGAAGATCTTGCACCCATTTAGTTGCATAGAGAAACTATGAATGTGTGGGATAGGATATCTATCTGGCACTGTTATTGTGTTAAGGCGACGATAGTCTCCGCAAGGACGCCAATCGCCGCTATCCTTTTTGGGTACTAAATGTAACGGTGAAGCTGCGGATGAAGCAGATGGCCGACAGATACCTATTTTCACCATATGTTCAAATTCTAGTTTTGCAGTTTTGTGCTTAGTGGGGTTAAGTCTCCTAGGCTTTGGAAATGGAAGTTGGCCCTGTGTTAAAATGTGGTGTACTACATTATGTTTCACTGGATGATTGAAATCT
Source organism: Dioctria linearis (assembly GCA_963930735.1). Classification (NCBI taxonomy): domain Eukaryota; kingdom Metazoa; phylum Arthropoda; class Insecta; order Diptera; family Asilidae; genus Dioctria; species Dioctria linearis. The sequence goes on along the minus strand of OZ005744.1, from coordinate 105,106,375 downwards.
TGTGGTTGTAGTAGTGACGGGTATCGCTTCAAAAGTGTTCCATAGTCACTGTTAATTTTGAAATATAAGGGCGTGAGGATATCTGTTTTGATGAATACAGTGTTTACTTTTAAATTCGTGAGATTATCGATAAGCCTTCTTTTACCTAAGTCTACTAAGAGTCCGAATTTTGTCAAAAAATCGGCACCTAGGATAGGTTTGCTCGCCGAAGCCATAATGAAAGGATGGAAATTTCGCGTCGAAGTCATAAGTTGACTTTAAGCAGTTTGGTGCCGTAAGTTTTGATTGAGCCTCCATTTGCTGCGGTCAAAATTAAGTCCGGGTTTTCCTTATTTGGAGCAAATGTATGGTGTGGAATTAAAGATACATCTGCTCCGGTGTCAATTAAAAAATTAAGATTGTTGTTGCAATCTTTTATGAATAGGCGGCCAGAAATTTTGGTTATTCCACTGTTTGCCGCTTCACAAGTGGACTTATCTAGTGTTTTTGATTATTTTCCGCACCGATTGCGTGATTTGTTTGAAATGTACACGGTGATTGACAATTGCGTGCTTTATGTCTGTATGTGGCATGATACCAGCATATTTTTCCGGGATTGGTATGATTTCTGCTGCCATGCCTACCGATTACGCGCTGAACCTGTTCTGCGACTAGGCTGGCGATTGCGATTGATGTTCTAATTCTAGATTTAAGTCCGAAATTTTCTTTCTCTAGTCTCTGAATGTCAGCATTGGAGGAATTGTTTGATGGAGTGAGATTAAATCTCGAACCAATTGACGATATGTTGTTTGGGCTAGGAAGGGCTTCCCAGATTTTGTCGGCTAATGATGTTAATTCATTAATTGCTTTGTTTGTCTGGGGTATTAGTGCAATATTAATTGACTGCGGTAATCTACGCAACCAAAGCTTCATAACAAGATTGTCACTTATAGCGTTGCAAGAGCCTGCTAAATGCGCCAAAGATCTATAAAAATCTGAAGGTTTTCGGTCCCCTAATTCTTCATTTGACAACAACTTTTCAATTCGTTTCTCTTCGCTCAAGGAATATCGTTGCGTTAATGTGGCCTTGAGATTAGCGTAAAGATCCGCGTCAGGTGGTTTCTGTATAATATCAATTATAGTTTCATCACATCTTGAGGTAAAGCCGCGAGGACATGATTGTATTTCGAAATATCTTTAACGATTTTACCAATAGTGAACTGCGCTTCGGCTTGAATAAACCAAGCTGCTGGGGAGTTGGCCCAGAATGAGGGTAGGAGAAGCGCGATGGATTCGACTACGCTGGAGGTTTCGTTGTTATCTTTAGAATCATTTGCCATTTCAATATTTATCTTTGCAAGACACTGCTTTAGCAACACAAGAGTATTTCAAAACTAACTCAAAAGTATTTGAAAAGTATCTCAAAAGTATTTCGAAAGTATCTCAAGAGTATACGTACACGTATATATGATTTCGATTTTGCTATCTTATTGTTATTTTATTTAAGATACTGAGTCTAAATGATTATTGCGTTAGGTTCTGTCAATATAAATATACTTAATATATGTTTTTTTATATGTAATTGTGTACGTGTATATATTGCGAATTAAATCTTAATTACATTGAAATTTATTTATGTTAAATTGTTTTAATGAATGCAGAATGGAAAATGAAAATTTTATTGCTTTGTACTCACTGACTGTTCTTGCCACTTGTTAGTTCTCCGCTTTATTTCATGCAAGCATTAATCAATTGGTACATACAGGTAGTGATATCTGCCTAAAATGAAATTAATTATCTAAAGTGAATTTAATTGTTTGAAGAGAATACTTGAATTACTTATAAGTTAAATATCCTAATTTTACAAAGCTGATTGAAGCTGGTGGAAGTACAGTTGGTATAATGCTGTCGGGAACCGTTATTCCATCGAGATTTGGTCCATGCGGTGTTTGTTTTAGAATAATGATGCTGCTTTGTCGTTCTGCTGCTTGGTTGTATTACTGCTTTTACTGTAGTTTTATTGTCTGATATTATGCTATTGTGACGTCAGTCGCATAATTTCATGAAATTTCTGGTTTTGTGCCTTCTGAGTAGAAAATTCCAATTTTCTGCACGACACTTGCGTTCTATTGATGTTGTAGATACATATATTTAGAGTGATTATCGTGTTTTATGATATTGCTTGGTAATCACGTGATTTTTATCACTAGTTGGTCGGGGTCACCAATTGAAGGTGTCTGATCTTTTGTATGCGGTGCATTCACCTTCACTTCTCACGTGAACACAATTTACGTTAAGAATTGAAACAGTGAAGTACTTCACAATAAAATTATTTTATTCAATAATTACTACTGATTAGTCCAAATAAAGTTACAACTTATTTTCTACTACACGTGACAATTCAAGGAGCTGATAAGCAGCTGCAGCGGCATTCAGATCGTAACTGACTTACTTACTCGCTACGTAATTAGCAGACCAACCAACAAGTAGCAATTCAGCGTTGCTGATAATGTGATGATGGAAATGATGATTATGAAGTTGGTTAGTAAAGCATAGTGTCTTGCAGAATTGATATTTTGTAATTTTATATTTTGATGTGATATGGTCACTACATGTACCATCCAACAAATAAAAACCCTTAGAAATTTCCAGAAAGTACCGGATAAATAAGAAGGAAAACAGAAAAAGATGAAACTGCATTGGTTCTACTTCGTAACGAGAACAGGACAAATAACTTGGTTCTTAATTAGAATTCCATTACTGTCAGGAATCTTATGAAGTGATAATTTTACACAATATTTCGTGCACAAGGAAATGAGTGTACTGTTTCGCACAAGCAATGAGAAAAATTTGACTGCGAAATGTACTTTAAGTAGAGAAACTGAGGGCAGTGTAGAAGTGAAAAGGGGTCCCTTGAGACTCTGATCTGAAAAAACAGAAGCAACAAAACTGTAATTCCTTAGAAGGAAAACACCAATTTAGAATGACACCTGAAGTTAACGATTTTGTTCAGGGCAATAATAAGGACTCAAGCTTTCAGTTTCCTGGCGATATGTCGCAAAGCAAATTCATTTCCAAGTAAACTATTGATGAGTGGATGTAAGCTGGAGCTCTAGCATTAACTAAACACGAAGAAAATATTGTATCTAGTTACATATTTCCAAATTAGGGCTGAAATAATTTCGAAAAGATATGAATACGTGATCTGAACAAAAAAAAGGGAAAAACACCAACCTATTGACGTAGAAGGAGTGCAGGTGAATCATCTTAACCCTATTGCTGATCGTTGTGTTGAGTAGTAAGAGCCTTTATCTTAAAATTAATTAATTTAACCAGGATCAATTTGAATACCGAAGATATGTTTTTTTTATATAATAATTTGTGTAACAAGTGACATCACCCTTAGTACCACCCAACAGAAAGTGTTCTTGTGATAGAGCATGCAAGTCGAATTATTCAATTCCAGTTTAACTTTTATCTAGGAGGCGATGCTGAAGCGCTTCATCATGCCGAGGATTGTTAAATGTGAGTATTTTTAATATATGGCACTTTTCTTTTTGACGTATATACACCCACTTTGGCTTCTGCAGAGATTCGCACTGCAGAGCCTTTTCGTATTGATAATTTTTTTTTTACATGTTTATATATTTTAAATTTAAAACTATAATTGCATATATATATATGTATATCTTCATAAGTACACTTATCTATCTATGTAGTTTGGAGTCCTGATTTTTCTAGTTAGATTTAAGCGCATAGTTTTGAGCTGGAAGATATGCATATACATAGTAGGTATGAAGTATGAGTGAACTAACAAACTTCAATCGCTAAATTATTGCAAAGTAAAGCTTTCAAAGGAAATTATTTAGAGATAAAGTTTTCAAAGGAAATTATTTAGAGATTAAGTGTAAAATAATATGGTTTTGTAAGATATAAGCTTCTATCTTAATTATTCAAATCCTTCAACTTTCGTAAGACTTTGAAAACGCGAGGTTACATAGAGGTGTCATTCCTAGTTACCCCTTTAAACTTATCTTTTAAAGAATTTTATATATAAATAACTGGTTGTTAAGATTTCTTTATTTAAAATCTTAATTTCAATCCTCTGTCATGACTTGATTACATTTGTCTACAGTAAGTAGACATGCAGGAAATCAATGCAAAATAGGCGATGACTTAGATTACTTAGATTACTTACTTAGATTTTTTCTTTTTTATATTTTCCTATTAAGGGTTTTGGTCTCAAAGCTCATAGTTTTATTAATATTGTCTACTCTTAAAGTAATGGTATTTAAGTTACCGTGTTTTCTCTTGTAATACTCCGAAATTATAACGTAAAAATGAGAAGCTGAACGTTTTAATTCCTCCTTCACATCCCGGAGCCCTCGCACATGAAATGAAGGTCGCCTAGGCTCACCTAGTCTCTCTCTCTCTCTCTCTTTTTACAGGTCAAATAGGGACACTGTGAACTCGCTGCCCTCAGTGTCAAATGGGTGGTTGGGGCGTGCAATAAGGCCGAAAAATCTGTGCCTTCAAGGATGATGTACAGGTAAGTGACGTAAGGGTCCCTTCAGGGCCGAATGTGTGCCGGCTTTTTGTGTTAGGTAGGCACGAATTTAATTTTTTTGATTATGGCTGACGGCAGCGGCAGGTCTTCTGTGGAACACTCCCCCCCCCACACTCTCCTCCAATAGTTGAGGCGAACTAGTGTTACATACAGAGCATCCATTGGCATCAATTAAACATGTATATACATACATACATGCATCTCTGAATCGATTTCGCTTCACACAGAATTCTAAAATTCATGCATCAATAAAGAAATGCAAACATGTAGATATGTACATACCTACAGCATTCTCATTGCATGCAGAATTATAATTCCCAGCTGCAAGTATAAACATATATCTACAAACATATTTGCAAGTTCAGTAAAGTCACTCACTACTGACCTACACCAATTTCTTAATCACATAAAGAAACAACTGAAGGCAGTGACACAATCCCCTGCGCGCAAGAATTCACACGATGCAATTTGATAACCTTGCGCCAGCGGTAGAACTCAGGTGAACGAAACAATGGTTCACGATGATGTCATAATAGCAGCAAAGCGGGGAACGGTCTGCGGAAGTATTTATGTATGTACATATGCCGCCAATGGACTTTCACGACCTCCTCCGTCCATGGGTAACCAAAGACAGTCGAACGATTTCCCCAATCTGAGGAGACAAACGTTTCAGAGACCACCATCACCTTTTGGTCAGCCTAGTGGTCAGCCAAGACCGAACTTCGTTCCACCTCAGCCTCCACCACATATTCGTCACTCTGCAAACATAGGACACCGACGATCAGGCAGTCCTATCCGAAGATGGAGCCTGACGTATAACGGTAACAACTCAGAGCTCTCTGTGGATGAATTCATTTTTAGAGTCGAAGCGCTCACGCACTCCGCTCTAGAAGGGGATTTTGATCTCCTAGTCAGAAACATGCTTACGTTATTAACAGGACCACCGAAGGATTGGTACTGGTCGATATTACGGCATAACCCTTTTCCAACTTGGGAATTTCTCAAGACGGGATTGTCCATCGAATGGGGAGCGCCCAAGGATGATCTAAAAATACGATTACAGCTGATGTCTCGAAAGCAAAAGCCTGGTGGACTATTCGCTATGTATCACCATCACTTAGGGTTGCTGCGTGATCAGCTACAGACCGCCATGCCAGACCAAGAGTTTCTGGAGATTGTCAAATCGCACTTATTGCCTGAGATTTAGGAAAAAATATGCCTGCATCTCACCAATACGATGGGACAGCTGAGATCGCTTGTTACTCGTATCCAAGCTACGCAGATACGAATGGCGACAGCTGGTAGCTGGAACCCTTACCGGAACCAACGGGTGCACCAAGTTGACAACTTTCAGACCGTGGACCCTGAACTGGAAATAGCAACAGCCAGTGACAACAGCCTATGTGACGTGTCGAGCATTTCGGCCAAACACACTATTGTATGCTGGAATTGTGACCAGTCCGGTCACTTTAACAAGACTGCAGGCAAGAGAGACAAGTTGTGTTCTGCTATGAATGTGGACGCAAAAACGTTTTCAAGCCTGATTGTCGCCATTGTAGACAGAAAAACTTGAGACGGGTCGGGAATACCACCACCTCTTTCCGACCAGCGTCAACGTCACAAACAGCAACTGTAACGAACCCTCCAGTTCAAGCCCCGAACAAGGAGGAAGGTCCGCTCCATTAGCAGATCACATTGACGAATCTCTGACTTGTCCACTGATATCATTCAGTGATTCTGATGATATCAGCAAAACACCTGCAAGTATGAATACTTCATTGATAGCGGCGGAGAACTTAATAGACTTCTCCGCAGATCTTCAAGCTCCCATTTCCACTTCTGGGGAGCCCATGACATTATTAGACACTTCTTTGGAAGAGTTTTTAATTTCCGATATCCCGTTAACACCGACAGCACTCCTAGCTGACAAAGTTACTGAGCAGGAGATTGGGCCTCCTGTCCGTTCTGTTTTAAAACGGCCACCAAGCTCTGTTATGACGAGTGGGCGTGAGGCAGTTTTACATCCGCTGACGCCGTATCATACGCGTCTGCAGAAATACAACGCAGCAAGAGACCGAATCTTCTCCTCAGTGGCAGAGTTAGCTGAAATCGTGTTTCCTGACCTGGATATTGGACCAAAAAAGACACGATCAACCGTCCGTTGGCGGGAATACTGTCGACGGATGAGACTAAAGAGAAAAAAACTGGCACAGATTTCCGTGTCGATGCCAGACGGCATTCGACTGTACGCCGAAGTAAAGCTACTCGAGCGAACTGAGACTGGACTACTTGATAGTGGTGCCACTGTCAGTATTCTAGGTCACGGAGCTCTAGAGAAGCTTGCAGAAGCAGATGTCGAATGGAAGAAGTATGGGACACAGGTCCAAGTAGCAAATGGTGTCATGACGACTGTGCATGGTCATGTGGACTTGGATGTCACTTTCCGTGATAAAACGTGCGTTTTTACGTGGTTCCTGGGCTCACACAGGCACTATATCTGGGAATAGACTTCTGGCGTCTATTTGGGTTGGCTCCAGATGTCCTGGGTATAGTCGCAGAAGTGAATCCAAGTGTAATAGCTACCTCTGACACCGACTGCCATATCGTTTCTAGTCTCGATCAACAACGCTTAGAAGACACAAAACAGCATTTCCCCTCTTTCGCCTCCTTAGGCCTGGGAAAAACATCGGTGGTCACTCACAGGATTGAAACGAATGACGCGACCCCGATAAAACAGAGGTTTTATCCGATTTCACCGGCAGTACAAAGTTTGATGGATGCCGAATTAGAGCGAATGCTATCACTGGGTGTGATAGAGGAGAGCCAGAGTCCTTGGAGCCCTCCAGTTGTTCTGGTAGGGAAGCCTGGAAAGGTCCGGGTTTGTTTTGACGCCAGGAAGGTCAACTCTGTTACGAAGATGGATGCCTATCCGCTTCCGCAGACAGACGTACTTCTGAGTCGACTTCCTCCGGCAAACTACATAACGAGCCTGGACCTGAAAGACGCATTCTGGCAGATCCCACTAGACACTGATTCCAGAGAGAAGACCGCTTTTACAGTACCTGGTCATCCTCTCTATCAGTACACGGTGATGCCATTCGGCCTATGCAAAGCTCCACAAACGATGTACCGCCTCATGGATAAAGTCATTCCTTTCGATCTTCGTGAGAACGTTATCGTCTATCTAGACGATTTGTTAATTCTGTCATCAGACTTTGACTCGCATCTCACGTTACTATCCCGTGTAGCGGATTGTTTGAGGAAAGCTGGCCTCACTATCAACGTCGAGAAGAGCAAGTTTTGTATCAAAGAGACCAAATACTTGGGTTTTATTGTCGGAAAGGGAGGTATGAGAACTGACGCTGACAAAATTTCAGCTATAATTGACTATTCGTCACCTAAAACTGTTCGGCAGGCCCGACGCCTACTAGGTATGGTGGGATGGTATAGACGGTTCATCCCGAGCTATGCTGACTTGACTGCCTCCATTACAGACACCTTGAAAAACCCCTAGTCAGTTCAAATGGACACCTGAAGCCCAGACGTCTCTTGATCTTTTAAAGCAAAAACTTACCTCTGCTCCGTTGTTGGTGAGTCCGGACTACACTAAACCATTCGTTATACAGTGCGATGCGAGCCAACAAGGTATTGGTGGAGTGCTGATTCAACTAGATGACGAGCGCCACGAGAAGCCAATAGCCTACGTCTCGAAAAAGTTGAACTCAGCTCAAAGAAATTACACCGTCACAGAGCAAGAATGCTTAGCCGCAATCTTGAGCGTACAGAAATTCCGGCCCTTCATAGAACTCATGCCGTTTAAGATAGTGACTGATCATGCGAGCTTGAAGTGGCTGATGCCTCAAAAGGACCTCAGCGGTAGACTTGCGCGGTGGAGTTTGAAGCTTCAGGGCTTCGACTTCACTATTGAGCACAGAAAAGGAAGCCTGAACATCGTCCCTGATGCGCTGTCACGCATTCATTGTGACAACCTATCCACAAACGAAGATCCCGGAAGTTGACCTTAGTTCGCCATATTTCAACTCATTGGAATATGAGGAACTGAGGCATAAGGTTAAAACGACTTCTGGTAAACTACCAGATCTTTGCGCAGGGATGGCTTCGTTTACGTTCGGACTGTTCCGAGAACAGGCGATCCGATTCAGGAAGAAGAAGCTTGGAAGCTTTGGATTCCACGAGGGCTTGTCACCGACGTCATTTCAAGGGCTCATGATCCGCCACCGGCTTCACACGGTGGTATAGGGAAAACACTAGAACGTCTGAGAAGACACTTGTACTGGCCACGAATGACAGTTGATGTCAGAAACTACGTAGGCGCCTGTAACGTGTGTAAGGAAACGAACGCTCCCAATACCATTCTTAGACCACCTATGAAAGTCCAGTCTGTGACAGAACGACCATGGCAAAAGCTGTATATCGATTTTCTGGGTCCATATCCTCGGTCAGTGAAAGGAAACGTCTGCATTCTGATAGTTCTTGACCACTTTTCAAAATTTCCGATCCTCAAACCGATGGGAAAAGCATCTACACCCAATCTGTGCCAATTCATTGAGACGGAAGTGTTCCACGTGTTCGGAGTCCCGGAAACGATCGTCTCTGACAATGGAGTCCAGTTTTGCTCGACTCAGTTTACCAGATTGCTGGACAAGTATGGGGTGAAGCACTTGCGAACGGCAGTTTACTCGCCGCAAGCAAACGCCTCAGAGCGAGTCAGGGATTAGAGCGTATATTCGGAAGGAACATACGAAATGGGATGAGAAACTGAGCCAAATAGCTAGTTCCCTCAGGAGCTCTTTTCATCAAGCTACTGGTTTCTCTCCTTATCGAACACTTTTCGGTCAACAAATGATTGAACATGGCAGCTCATATTCCATCTTGAGGAGCCTCGGAACTCTTAATGAGCCATTGAGAGTAGATGCAGAAGACAAAATGAGATTGATCCGTGCGAGAGTGCAGGAAAATTTACACCATGCGTTCGAACAGAGTTCACGAGCCTATAATCTCAGGGCGAAACCTGTCGATTTCAAAGTGGGTCAAGAGGTATTTAGAAGGAATTTCGGTGAGGGAGGGCAGAGAGACATAGACCGGCTGGATTTTTGGATTACCAGCTTGTCGATGTGGCTTTGGCTTCACACACGGAGAGGGATGTCGAGGTCTGGTCAAAGACTGACGAGACTTCAGGGATGTGTCCTCGATGCGTCCTGGGTCAAGTAGAGCAACGGGAATATAGCACGAGTGATGAGGAATACGCATTGGGTCGTGGGTCGAGACACACATTGAGCGCCCGCAGCGATGAGGCCTATGTTTAAGACCGGCTAGCTCAGTCGACCATTTTTCAGCGTTGTCTGAACCACGGGTGGTGTAGACCACTCTGCATTGTTATGGTCGTAGCGTATTGCGTATAGTAATATGCTACATGTTATACTGAAGCGTATATGCCCGGCCTGCTTCCGACTACAGCATGGAAACTGAACGCACCCGACCGAGAGAAATGCGTTTCCTTAAGCTCGGGGTGACATGTTGACGGTAAAGACAAGTAAGAAGAAGGCAATCAATCTGTCTTATTTCTCGAAAGTGCGTGCATGGGAGAAGGCCCAGAAAAATTCGATTATCCAAAATCCTCAACGACATCTGGCCCAAAAAGGTAATAATCTCGATAAATCTTGGTAGTGTCTCATCCAATAAATAAAACCCTTAGAAATTTCCAGAAAGTACCGGATAAATAGGAAGGAAAACAGAAAAAGAAGAAACTGCAGTGGTTCTACTTCGTAACGAGAACAGGACAAATAACTTGGTTCTTAATTAGAATTCCATTACTGTCAGGAATCTTATGAAGTGATAATTTTACACAATATTTCGTGCACAAGGAAATGAGTGTACTGTTTCGCAAAAGCAATGAGAAAAATTTGACTGCGAAATGTACTTTAAGTAGAGAAACTGAGGGCAGTGTAGAAGTGAAAAAGGGGTCCCTTGAGACTCTGATTTGTGCTATTGTGACATTCTTTGAACCAGAGCATTGTGAATACCAAAAAACGTCCGTGGACTCGTTTTGTCCAACTGTACAAGAGAAGGCTCCAAAAGACTCGGAGAAATCGATGTTCTACACACGTTCTCAAATTACAAAACAGCGGAAAAGGGTTGAGCCGGCAAATTTTTTATATATGCCTCTGCGATAACTGTAACGCGGAACTTTACTCCTATAAAAGGTAATGTTTTAGCATTGATCTCGTTGGGTCGAATCAAACAAATAAACTATTTTAGGAATTATCCTTGGGTTTATAACAATCAGCGTTCGTAAAATAACAAAGTTTTGTTGGCGCACTTAGGTAATTTATATCCCGTCGCGGAAATCAACTATAATTCGAGCTATGTTTGCTTAGACCCCCGGCGTGGAAATAACAGAAGCAACAAAACTGTAATTCCTAAAAAAAAACACCCATTTAGAATGACACTGAAGTTAACGATTTTGTTCAGGGCAATAATAAGGACTCAAGCTGTTAGTTTCCTGGCGATATGTCGCAAAGCAAATTCATTTCCAAGTAAACTATTGATGAGTGGATGTAAGCTGGAGCTCTAGCGTTAACTAAACACGAAGAAAATATTGTATCTAGTTAGATATTTCCAAATTAGGGCTGAAATAATTTCTAAAAGATACGAATACGTGATCTGAACAAAAAAAAAAGGGAAAAACACCAACCTACTGACGTAGAAGGAGTGCAGGTGAATCACCTTAACCCTATTGCTGTTCGTTGTGTTGAGTAGTAAGAGCCTTTATCTTAAAATTAATTAATTTAACCAGGATCAATTTGAATACCGAGGATATGTTTTTTTTATATAATAATTTGTGTAACAAGTGACATCACCCTTAGTACCACCCAACAGAAAGTGTTCTTGTGATAGAGCATGCAAGTCGAATTATTCAATTCCAGTTTAACTTTAATCTAGGAGGCGATGCTGAAGTGCTTCATCATGCCGAGGATTGTTAAATGTGAGTAATTTTAATATATGGCACTTTTCTTTTAGACGTATATACACACACTTTGGCTTCTGCAGAGATTCGCACTGCAGAACCTTTTCGTATTGATAATTTTTTTTTTACATGTTTATATATTTTAAATTTTAAACTATAACTGCATATATATATGTATATCTTCATAAGTACACTTATCTATCTACATATGTAGTTTGGAGTCCTGATCTTATTTTTCTAGTTAGATTTAAGCGCATAGTTTTGAACTGGAAGATATGCATATACATATTAGGTATGAAGTATGAGTGAACTAACAATCTTCAATCGCTATATTATTGCAAAGTAAAGTTTTCAAAGGAAATTATTTAGAGATAAAGTTTTCAAAGGAAATTATTTAGAGTTTAAGGGCCGTGTTCACCAAGCCATTTAATTGAATTTTAATTTAATTTCTGTTTTAGTACTCCTGTAAGAGAGGGTTAGGGCACACTTAAAATTAAATTAAAATTTAATTTGGGTTATTTTATGTTATAATAGCGCATATATAACTTTAAGTTAAATTTAAGTGAGCCCTAACCCTCTCTAACGGGAGTACTAAAACAGAAATTAAATTAAATTTCAATTAAATGGCTTGGTGAATACGGCCCGAGTACTAAAACAGAAATTAAATTAAATTTCAATTAAATGGCTTGGTGAATACGGCCCTAAGTGTAAAAAAATATGGTTTTGTAAGATATAAGCTTCTATCTTAATTATTCAAATCCTTCAACTTTCGTAAGACTTTGAAAACGCGCGGTTACATAGAGGTGTCATTCCTAGTTACCCCTTTAAACTTATCTTTTAAAGAATTTCATATATAAATTACTGGTTGTTAAGATTTCTTTATTTAAATCTTATTTTCAATCCTCTGTCATGACTTCAATACATTTGTCTACAGTAAGTAGATATGCAGGAAATCAATGCAAAATAGGCGATGACTTAAAATTATGTAATGAATGAAGCAGTTGTTTAAGATGAAAAGTATTAACTTGGTGATATTACGATATGTTACTTAGATTTTTTTCTTTTTTATATTTTCCTATTAAGGGTTTTGGTCTCAAAGCTCATATTTTTATTAATATTGTCTACTCTTAAAGTAATGGTATTTAAGTTATCGTGTTTTCTCTTGTAATACTCCGAAATTATAACGTAAAAATGAGAAGCTGAACGTTTTAATTCTTCCTTCACATCCCGGAGCCCTCGAATGAAATGAAATGAAGGTCGCCTAGGCTCACCTAGTCTCTCTCTCTCTCTCTTTTTACAGGTCAAATAGGGACACTGGGAACGCGCTGCCCTCAGTGTCAAATGGGTGGTTGGGGCGTGCAGTAAGGCCGAAACATCTGCGCCTTCAAGGATGATGTACAGGTAAGTGACGTAAGGGTCCCTTCAGGGCCGAATGTGTGCCGGCTTTTTGTGTTAGGTAGGCACGAATTTAATTTTTTTGATTATGGCTGACGGCAGCGGCAGGTCTTCTGTGGAACACTCCCCCCCACACTCTCCTCCAATAGTTGAGGCGAACTAGTGTTACATACAGAGCATCCATTGGCATCAATTAAACATGTATATACATACATACATGCATCTCTGAATCGATTTCGCTTCACGCAGAATTCTAAAATTCATGCATCAATAAAGAAATGCAAACATGTAGATATGTACATACCTACAGCATTCTCATTGCATGCAGAATTATAATTCCCAGCTGCAAGTATAAACATATATCTACAAACATATTTGCAAGTTCAGTAAAGTCACTTGCTACTGACCTACACCAATTTTTTAATCACTTAAAGAAACAAGTGAAGGCAGTGCCACAATCCCCTGCGCGCAAGAATTCACACGATGCAATTTGATAGCCTTGCGCCCTTGTATGTACATATGAAAGCGATGAATGCCGTGATGTAACAACAACAAACCGGCAAAAGCTTTGCGGAAATTAATTTATGAATGCCACAAAGAAACACTTTACGGAAATACTAATTATATACGAATAAATGCTGTGATGAAATTAGCTTAGCGTAATAAGAAAATAACAATAGTATTAAGTGGAAAATTGTATAAATAAACTGTGATTTTGAATAAAGAAGTTCGTAAGTGAGTTAGTTAGTGAGTAGCAACAGAACTCGAGTTGTTTCATTTACCTGGAGTAAAGCTAGTAAGCTGCTCCGTTCATCTATACTTGGAGTAAAGCTAGTAAGCTGCTCCGTTCATCTATACTTGGAGTAAAGCTAGTAGGCTGCTCCGTCCATCTATACTTGGAGTAAAGCTAGTAAGCTGTTCCGTGCATCTATACTAGGAGTAAAGCTAATAAGCCGCTCCATTGAACCGCACTGGGAGTAAAGCTAGTAAGCTGCTCCATACGCATCGCTGCTCTACCTATCTCGGGACAATTAAGTAAACGCCCAATCATCTTGAAGGCACGTAATTTAAGTAACCGTGCCGTGTTGTGTTCGAGATCAAAAGGTGCTCAGATGAGAGTACTATAATTTTGGCGCAGCCGGTAGGATCGAGGAAGTTATATAAATTCAAACTTGAAAAACCTTGGTCCTCGAATTTACATAAACGAGTGCATAAGAGCGCATTATTTTTGAATCTGGCACACAAAAACGAGACGTTGGGCACTTCTAACAACAATAAAAGGAAAGAAGCCCCAATATAATACAGCATCATATCTGCATAGCGGAAAAGACATTAACATTTTTTCTCTTCTCTACAGGTAAAGTAAAGTAAAGTAAGTTAATAAAAATTGTTAAGAATCAATAGTAGACATTATAAAAACCACTGCGATATATGTGCATGTAAGCAAAAAAAAACAGTAGAAACATTTTTTTCAATTAATCATTCTAATTTCTTCGGTTATTATACGGAATTAGATAAACTACCTAATCTCTCTTTTCTTCTCTCTTAATAATTACGTAAAACTCGAAGTTTTGTCTTTCATGCCAAGACCTGATCAAAGGTCTCCTGGCTCAGATTTTGAGGCAGCAATAAGCTCATTGTCTTTTGACAACACAAGTCCTCCAGACAGCCCAATAGTAGAGCGAAATTCACCCCAAAGCATAAACCATAAATTGGTATCGCGAGCATCGCTCAGGTAAACGCTTCAGAGGGCACAGTCTTATTAATTTTCCCGCAAGAAATCATAGTCTAGGCGCCCTAGTATCCCAACAGGCGTTAGACATACCAACTTCGAGTATAAACACTCAAATTACTTCCAGCACAGAGCAACACAATAAAACGAACAAAATGCCTGTAAATTATGAGAAAGTAGTTAAACTTACTGCACAAATGGTGCCTTTGTTCTCTGGAGAAATTAATTCTCAAACCCTCACAGAATTTCAAACTTTCATAGGCTGTTTTATGCAAGTACAACAATGTCTAGCAGAGGAGGAAAAGGCAGCCTTCATGCAAATTTTCCCAACAAGATTGAGAGGAAATGCATATCAATTAATAGCATCTAGTACACTCACGTGATTTGAAGAAGTTGAGCAGTTACTCTATCGGACTTACTTACCTCGTGAAACATATCATGAGTTAATTAACAAACTAATTACTTGCCGACAATATCCCCAAGAATCTTTTAATTCATTTACTACTAGATTAAAAAGACTTTTAGTACAATGTAACGAGGCAGCACAAAGCAAATACGGTGCTGAAAATTTTAATGTGGTAAAGCAACAGATGGAGGACTTTGCAATGGCTTCCGTAAAGAGTGGTGCAAATAACCCCCATCTAAGTGCCTATCTATTGACAATAAATGAAAGCTCGTTAGAGACTCTCATTCAAAAGGCATTAGATATGGAAAGGTTGCAACAGGGTCTCTTCTTCATTCCACAACCAATAAACTACTTACCTCAACCTACAAATTCTTTTCAAATGGACCATTTCTTTAGACCAAATACCTCAAATTTTGCTAATGCTTATGGTTATCCCATATACGAAAGTATAAACTCCTCTATATATCCCTACACAACTGATACAGGAAAACCTAATATAAAACTGAGTGTGGTATTCCTCCAAATCTGGAGTCATTAAAGGTACCCTTAGTATCCTTTAATACTGATAAAAATCAAACAAATAATTGGTGCTCTACTCAAGCCAGTATGGCAAGAGAATCCCTAAGAAGTCCACCCAAATCTGGAGTCATTAAAGGTACCCTTAGTATCCTTTAATACTGATAAACAATCAAACAAATAATTGGTGCTCTACTCAAGCCAGTATGGCAAGAGAATCCCTAAGAAGTCCACCTCCATTCCAGAATTTTTCTTCTCAAAATCCAGACAAGAAACCATACGGAGAGCAAAAATTACTTTTAGGTAGGATCACCTGCAGTTATTGCAAGTGCAAGGGACATACGTATGACGATTGTTTAAAACGTAAAAATACTCCCTTCTGCATTAACTGCAAAACAAAGGGCCATGATGCCCAATAATGTAAACAAAATGTCAAAGCACCACGGAATCACCTAAATAGTAACAACAACACTCAGTGGGGCAATCCAAATCACGAACACAGATTTAACGGTCAAGAGGTGTGTAAGTTTTGTGGAAGAAGAGGTCATACAGTGTCCATCTGTCAACAAAAACAACGATGGGAGGCTACAAAATCGGGAAACGGCACACTGTCGACCGAAAAAGCCCCGGCTCGACATTAAATAAAATATCGCAAAATACTTTAGGGTCCTCCCAGCTGAAAAATCCGGGAAAACGTATCAGTGGTAGAATTACCAATACATATAAGCGGAAATACAGCCGTTCGGCTGGTAGTAGACACTGGAGCTGAAGTAAGCATAATCAAACAGGAAGCACTAGATACACCAAAACGGATAAAACCAAGTCAATATGTAACTTTAAAAACTCCATTTGGAGAAGGAAAAACACTGGGTAACTGCCAAGGCAACTTTTCACTAAGCCGCAGTATCCCGTGCAATCTACAGGTTGTAGAAGATAACGCCCAAATCTCTCATGGTGGGCTGTTAGGTAATAACTTTCTTGCAAAAAATTGCAATATAGAAGGGCCTAACAAATTGCTCCGGTTTCCTCGCACGGAAACCAACCCTATGGAATTCACGGTACCTCTCGAAACATCCACAGAAGATGGAGAAGAACTACCGAGGCATCAAATAGAGGAACAATTTAAATCTACTACCGTTTCACGGGAACCCGAAAATACAAACTTCTTATCCCCAATGGAAGACATTTCAAGCACCTTAAATGAAGATGAAGGTAGGCAATACGAAGTAGAACTTCAGCGATCCAATAGAATACCTCCTCGATCTCAAATTGTACTGAGCATACCATTACAATTGGACCAAGAAATGATCTGTATGTCTCAAGAGATAAAAGATGGAGTATTTGTCGCAAATTGCCTAGTTAGTCCTCACAAAAATTTTATGCCATTATCTGTTCTAAACATAAACACAGAACCAATATTCCTAAGAAGATTGAAGCTTACTCTAGTTCCAAGTAGTCATTACAATATTAAACTTCTCAATATACCTTTGGACGACATAAATACCCAAAGTAATCAGAAAGAAGGTAATCCACCTTCCCCTCGTACACATAACAAAACAGAATACAACTTCAAAGGTGATAAGACAAATTTCAACTCCAATCCATATTCAATAAACGTAAACCATGTTAAAAGCTATAACCCAGACAGACTTGTGGCTTTACGTAAAGAATTACTGTTGGATGAAAATTTAAATCAGGAAGAAGAAAAATCAATTCTTGAGTTATGTTATAAATATAATGATCTTTTTTATCTAAAGGGAGATAAACTAACATGCACTAATACCATAAAGCATACCATCCCCATATTGCACAATCAGCCACCCATAAATCAAAAGATGTATAGACTTCCAGAAACGCACCGGGCTGTAATAAATGAGCAGATCAAGGATATGTTAGAGAATGACATAATCCAAATAAGTAAGAGTCCGTGGAATTCTCCGTTGCTGGTAGTCCCGAAGAAAGCCGGACCGGATGGCAATAAACGCTGGCGAGTAGTAGTAGATTTCCGTAAAGTTAACGAGAAATCTATAGGGGATGCCTTCCCATTACCCAGGATAGAGGACATACTGGATCAACTCGGGCATTCGCGGTATTTTACTACACTTGACCTTGCAAGCGGATACCATCAAGTACTGGTTGACCCAAGGGATAGACCAAAAACTGCATTTAGTACCGCTTACGGGCATTATGAATTTAAGAGAATGCCATTTGGGTTGAAAGGCGCACCTGCGACTTTTCAACGCCTGATGAATTACATTCTAATGGGTCTCCAAGGATTAGAATGCTTTGTCTATCTCGATGATATTGTAATATTTGGAAAAAATTTACAAGATCATAACGAGAAAATGGCTAAAGTATTCGACAGACTTCGAGCCCATAATCTTAAATTACAACCCGAAAAGTCTCAGTTCCTTCGCAGAGAAGTAATATACCTCGGACACAAATGCTCAAACGAAGGGGCACTTCCAGATCCCAGTAAGACATGCTGTGTCCAAAATTTTCCTCCACCACGAACTATCAGACAAACTCAATCGTTTCTTGGATTTGCTAACTACTATCGCAAGTTCATCTAATTTCTCAAAGATAGTCAGGCCAATAACAAATCTATTACGGAAAGATGTCAAATTTAATTGGACGCAAAAGTGCCAAGACTCTTTCAATGAAATTAAAAAGTCTCTTATAAATCCGCCTCTACTCAAATATCCAGAGTTTACCCAACCTTTTAATATAACAACAAATGCTAGCAATGAGGCATTGGGAGCAGTTTTATCACAAGGGGCAATAGGTAAAGACAGGCCAATAGCGTACGCAAGTAGAAGTTTAAATAAGGCGGAACAAAGATACTCCACAATAGAAAAAGAGTTGCTCGCTATTGTGTGGGCCGCCAGGAACTTCAAGTGTTATTTACAGGGCAGAACGTTCACGGTCTACACCGACCACAAGCCCCTGACAGGCGTATTCAATGTGAAAGACCCGACATCGAGATTAGTCAGGTTTCACCATAAACTCTCAGAGTTCGACTATAAAATTGAATATAAGCCTGGAAAATATAACACTAATGCAGACGCGCTTAGTCGAATACCTGCCAAGCTAAACCAGGCAAACCCCAATTCGTTCATTGTGGAAGCTCAGGTACATCACCGAGCCGATTCCGACATGGACGAAAATCACTCTAGTTCTCCAACACCCTCAAAGCCTAAACAAAAACATTGTCATGCTGTTACGAGAGCTCAAATAAGGGAGGCACAAAATAATATTGAAGAGGAAAATCAAAACACAGAAACTCCCAATAAAGTTCAAAAATATCCACGGAACTCCAAAATGAATTAGTCGAAATTGACTCAACTGATAACAGCAAATCCGAAAGGAGTGCATCTGAACACGGCGCACCAGAGCGAACCCACAGACCCCTAGTGGAGTATTTGAGAGCTATTGTCTCTGAAAATCCAAAGGCTTGGGATCGATTCCCGAGAACCGCGGCTTTTGTATACAATAATAGTCCACATGATGGCACCAAGCTCACACCAATGGACTGTCTGTTTGGGTTCACAGCGGATGTTCCCTATAATCTGAAAAGACAGCCGGAGCCCATTTACAACCACGAAAGTTACTACCACCTTCTGAGGTACAAAATACAAAAAACAAACGCTACCGCTCGGAAAAATTTGTTGAAAGCCAAAGAAAAGTCAAAAGTATACTACGATAGGCGTTCACGTCCGGTAACCTTCAAACCAGGAGATAAAGTTTTACTGAAAAACCCCGCTAAAAAACACAAACTTTTCCCAGATATGGCTAGGACCATATCTAGTGGTACAAGTCTTTAACACTGTTAATACTGTTATTCAAATCGGTAAACAAAGAGTAACAGTACATAACAACAGATTGAAGCCATTTCACGAATAATGGCTGTCAAAAATAAAAAATAAAAAAAAGTGGGGGCAATAAAACAATGGACAAACTTAAAAAGCAACAAAAGGCAATCCAACATACCTATTCAGTAAAAACACACACAAAAAAAAACAACAAAAAAAAGAGAATATGATCTAATAAACTTTATTTTTCAAAAAATTGCACAGGAAAACATTTTTTTTTCTATTTATTATCATTATTATTTTTGGCACGTTTAATTTCATTTATTTGGCGCACCCTATCCTTCACCAGTTTCTCGTACTTAACTCGGTCATCTCTAGAGGTAGCCAGACTGGCCCTCAGTTTGAAGTAGTGTAGCTCCCTTGTTAACCTGGCACGTCTACCTCCCCGGGTCGAGCTAGGCGCTACTGGAAGTCCACGATTTTCCTCACAGCACTTCCCAATTTTTTTCCGGTACTCTTCAAGTGTGAGCTTCTGCGGGCCAGGTATATAATCCGGAACCTCCTTTGAAGAAGAAGTAGAAGAAATAAACACCACAACAGATTGAACGAACAGACAGTAATACGTGAAACTCAATAGTATTACTTGATATTTATTCAAATTTCTTTTTGCTTATCTATAATTCACAAAAAATTCCGGAAACACCTCACAGCGGCACTAACAGAAAATTCAGGTCATAAATAAATGGGTGTTATAATAATTTACTTGTATCAGCATGACACAATTACTAGCAAAGAAGGCATTTGCTTACTTTTTCATTATTGATTTACAAATCAATTAAAATTAATTACGCCAAACTTGCAGACAAAGCATAATAAATAAAATGCAATTCAGGCAATTGGCCTATAAAACTCTGCAATACATTCTTTACAATAACTTTAAGAATGATATTTTGTAACTACAATATTTTTAGTAAATATTGAAGTTCTTACGCAATAATTTTATTTACTATATCATCTGATCTTACAAATTCAATCCTCAGGCATGGCACTAATCTTATTGAGTACATTTCTCCCAATCCTCGTGATGGTAACAAGTGCTGCTACAGAACCCTACCAGATACAGCCTTTAAACAATACTGGGATAATGTTTGAAGATTTGGGACAAATTATATTATTCCATGATACATGAAACCTTTTCACCCAAATAAATATTAGCGATTTGGAAGCGGAAACAACTCTAATTAAGCATACTGGTTTTCTCATCAATCGACTATGCGAAACTCATAACTCCACCACAAGCGCATGTTCGGAACAAAATGCATATATACACAGCCTAATAGAATCCATTAAAAAGCGAACAACAACAATCAGGGAAATGATAAGCCCCCGACATCGAAGATCTTCGTTCGATGGAATAGGTAGAGGTGTACACTATCTTTTCGGAACAATGGACGCAAGAAATGAAAAACAAATATACAGTAAAATTGCGAACTTAGAAACTGATACACAGGCCCTATTAGAACTGGAAAAACATCAAATAACGTTATTTAAATCTTCATTCGAGAAAATGAGAAAACCAATCAACCAGCTTGAATCCAACCAAAGAGAGTTAACGAGAACCGTAAATGATCTAATTGATATGGTTACTGGAGAAATAAGTACGAGACAACGCATTCAAGAAGTGGTGACCACAATCAGTTTACAAGTATTAGATATAGAACTAAGACAGCAAACATTTATACAAATACTGACAGCACTAAGAAATAATCAAGTACATCCATTGTTACTATCACCATCTACATTATTAGAGACTTATTATAAGGCACATCCCATGAAATCTAACAGAGTTCAAGATCTGGCTATATTGACACAGGCACTGGAAGTAAAGTCTGAAATCCTAAATGAACTACTAGTAATAAGAATTACTATTCCAATTCTTAATATGCAGCCTTTCAAACTGCAACAAATCCATTTATTCCCCTTCAAAACCCCAGACAACCATTCATTGTTACTAGACATTAAACATGCTTACATTGCAAGCCACCTACCCACACAGGAATTCGTACTATTCAAACAATCTGTGAGTTTCGGGTATACACCAAATTATCAAACAATCTGAATGAAAGTACTTACATTGGTCCCTTACTCAACCCAATTCTACAAGGGCATTACTTAAAAGAATGTCCCATAAGCTTCATATTCAACCCCTATAATGAAACAGGTAACTGCGAATATCTGGTCCAAACTCAAGTTCCGCAACTGTTAGTGAAGTTAACAAGGAAAAACTCTTGGCTCTTTTCATTTCTAACTACTCAGAAAATTACAATTTCATGCAGTAAAAATTTACATAGTTCCAACCTATTTGGCAGCGGAGTTTTAATATTAAACGAACCCTGCCACTTCCAAATAGCTGATCAGATTATATACTACGAAGGGGAACAAGGTAAAGGTGATTAATTACGTTAACGCCTACCAGGGGAGGACCTTGCCATGCAAGGCACTCTGTCAAGACCGTCCGTACGTGACGAAGAGTCACATCCTGCCCGAGGTGTTCCTGCACAGGCAGCTGGTGGGCATCCCCTGGGGTGCAGCTGGCTACCTGACTGAATACGGCGGATCTAGAGAGGAAAACTCGATAAAACCCCCAATCCCAGGTGTAAACAATCGTGCCTATGGGATGAATGGCCCTGCGTGAGTGTGTCTTATAACGATGGACTCCGGATACCAGGCGACCTCCGGTTTCAACCTTAGCCTTATCTCGGCATGCCGGCTCTGCTGAGATGGACCAACCTTTCCGAGCATACTCGTGGGACCAAAATAGATAAGCCCGTTTTTTCTGAGGGAGGTGCACCTCTAAATGTACCAAAAACCCAATCCGGGGCTCTTAACGAACCCGAAAAATTCCAGGACATTACAAGTCCTTCATCTGACGGCTATCGATGGATACACTCCCCCTAGACGAGGAGGATCTCCTTAGATCACCAGACCATAGCCAACAGGACAGCGGGAATACTGAAGTTCCCACATCCAAAGAGCGCAAGCCAAAGCTCAGTGGCGCGACCAAAAAAAGGTTTAAATGGCTTTTAAAACATGGCCACACAGAGGCAGAGGCTAGAAGGATTGCTGCACTTCAGATAGAACAGCGGAATGAGGAGAGTCTTAAAAAACGGACTCGCTCTGACGACTCTTCTGCTAAAGTGGAGCAACCTAGCGCCAAACGCAGCAAGGCAGCAACGGAGAATCCTTCAAAGAAGCACGTCTCCCAGCCTTTGCGTAAGCAGCCCTCCTATAAAGAGGTTGCAGAGAGCGTTCGGGTGGGTATTCTTCCCGTCGGTTATCCTGAGGTGGCACTCAACATGGATCAATTGAAGTCCGTACAGAGTGCTATCTTGAGAGAGATCGCGGCTAGAAAACAAAGCCCCCTGAAGCCAAGATTCCTGGGCTCCACATTTAGACCAGGGTGGATGGTCATCAACTGCGCCAATCAGGACACCGTGACGTGGCTAAAAGGTGTAGTTGGGGAGCTAAAACCCTGGGAAGGAGCCAACCTTGTCATGGTCGAGGAAAGTGAAATTCCTCGCCCACAAGTTCTTGTGGGATACTTTCCCAACAGCGCTGAGGACCCTACGGACTTGATTCTCGACTACATCGAGGGTCAGAACGCGGGGTTAAAGGTGTCAGAGTGGATTGTGTTACGCAAGACACAAAAACCACACGTAACAGAGCTAACCTTCTCCGTGGACCATACGTCCATGGAGGAGCTAAAAAAGGCTCATTACACAATTGGGTACAAGTTCGGCTCAGTCCAACTTAGGCCCAAGGGTGGGGCAGTAAAGACTGTGGCGGAGGCTGGGGATGACCAAGGTCAGATTAAAACTCTGACTGATGAGCCTCAGCCATCGACATCAGGAACCAGCAGGCCTAAACTTTCTGTCAAGGCTAAGGCTGGCCCCGGTAAAGCAGTCGGAACTGCAGAGGCTAAGCCGGGGACTTCCGCAAAGAAGTCCGAAGGCACTAAGAAGAAGCCTCCGCCTGCCCGTGCCAAGCAGGGCAAAAAAGGAAATCCGAAAGGATCTCCTATCAAGGCTGCTAGCGGCCATAAAAAGTCATCCTAGTCATGACTAATCATCATCTAAGTTGCCTCCAGATAAATATCCATCATGCCAAAGCGGCATCAGACGTGCTTAGCAGGAGATTTGTCTCGGAGAAACTTAGTCTGGCGCTCATACAGGAGCCCTGGGTACATCAAGGCCGCATTGAAGGACTTCCCACAAAATCATGTAAGTTAATTTACAGTAATGAGCATGAATATCCCAGGGCAGCATTGCTGCTCAACACTAATCTAAATTTTATTCCTCTTTCGCAGTTCATTTCGAGGGACGTAGTTGCAGTAGCTCTCGAGGTACCAACTCCGGGAGGTAGTCACGAGGTAGTAGTGACCTCAGTCTATTTTCCTGGAGATGCGGATACACTACCTCCTACAGAGCTAAAAAGACTCATCAGCTACTGCAAACGAAGAGGAAAGCAATTTATCGTTGGATGCGATGCGAACGCACATCACACGCTATGGGGCAGCACGGATACCAACATCAGGGGTGAGTACCTCCACGATTTTATAATATATAATAATTTAGAGATACTAAATCGAGGTAATAAGCCAACCTTTATGAACACTATCAGACAAGAGGTCCTGGACCTAACACTTGCCAGTATGTTCATAAGCACAAAAATAAGCAGGTGGCACGTATCGAACGAGATTTCCATGTCCGATCACAGACATATCAGGTTCGATATAGAAGCCGCACTTAACTCAAGTCTAGAGTACCGAATCCCTAAATTAACTAACTGGGAGCTCTATCGACAACATCTTAAGGCTGTAGTTAACTCTCCCGGTAGTAGCATTAGCACAACGGAGGAGTTGGACTCAGCCACTACGCAGCTACAAACGGCTGTACTGACTTCGTTCGAACACAGCTGCCCTCTGAAGCAAAAGACTTGTAATCGGCAGGTACCTTGGTGGAATAGGGAACTGAGTTTGAAAAGAAAAGAAGTCAGAAAACTATTTAACAGAGCCAAGCTCTCTGGTACCTAGGGAGAATATAAAAAGGCTCTAACGGAATATAACATAGAATTAAGAAGATCTAAAAGAAGAACCTGGCGGACCTTCTGCGATGGCATAGATCAACTGCCCGCAGCTACCAGGCTCCATAAGGTACTTTCGAAGGATCACACGAATGGTATATGCTCACTTCAAAAAGAAGATGGGAACTATACATAGAGTTGTGAGGAAACAGTCAGGCTCTTATTAGAAACTCACTTCCCCGACTCTACCAGTCCCGTTCAAGGAATAGTAGCTCCAGACCCAATTGAGGTGGGCAATTACAGGGTCTCTAACAGGAGTAAGAGCCTTGCGGGAAGTATCTTCACTCCTAACAAGGTTAGATGGGCCGTTGGTACGTTTAAACCCTTTAAATCTGCTGGAGGGGACGGCATCTTTCCTGCCTTACTACAGCAAGGGGTTGAAGAAATACTTGTTCCACTACAAAACATTTTTCGAGCCAGTTACGCTCTGGGGTATATTCCCCAATGCTGGAGAGACGTCAGGGTGGTATTTATACCCAAAGCAGGAAAAAGAGCTAGATCTCTAGCCAAATCGTTCCGACCCATTAGTCTCTCGTCATTTTTACTTAAATCCATGGAAAAAATCCTAGACCTACATATTCGAAGTGAAGTTTTGATTAAATCACCACTTCATTCTAAGCAATTCGCTTATCAAGCAGGCAAGTCTACCGAGACTGCCATCCACACTTTGGTTAAAGACCTCGAAAAATCTCTTGAAGCAAAAGAGGTGGCCTTATGTGCATTTGCAGACATAGAAGGTGCTTTTGATAACACCTCCTTCGAAGCAATTAAATCAGCTGCCGAGGACAAGGGCTTCGAGCCCCCCACGGTTAATTGGATAGACTCCATGCTTAGAAGCAGGAGGATAACTACTACTCTAGGAAACTGTTCAGTCACGATCACTGCAGCTAAAGGCTGCCCACAAGGAGGAGTTCTCTCCACTCCTATGGTCGATCGTGATTGATGATCTCTTAGAGAAGCTGACCAGTTCGGGTTTTACCGTACAAGGCTACGCGGATGACCTAGTAGTCACGATACGGGGCAAGCATGACCAAGTGATATCCGACCTCATGCAAGAAGCCCTTTCTAAAATCCACACTTGGTGCTTAACCAAAGGCCTCAGTGTAAACTCAAACAAAACCGTTATCGTTCCGTTCACGAGAAGATCAAATCTTTCACTAAAGGCTCCTCTTCTCGATAACACGGAATTGATATTTTCAGAAGAAGTCAAATATCTGGGGGTCACCTTAGATAAGAAACTTTCCTGGAATTCGCATCTGTCTAGAGTGACGGAAAGAGCGATAGGATCTCTCTACACGTGCCGTCGCTTCATTGGCAGAACACGGGGTCTGAAGCCAAAAATGATGTACTGGATGTACACCACGGTTGTTAGACCCATGGTCACCTATGCGGCCCTCGCATGGTGGCCAAAAACTAATGAAAAGAAGGCTGAGGCTCTGCTTCAAAAAACACAACGGCTTGCCTGTCTAGGAATAACTGGTGCCATGAGGACCTGTCCTACAGCAGCCATGGAAGCCTTACTAAACCTTCCACCCCTACATCTGCAGTTGAAAAAGGAAGCAATCTCCAGTGCTATTAGATTGCAAAAGGAGAAACAGTTAAACCAGGGAATCTGGTTGGTCATTTAAGTATCTTAAAACAGATACGCTTTGAGCAAATGACGACAATATCTGATATAATCACACCCAACAGCCTACACCATCAAGTCAGGGATAGTCTGGGAGTGTCTACAAACCCTAAAAGATTTATCAAGAGGAAACAAAGTTATCCTCATGTGGGTACCTGGACATGAGGGCCATAAAGGCAACGAAATTGCTGATGGCCTAGCCAAAAGAGGAGCGGAAACTCCCTTTGTCGGACCGGAGCCAGTCTGTGGCACCTCAAAGTGCTGCCTCAAAGCTGCCCTAAATAACTGGGAGAACAAACAAAAATCCCTATACTGGGAAAGGCTACAAGGACTTCGTCAGGCAAAAAAGTTTATCGACACCTCTGGAGGAAAAACAAAAGAACTATTACTTCTCAAGAAAACAGAGCTCAAAATAATTACAGAACTCTTCTCAGGCCATTGCCCCTTGAGGTATCACCTTAACAAGATGGGCTTGGCTGAGACTTCATCCTGCCGCTTTTACCAGGATGCTCATGAAACCTCGGAGCACCTGCTCTGCAGCTGCGAAGCATTGACCAGGCGGAGACTACTCCATCTCGAACATGCTTTTCCTACACCTAACTATGTACGGAACCTCAATCCCAGAAGGATCCTAGACTTTATTAACAGTCTGAACCTAGAAAGGGAATAAATTCAACGGGGACTCACAATAGATCTTTTAGGTCGCGGTGATTGCGAGGCTGACGCCTACACACCCCTCTACGAATCTAATCTAATCTAATCTAATATACTACGAAGATGAAGATCATCAGAGTATTAAAATCTCACAACCGGAATATCCTCATCCGCTAAATTCTAGTATAAATGAAACCATTCAGAAATTTATTAAGAATACCAATCTCACTACCCAAAAACACATAGTTATGTTAAAAACAGAGGATGCCAATCAGATTTTAAATGAAAATTCACACTCCCTAGATCAGCTGGAAGAACAGATATATACACTGGACAACCAAAGAAAAGAAAGATATAAAGCACAAATGATGCAAATAAGCTCCTTATCCCTAAGTTCCGTAGTAATTTTTGTACTCTGCATAATTGGAATATTGAAACTATGTAAAGTTATAAGTAACAAGAAACGAAAAAAAGTAGTCAAAACACCCACAGTATTAACTGTCAGTAACTAAAAGGTACAATTAGACACTGAGACATACCTTAAAATTTCTAAAGAGGCTACGGATACTTTGAACCATGAGTACAGAATAGATACCAAGTTTCAAGATAAACCATCTCCACAACAAGAGACTTTTCCCACAAGTAAATTCAAGCAGATCTCGCAAAATTTCCAGTCGGAGATCACTAAAACAAACAAATCAAAATTTAAAACTCTAACCTCTGTAGAAGTAACGACAGCAAGAAACAAAGAACATGCTGTCTCACAAACGTCTCATTCAGAATTAAAGGATGCCATTAAACAACGTGCCACCCACCAGCAACAAGCAAGTAGCAGACAAAATTTACCTATTCCTCCACCACCACCACTTCCACAAACACTAAGCCGTGTCGATTCTGAATCAATTCCACGCACCCGCCATTTACAGGTAGTTTAATTCCATCTCTAAATAAATTCTGCATAGCCAAAGATAAAACAAACATCTCAATGGTGAATTCAATTGCTACACACTTTTTACATGTACATATATCATTAATAAATCAATATAAATAATTTATAAATGTATAAATAGGTTTAAGTTAAATTTTATAAGTTCCAAAAAATATGTATCCACACATATAGTACTAATAACAAAAAATATGTATTCACACAAATAGTGCTAATAAAAATAAATATGTAATTACACATATAGAACATAAAAATAATAGTATCCACACATATAGTACTAATAACACAAAATATGTATTCACACATATAGTGCTAATAAAAATAAATATGTAATTACACATATAGAACATAAGAGTAATAGTACCATAAAAAATGTATTCACACAAAAAGTACGAATAACTATAATAAAAAAAAATTGTACCAAAAATGTATTTAAATTGTTGTACTCTTAAATAGTAGACATAAAAATAGTTATAACAAAACAATAAAAAAATAAATAAATAAATAAGTACAAAATACAGTTAAGCTAATCCAAATCAACCCTCGCTTAGATAACCTTTGTTCTTTTTAATACAGCTAAACACCACATGTACTCATCTCAGCATTACGTGTATACATACAAAAGTTTCAAGTAAATATTTTTCTTTTTCCCAAGCTATCAAACAAATAAGTTAATTTTTTTTAATGCGTTATTCCTCTCCCAAGAATAACACATTTTTTCTAAAAAGGGGGAGATTTGTTACATACAAAGCATCCATTGGCATCAATTAAACATGTACATATATACATACATACATGCATCTCTGAATCGATTTCGCTTCACGCAGAATTCTAAAATTCATGCATCAATAAAGAAATGCAAACATGTAGATATGTACATACCTACAGCATTCTCATTGCATGCAGAATTATAATTCCCAGCTGCAAGTATAAACTTATATCTACAAACATATTTGCGAGTTCAGTAAAGTCACTCACTACTGACCTACACCAATTTCTTAATCACATAAAGAAACAAGTGAAGGCAGTGACACAATCCCCTGCGCGCAAGAATTCATACGATGCAATTTGATAACCTTGCGCCAGCGGTAGAACTCAGGTGAACGAAACAATGGTTCACGATGATGTCATAATAGCAGCAAAGCGGCGAACGGTCTGCGGAAGTATTTATGTATGTACATATGAAAGCGATGAATGCCGTGATGTAACGACAACAAACCGGCAAAAGCTTTGCGGAAATTAATTTATGAATGCCACAAAGAAACACTTTACGGAAATACTAATTATATACGAATAAATGCTGTGATGAAATTAGCTTAGCGTAATAAGAAAATAACAATAGTATTAAGTGGAAAATTGTATAAATAAACTGTGATTTTGAATAAAGAAGTTAGTAAGTAAGTTAGTTAGTGAGTAGCAACAGAACACGAGTTGTTTCATTTACGTGGAGTAAAGCTAGTAAGCTGCTCCGTTCATCTATACTTGGAGTAAAGCTAGTAAGCTGCTCCGTGCATCTATACTAGGAGTAAAGCTAATAAGCTGCTCCATTGAACCGCACTGGGAGTAAAGCTAGTAAGCTGCTCTACCTATCTCGGGACAATTAAGTAAACGCCCAATCATCTTGAAGGCACGTAATCTCAGTAACCGTGCCGCGTTGTGTTCCAGATCAAAAGGTGCTCAGATGAGAGTACTAGAAGTACATTAATAAACTCAACACTAGCGTGCCGCCCGTCAACGCTGTCCGTCGAGTGATCTGTCAGCTCATACTGGCAGTCGGGACTTTACATCCGATGTCCATCACTCACTATATTTCATAACAAAATTGGCGCCCAACGTGGGGCCACCTCAATTAGACTTCGGTGGTCTAAATATAAATTATACTGGGGACTGAGACTTTGACGGAGACGATCATCTGGTGTCTGCTAGTTGATTGACCTCACGTCTCACATCCAGTAGAAGTTATACGTGGACCTGAGTCTAATTGGTTTTGTAGTTGAATTAAAGTAAAGTAATGTTTGAAAGTTTTTGAAATTTGTTTCTCGATTTTGAATTAAAGTAACGTAATGTTTGAAAATTTTTGATTTTTTTTTTTTGAAGTTGAAGTTCGACTTTAGGTTTGACCTTGGTCAAGCCTCAAGCCTGAACAATTAGTTGGTTTTTTTTTTAAATGTTTGAAAGTTTTGATTTTTTTGAAATTAATCTTTCCCGCTGGCCTTCTGTCATGGAAATGGTAGGTGGCCTCACAAGAATTTTATTGTGTGAGCTCTCACGGAGACATGTCTCTGCTGGCCAACTGGCTGGACAGAGTTATGAATCTGTGAGACGACTTTTTGGCTTCCAGCTAACTAGTTGACCAGATTCATGACTCTGCCCAGTTGGAAGGTTAGCTGGACATGACAATCAGGTGAGGAGGAAGGAAGGAGTTGTTGGAGGATAGAAGTGATACTGGAGACCTTCAGTAATCAGGAGTTGGCATACTGCTAACTGTCTGGCTGAAGAATGTCTAGTATCATTTTCAGTCTCCCAGATTACGGTGGGAACTCCACATTTTTTTCAATGCACACATTCACGTCACTTGCCTGTATAAATCTTCTGACCTGTGAGGAGGGAGAGCGACCTGAAGACCTTTCATGAGAGTTAGCTCCTGGGGAAGTGAAGGAGAAATTCCATGATTTGAATTTTTTTGATGATCTCTCCGAACTGTTGATAAGACGAACTTTCTATAATAACAATTTTTTTGCTGAAATTTTAGTATCCAGTCTTAATCTTCGAACGTTTGGGAAGAATTTTTTTGGAATCATCGTATATCATCCCGACCTTTACTTTGAAATAGTACTCTTTTGGGGTATAAATTTTTTTTCTCGACTTGACTTACGATTAAATTCAGTATGGCTACAGTACGGACACCACCTCCTGTGCCGAACGATGTGACTATGTTGCCTGAACCATGCACTATCTGTACAGATACCAGCTGGTCAGCCGAACAGAAGCCGGTCATGACCATGTGTGGACATGTCTTTCATGAGGCATGTATACAGACCTGGATAGGTCGGCTAGTCGCGATTCATTGCCGACTTTTGACTTGCCTACCTTCGACTTACCACCACCGAATCGACGATCTTTATCACCAGGAATGCCCGATTTGCACTCAAGGACTTTTTTAAACCCGAGTCCTCGACGAGATAGTTCAGTGCGTACAGCTCAAGACCACAACTCAGCCGCTACGGATGCGATGATGGCAGGCCTACGCCTACAAATGCCAAACCTAATACGAGAAGGTCTCGAACAGAGCGTCAATGGTTTGCGGACTGACTTAACAAATAGTGTCCGACAACAAGTAGCAGCAGCAATGCCGCCAATGGACTTTGCACGACCTCCTCCGTCCATGGGTAACCAAAGACAGTCGAACGATTTCCCCAATCTGAGGAGACAAACGTTTCAGAGACCACCATCACCTTTTGGTCAGCCTAGTGGTCAGCCAAGACCGAACTTCGTTCCACCTCAGCCTCCACCACATATTCGTCACTCTGCAAACATAGGACACCGACGATCAGGCAGTCCTATCCGAAGATGGAGCCTGACGTATAACGGTAACAACTCAGAGCTCTCTGTGGATGAATTCATTTTTAGAGTCGAAGCGCTCACGCACTCCGCTCTAGAAGGGGATTTTGATCTCCTAGTCAGAAACATGCTTACGTTATTAACAGGACCACCGAAGGATTGGTACTGGTCGATATTACGGCATAACCCTTTTCCAACTTGGGAATTTCTCAAGACGGGATTGTCCATCGAATGGGGAGCGCCCAAGGATGATCTAAAAATACGATTACAGCTGATGTCTCGAAAGCAAAAGCCTGGTGGACTATTCGCTATGTATCACCATCACTTAGGGTTGCTGCGTGATCAGCTACAGAGCGCCATGCCAGACCAAGAGTTTCTGGAGATTGTCAAATCGCACTTATTGGCTGAGATTTAGGAAAAAATATGCCTGCATCTCACCAATACGATGGGACAGCTGAGATCGCTTGTTACTCGTATCCAAGCTACGCAGATACGAATTGCGACAGCTGGTAGCTGGAACCCTTACCGGAACCAACGGGTGCACGAAGTTGACAACTTTCAGACCGTGGACCCTGAACTGGAAATAGCAACAGCCAGTGACAACAGCCTATGTGACGTGTCGAGCATTTCGGCCAAACACACTATTGTATGCTGGAATTGTGACCAGTCCGGTCACTTTAACAAGACTGCAGGCAAGAGAGACAAGTTGTGTTCTGCTATGAATGCGGACGCAAAAACGTTTTCAAGCCTGATTGTCGCCATTGTAGACAGAAAAACTTGAGATGGGTCGGGAATACTACCACCTCTTTCCGACCAGCGTCAACGTCACAAACAGCAACTGTAACGAACCCTCCAGTTCAAGCCCCGAACAAGGAGGAAGGACCGCTCCATTAGCAGATCACATTGACGAATCTCTGACTTGTCCACTGATATCATTCAGTGATTCTGATGATATCAGCAAAACACCTGCAAGTATGAATACTTCATTGATAGCGGCGGAGAACTTAATAGACTTCTCCGCAGATCTTCAAGCTCCCATTTCCACTTCTGGGGAGCCCATGACATTATTAGACACTTCTTTGGAAGAGTTTTTAATTTCCGATATCCCGTTAACACCGACAGCACTCCTAGCTGACAAAGTTACTGAGCAGGAGATTGGGCCTCCTGTCCGTTCTGTTTTAAAACGGCCACCAAGCTCTGTTATGACGAGTGGGCGTGAGGCAGTTTTACATCCGCTGACGCCGTATCATACGCGTCTGCAGAAATACAACGCAGCAAGAGACCGAATCTTCTCCTCAGTGGCAGAGATAGCTGAAATCGTGTTTCCTGACCTGGATATTGGACCAAAAAAGACACGATCAACCGTCCGTTGGCGGGAATACTGTCGACGGATGAGACTAAAGAGAAAAAAACTGGCACAGATTTCCGTGTCGATGCCAGACGGCATTCGACTGTACGCCGAAGTAAAGCTACTCGAGCGAACTGAGACTGGACTACTTGATAGTGGTGCCACTGTCAGTATTCTAGGTCACGGAGCTCTAGAGAAGCTTGCAGAAGCAGATGTCGAATGGAAGAAGTATGGGACACAGGTCCAAGTAGCAAATGGTGTCATGACGACTGTGCATGGTCATGTGGACTTGGATGTCACTTTCCGTGATAAGACCCAAAACGTGCGTTTTTACGTGGTTCCTGGGCTCACACAGGCACTATATCTGGGAATAGACTTCTGGCGTCTATTTGGGTTGGCTCCAGATGTCCTGGGTATAGTCGCAGAAGTGAATCCAAGTGTAATAGCTACCTCTGACACCGACTGCCATATCGTTTCTAGTCTCGATCAACAACGCTTAGAAGACACAAAACAGCATTTCCCCTCTTTCGCCTCCTTAGGCCTGGGAAAAACATCGGTGGTCACTCACAGGATTGAAACGAATGACGCGACCCCGATAAAACAGAGGTTTTATCCGATTTCACCGGCAGTACAAAGTTTGATGGATGCCGAATTAGAGCGAATGCTATCACTGGGTGTGATAGAGGAGAGCCAGAGTCCTTGGAGCCCTCCAGTTGTTCTGGTAGGGAAGCCTGGAAAGGTCCGGGTTTGTTTTGACGCCAGGAAGGTCAACTCTGTTACGAAGATGGATGCCTATCCGCTTCCGCAGACAGACGTACTTCTGAGTCGACTTCCTCCGGCAAACTACATAACGAGCCTGGACCTGAAAGACGCATTCTGGCAGATCCCACTAGACACTGATTCCAGAGAGAAGACCGCTTTTACAGTGCCTGGTCATCCTCTCTATCAGTACACGGTGATGCCATTCGGCCTATGCAAAGCTCCACAAACGATGTACCGCCTCATGGATAAAGTCATTCCTTTCGATCTTCGTGAGAACGTTATCGTCTATCTAGACGATTTGTTAATTCTGTCATCAGACTTTGACTCGCATCTCACGTTACTATCCCGTGTAGCGGATTGTTTGAGGAAAGCTGGCCTCACTATCAACGTCGAGAAGAGCAAGTTTTGTATCAAAGAGACCAAATACTTGGGTTTTATTGTCGGAAAGGGAGGTATGAGAACTGACGCTGACAAAATTTCAGCTATAATTGACTATTCGTCACCTAAAACTGTTCGGCAGGCCCAACGCCTACTAGGTATGGTGGGATGGTATAGACGGTTCATCCCGAGCTATGCGGACTTGAATGCCTCCATTACAGACACCTTGAAAAACCCCTAGTCAGTTCAAATGGACACCTGAAGCCCAGACGTCTCTTGATCTTTTAAAGCAAAAACTTACCTCTGCTCCGTTGTTGGTGAGTCCGGACTTCACTAAACTATTCGTTATACAGTGCGATGCGAGCCAACAAGGTATTGGTGGAGTGCTGATTCAACTAGATGACGAGCGCCACGAGAAGCCAATAGCCTACGTCTCGAAAAAGTTGAACTCAGCTCAAAGAAATTACACCGTCACAGAGCAAGAATGCTTAGCCGCAATCTTGAGCGTACAGAAATTCCGGCCCTTCATAGAACTCATGCCGTTTAAGATAGTGACTGATCATGCGAGCTTGAAGTGGCTGATGCCTCAAAAGGACCTCAGCGGTAGACTTGCGCGGTGGAGTTTGAAGCTTCAGGGCTTCGACTTCACTATTGAGCACAGAAAAGGAAGCCTGAACATCGTCCCTGATGCGCTGTCACGCATTCATTGTGACAACCTGTCCACAAACGAAGATCCCGGAAGTTGACCTTAGTTCGCCATATTTCAACTCATTGGAATATGAGGAACTGAGGCATAAGGTTAAAACGACTTCTGGTAAACTACCAGATCTTTGCGCAGGGATGGCTTCGTTTACGTTCGGACTGTTCCGAGAACAGGCGATCCGATTCAGGAAGAAGAAGCTTGGAAGCTTTGGATTCCACGAGGGCTTGTCACCGACGTCATTTCAAGGGCTCATGATCCGCCACCGGCTTCACACGGTGGTATAGGGAAAACACTAGAACGTCTGAGAAGACACTTGTACTGGCCACGAATGACAGTTGATGTCAGAAACTACGTAGGCGCCTGTAACGTGTGTAAGGAAACGAACGCTCCCAATACCATTCTTAGACCACCTATGAAAGTCCAGTCTGTGACAGAACGACCATGGCAAAAGCTGTATATCGATTTTCTGGGTCCATATCCTCGGTCAGTGAAAGGAAACGTCTGCATTCTGATAGTTCTTGACCACTTTTCAAAATTTCCGATCCTCAAACCGATGGGAAAAGCATCTACACCCAATCTGTGCCAATTCATTGAGACGGAAGTGTTCCACGTGTTCGGAGTCCCGGAAACGATCGTCTCTGACAATGGAGTCCAGTTTTGCTCGACTCAGTTTACCAGATTGCTGGACAAGTATGGGGTGAAGCACTTGCGAACGGCAGTTTACTCGCCGCAAGCAAACGCCTCAGAGCGAGTCAGGGATTAGAGCGTATATTCGGAAGGAACATACGAAATGGGATGAGAAACTGAGCCAAATAGCTAGTTCCCTCAGGAGCTCTTTTCATCAAGCTACTGGTTTCTCTCCTTATCGAACACTTTTCGGTCAACAAATGATTGAACATGGCAGCTCCTATTCCATCTTGAGGAGCCTCGGAACTCTTAATGAGCCATTGAGAGTAGATGCAGAAGACAAAATGAGATTGATCCGTGCGAGAGTGCAGGAAAATTTACACCATGCGTTCGAACAGAGTTCACGAGCCTATAATCTCAGGGCGAAACCTGTCGATTTCAAAGTGGGTCAAGAGGTATTTAGAAGGAATTTCGGTGAGGGAGGGCAGAGAGACATAGACCGGCTGGATTTTTGGATTACCAGCTTGTCGATGTGGCTTTGGCTTCACACACGGAGAGGGATGTCGAGGTCTGGTCAAAGACTGACGAGACTTCAGGGATGTGTCCTCGATGCGTCCTGGGTCAAGTAGAGCAACGGGAATATAGCACGAGTGATGAGGAATACGCATTGGGTCGTGGGTCGAGACACACATTGAGCGCCCGCAGCGATGAGGCCTATGTTTAAGACCGGCTAGCTCAGTCGACCATTTTTCAGCGTTGTCTGAACCACGGGTGGTGTAGACCACTCTGCATTGTTATGGTCGTAGCGTATTGCATATAGTAATATGCTACATGTTATACTGAAGCGTATATGCCCGGCCTGCTTCCGACTACAGCATGGAAACTGAACGCACCCGACCGAGAGAAATGCGTTTCCTTAAGCTCGGGGTGACATGTTGACGGTAAAGAGAAGTAAGAAGAAGGCAATCAATCTTTCTTATTTCTCGAAAGTGCGTACATGGGAGAAGTCCCAGAAAAATTCGATTATTCAAAATCCTCAACGACATCTGGCCCAAAAAGGTAATAATCTCGATAAATCTTGGTAGTGTCTCATCCAATAAATTAAACCCTTAGAAATTTCCAGAAAGTACCGGATAAATAGGAAGGAAAACAGAAAAAGAAGAAACTGCAGTGGTTCTACTTCGTAACGAGAACAGGACAAATAACTTGGTTCTTAATTAGAATTCCATTACTGTCAGGAATCTTATGAAGTGATAATTTTACACAATATTTCGTGCACAAGGAAATGAGTGTACTGTTTCGCAAAAGCAATGAGAAAAATTTGACTGCGAAATGTACTTTAAGTAGAGAAACTGAGGGCAGTGTAGAAGTGAAAAAGGGGTCCCTTGAGACTCTGATTTGTGCTATTGTGACATTCTTTGAACCAGAGCATTGTGAATACCAAAAAACGTCCGTGGACTCGTTTTGTCCAACTGTACAAGAGAAGGCTCCAAAAGACTCGGAGAAATCGATGTTCTACACACGTTCTCAAATTACAAAACAGCGGAAAAGGGTTGAGCCGGCAAATTTTTTATATATGCCTCTGCGATAACTGTAACGCGGAACTTTACTCCTATAAAAGGTAATGTTTTAGCATTGATTTCGTTGGGTCGAATCAAACAAATAAACTATTTTAGGAATTATCCTTGGGTTTATAACAATCAGCGTTCGTAAAATAACAAAGTTTTGTTGGCGCACTTAGGTAATTTATATCCCGTCGCGGAAATCAACTATAATTCGAGCTATGTTTGCTTAGACCCCCGGCGTGGAAATAACGGAAGCAACAAAACTGTAATTCCTAAAAAAAAACACCCATTTAGAATGACACTGAAGTTAACGATTTTGTTCAGGGCAATAATAAGGACTCAAGCTGTTAGTTTCCTGGCGATATGTCGCAAAGCAAATTCATTTCCAAGTAAACTATTGATGAGTGGATGTAAGCTGGAGCTCTAGCGTTAACTAAACACGAAGAAAATATTGTATCTAGTTAGATATTTCCAAATTAGGGCTGAAATAATTTCTAAAAGATACGAATACGTGATCTGAACAAAAAAAAAAGGGAAAAACACCAACCTACTGACGTAGAAGGAGTGCAGGTGAATCACCTTAACCCTATTGCTGTTCGTTGTGTTGAGTAGTAAGAGCCTTTATCTTAAAATTAATTAATTTAACCAGGATCAATTTGAATACCGAGGATATGTTTTTTTTATATAATAATTTGTGTAACAAGTGACATCACCCTTAGTACAACCCAACAGAAAGTGTTCTTGTGATAGAGCATGCAAGTCGAATTATTCAATTCCAGTTTAACTTTAATCTAGGAGGCGATGCTGAAGTGCTTCATCATGCCGAGGATTGTTAAATGTGAGTAATTTTAATATATGGCACTTTTCTTTTAGACGTATATACACACACTTTGGCTTCTGCAGAGATTCGCACTGCAGAACCTTTTCGTATTGATAATTTTTTTTTTACATGTTTATATATTTTAAATTTTAAACTATAACTGCATATATATATGTATATCTTCATAAGTACACTTATCTATCTACATATGTAGTTTGGAGTCCTGATCTTATTTTTCTAGTTAGATTTAAGCGCATAGTTTTGAACTGGAAGATATGCATATACATATTAGGTATGAAGTATGAGTGAACTAACAATCTTCAATCGCTATATTATTGCAAAGTAAAGTTTTCAAAGGAAATTATTTAGAGATAAAGTTTTCAAAGGAAATTATTTAGAGTTTAAGGGCCGTGTTCACCAAGCCATTTAATTGAATTTTAATTTAATTTCTGTTTTAGTACTCCTGTAAGAGAGGGTTAGGGCACACTTAAAATTAAATTAAAATTTAATTTGGGTTATTTTATGTTATAATAGCGCATATATAACTTTAAGTTAAATTTAAGTGAGCCCTAACCCTCTCTAACGGGAGTACTAAAACAGAAATTAAATTAAATTTCAATTAAATGGCTTGGTGAATACGGCCCGAGTACTAAAACAGAAATTAAATTAAATTTCAATTAAATGGCTTGGTGAATACGGCCCTAAGTGTAAAAAAATATGGTTTTGTAAGATATAAGCTTCTATCTTAATTATTCAAATCCTTCAACTTTCGTAAGACTTTGAAAACGCGCGGTTACATAGAGGTGTCATTCCTAGTTACCCCTTTAAACTTATCTTTTAAAGAATTTCATATATAAATTACTGGTTGTTAAGATTTCTTTATTTAAAATCTTATTTTCAATCCTCTGTCATGACTTGAATACATTTGTCTACAGTAAGTAGACATGCAGGAAATCAATGCAAAATAGGCGATGACTTAAAATTATGTAATGAATGAAGCAGTTGTTTAAGATGAAAAGTATTAACTTGGTGATATTACGATATGTTACTTAGATTTTTTTCTTTTTTATATTTTCCTATTAAGGGTTTTGGTCTCAAAGCTCATATTTTTATTAATATTGTCTACTCTTAAAGTAA
Organism: Dioctria linearis; assembly: GCA_963930735.1. Taxonomy (NCBI): domain Eukaryota; kingdom Metazoa; phylum Arthropoda; class Insecta; order Diptera; family Asilidae; genus Dioctria; species Dioctria linearis. Next base: position 105,067,710 of record OZ005744.1, on the reverse strand, counting down.
TGGTATTTAAGTTATCGTGTTTTCTCTTGTAATACTCCGAAATTATAACGTAAAAATGAGAAGCTGAACGTTTTAATTCTTCCTTTACATCCCGGAGCCCTCGAATGAAATGAAATGAAGGTCGCCTAGGCTCACCTAGTCTCTCTCTCTCTCTCTTTTTACAAGTCAAATAGGGACACTGTGAACTCGCTGCCCTCAGTGTCAAATGGGTGGTTGGGGCGTGCAGTAAGGCCGAAACATTTGCGCCTTCAAGGATGATGTACAGGTAAGTGACGTAAGGGTCCCTTCAGGGCCGAATGTGTGCCGGCTTTTTGTGTTAGGTAGGCACGAATTTAATTTTTTTGATTATGGCTGACGGCAGCGGCAGGTCTTCTGTGGAACACTCCCCCCCACACTCTCCTCCAATAGTTGAGGCGAACTAGTGTTACATACAGAGCATCCATTGGCATCAATTAAACATGTATATACATACATACATGCATCTCGGAATCGATTTCGCTTCACGCAGAATTCTAAAATTCATGCATCAATAAAGAAATGCAAACATGTAGATATGTACATACCTACAGCATTCTCATTGCATGCAGAATTATAATTCCCAGCTGCAAGTATAAACATATATCTACAAACATATTTGCAAGTTCAGTAAAGTCACTTGCTACTGACCTACACCAATTTTTTAATCACTTAAAGAAACAAGTGAAGGCAGTGCCACAATCCCCTGCGCGCAAGAATTCACACGATGCAATTTGATAGCCTTGCGCCCTTGTATGTACATATGAAAGCGATGAATGCCGTGATGTAACAACAACAAACCGGCAAAAGCTTTGCGGAAATTAATTTATGAATGCCACAAAGAAACACTTTACGGAAATACTAATTATATACGAATAAATGCTGTGATGAAATTAGCTTAGCGTAATAAGAAAATAACAATAGTATTAAGTGGAAAATTGTATAAATAAACTGTGATTTTGAATAAAGAAGTTCGTAAGTGAGTTAGTTAGTGAGTAGCAACAGAACTCGAGTTGTTTCATTTACCTGGAGTAAAGCTAGTAAGCTGCTCCGTTCATCTATACTTGGAGTAAAGCTAGTAAGCTGCTCCGTTCATCTATACTTGGAGTAAAGCTAGTAGGCTGCTCCGTCCATCTATACTTGGAGTAAAGCTAGTAAGCTGTTCCGTGCATCTATACTAGGAGTAAAGCTAATAAGCTGCTCCATTGAACCGCACTGGGAGTAAAGCTAGTAAGCTGCTCCATACGCATCGCTGCTCTACCTATCTCGGGACAATTAAGTAAACGCCCAATCATCTTGAAGGCACGTAATCTAAGTAACCGTGCCGTGTTGTGTTCGAGATCAAAAGGTGCTCAGATGAGAGTACTATAATTTTGGCGCAGCCGGTAGGATCGAGGAAGTTATATAAATTCAAACTTGAAAAACCTTGGTCCTCGAATTTACATAAACGAGTGCATAAGAGCGCATTATTTTTGAATCTGGCACACAAAAACGAGACGTTGGGCACTTCTAACAACAATAAAAGGAAAGAAGCCCCAATATAATACAGCATCATATCTGCATAGCGGAAAAGACATTAACATTTTTTCTCTTCTCTACAGGTAAAGTAAAGTAAAGTAAGTTAATAAAAATTGTTAAGAATCAATAGTAGACATTATAAAAACCACTGCGATATATGTGCATGTAAGCAAAAAAAAAACAGTAGAAACATTTTTTTCAATTAATCATTCTAATTTCTTCGGTTATTATACGGAATTAGATAAACTACCTAATCTCTCTTTTCTTCTCTCTTAATAATTACGTAAAACTCGAAGTTTTGTCTTTCATGCCAAGACCTGATCAAAGGTCTCCTGGCTCAGATTTTGAGGCAGCAATAAGCCCATTGTCTTTTGACAACACAAGTCCTCCAGACAGCCCAATAGTAGAGCGAAATTCACCCCAAAGCATAAACCATAAATTGGTATCGCGAGCATCGCTCAGGTAAACGCTTCAGAGGGCACAGTCTTATTAATTTTCCCGCAAGAAATCATAGTCTAGGCGCCCTAGTATCCCAACAGGCGTTAGACATACCAACTTCGAGTATAAACACTCAAATTACTTCCAGCACAGAGCAACACAATAAAACGAACAAAATGCCTGTAAATTATGAGAAAGTAGTTAAACTTACTGCACAAATGGTGCCTTTGTTCTCTGGAGAAATTAATTCTCAAACCCTCACAGAATTTCAAACTTTCATAGGCTGTTGTATGCAAGTACAACAATGTCTAGCAGAGGAGGAAAAGGCAGCCTTCATGCAAATTTTCCCAACAAGATTGAGAGGAAATGCATATCAATTAATAGCATCTAGTACACTCACGAGATTTGAAGAAGTTGAGCAGTTACTCTATCGGACTTACTTACCTCGTGAAACATATCATGAGTTAATTAACAAACTAATTACTTGCCGACAATATCCCCAAGAATCTTTTAATTCATTTACTACTAGATTAAAAAGACTTTTAGTACAATGTAACGAGGCAGCACAAAGCAAATACGGTGCTGAAAATTTTAATGTGGTAAAGCAACAGATGGAGGACTTTGCAATGGCTTCCGTAAAGAGTGGTGCAAATAACCCCCATCTAAGAGCCTATCTATTGACAATAAATGAAAGCTCGTTAGAGACTCTCATTCAAAAGGCATTAGATATGGAAAGGTTGCAACAGGGTCTCTTCTTCATTCCACAACCAATAAACTACTTACCTCAACCTACAAATTCTTTTCAAATGGACCATTTCTTTAGACCAAATACCTCAAATTTTGCTAATGCTTATGGTTATCCCATATACGAAAGTATAAACTCCTCTATATATCCCTACACAACTGATACAGGAAAACCTAATATAAAACTGAGTGTGGTATTCCTCCAAATCTGGAGTCATTAAAGGTACCCTTAGTATCCTTTAATACTGATAAAAATCAAACAAATAATTGGTGCTCTACTCAAGCCAGTATGGCAAGAGAATCCCTAAGAAGTCCACCCAAATCTGGAGTCATTAAAGGTACCCTTAGTATCCTTTAATACTGATAAACAATCAAACAAATAATTGGTGCTCTACTCAAGCCAGTATGGCAAGAGAATCCCTAAGAAGTCCACCTCCATTCCAGAATTTTTCTTCTCAAAATCCAGACAAGAAACGATACGGAGAGCAAAAATTACTTTTAGGTAGGATCACCTGCAGTTATTGCAAGTGCAAGGGACATACGTATGACGATTGTTTAAAACGTAAAAATACTCCCTTCTGCATTAACTGCAAAACAAAGGGCCATGATGCCCAATAATGTAAACAAAATGTCAAAGCACCACGGAATCACCTAAATAGTAACAACAACACTCAGTGGGGCAATCCAAATCACGAACACAGATTTAACGGTCAAGAGGTGTGTAAGTTTTGTGGAAGAAGAGGTCATACAGTGTCCATCTGTCAACAAAAACAACGATGGGAGGCTACAAAATCGGGAAACGGCACACTGTCGACCGAAAAAGCCCCGGCTCGACATTAAATAAAATATCGCAAAATACTTTAGGGTCCTCCCAGCTGAAAAATCCGGGAAAACGTATCAGTGGTAGAATTACCAATACATATAAGCGGAAATACAGCCGTTCGGCTGGTAGTAGACACTGGAGCTGAAGTAAGCATAATCAAGCAGGAAGCACTAGATACACCAAAACGGATAAAACCAAGTCAAAAGGTAACTTTAAAAACTCCATTTGGAGAAGGAAAAACACTGGGTAACTGCCAAGGCAACTTTTCACTAAGCCGCAGTATCCCGTGCAATCTACAGGTTGTAGAAGATAACGCCCAAATCTCTCATGGTGGGCTGTTAGGTAATGACTTTCTTGCAAAAAATTGCAATATAGAAGGGCCTAACAAATTGCTCCGGTTTCCTCGCACGGAAACCAACCCTATGGAATTCACGGTACCTCTCGAAACATCCACAGAAGATGGAGAAGAACTACCGAGGCATCAAATAGAGGAACAATTTAAATCTACTACCGTTTCACGGGAACCCGAAAATACAAACTTCTTATCCCCAATGGAAGACATTTCAAGCACCTTAAATGAAGATGAAGGTAGGCAATACGAAGTAGAACTTCAGCGATCCAATAGAATACCTCCTCGATCTCAAATTGTACTGAGCATACCATTACAATTGGACCAAGAAATGATCTGTATGTCTCAAGAGATAAAAGATGGAGTATTTGTCGCAAATTGCCTAGTTAGTCCTCACAAAAATTTTATGCCATTATCTGTTCTAAACATAAACACAGAACCAATATTCCTAAGAAGATTGAAGCTTACTCTAGTTCCAAGTAGTCATTACAATATTAAACTTCTCAATATACCTTTGGACGACATAAATACCCAAAGTAATCAGAAAGAAGGTAATCCACCTTCCCCTCGTACACATAACAAAACAGAATACAACTTCAAAGGTGATAAGACAAATTTCAACTCCAATCCATATTCAACAAACGTAAACCATGTTAAAAGCTATAACCCAGACAGACTTGTGGCTTTACGTAAAGAATTACTGTTGGATGAAAATTTAAATTAGGAAGAAGAAAAATCAATTCTTGAGTTATGTTATAAATATAATGATCTTTTTTATCTAAAGGGAGATAAACTAACATGCACTAATACCATAAAGCATACCATCCCCATATTGCACAATCAGCCACCCATAAATCAAAAGATGTATAGACTTCCAGAAACGCACCGGGCTGTAATAAATGAGCAGATCAAGGATATGTTAGAGAATGACATAATCCAAATAAGTAAGAGTCCGTGGAATTCTCCGTTGCTGGTAGTCCCGAAGAAAGCCGGACCGGATGGCAATAAACGCTGGCGAGTAGTAGTAGATTTCCGTAAAGTTAACGAGAAATCTATAGGGGATGCCTTCCCATTACCCAGGATAGAGGACATACTGGATCAACTCGGGCATTCGCGGTATTTTACTACACTTGACCTTGCAAGCGGATACCATCAAGTACTGGTTGACCCAAGGGATAGACCAAAAACTGCATTTAGTACCGCTTACGGGCATTATGAATTTAAGAGAATGCCATTTGGGTTGAAAGGCGCACCTGCGACTTTTCAACGCCTGATGAATTACATTCTAATGGGTCTCCAAGGATTAGAATGCTTTGTCTATCTCGATGATATTGTAATATTTGGAAAAAATTTACAAGATCATAACGAGAAACTGGCTAAGTATTCGACAGACTTCGAGCCCATAATCTTAAATTACAACCCGAAAAGTCTCAGTTCCTTCGCAGAGAAGTAATATACCTCGGACACAAATGCTCAAACGAAGGGGCACTTCCAGATCCCAGTAAGACATGCTGTGTCCAAAATTTTCCTCCACCACGAACTATCAGACAAACTCAATCGTTTCTTGGATTGGCTAACTACTATCGCAAGTTCATCTAATTTCTCAAAGATAGTCAGGCCAATAACAAATCTATTACGGAAAGATGTCAAATTTAATTGGACGCAAAAGTGCCAAGACTCTTTCAATGAAATTAAAAAGTCTCTTATAAATCCGCCTCTACTCAAATATCCAGAGTTTACCCAACCTTTTAATATAACAACAAATGCTAGCAATGAGGCATTGGGAGCAGTTTTATCACAAGGGGCAATAGGTAAAGACAGGCCAATAGCGTACGCAAGTAGAAGTTTAAATAAGGCGGAACAAAGATACTCCACAATAGAAAAAGAGTTGCTCGCTATTGTGTGGGCCGCCAGGAACTTCAGGTGTTATTTACAGGGCAGAACGTTCACGGTCTACACCGACCACAAGCCCCTGACAGGCGTATTCAATGTGAAAGACCCGACATCGAGATTAGTCAGGTTTCACCATAAACTCTCAGAGTTCGACTATAAAATTGAATATAAGCCTGGAAAATATAACACTAATGCAGACGCGCTTAGTCGAATACCTGCCAAGCTAAACCAGGCAAACCCCAATTCGTTCATTGTGGAAGCTCAGGTACATCACCGAGCCGATTCCGACATGGACGAAAATCACTCTAGTTCTCCAACACCCTCAAAGCCTAAACAAAAACATTGTCATGCTGTTACGAGAGCTCAAATAAGGGAGGCACAAAATAATATTGAAGAGGAAAATCAAAACACAGAAACTCCCAATAAAGTTCAAAAATATCCACGGAACTCCAAAATGAATTAGTCGAAATTGACTCAACTGATAACAGCAAATCCGAAAGGAGTGCATCTGAACACGGCGCACCAGAGCGAACCCACAGACCCCTAGTGGAGTATTTGAGAGCTATTGTCTCTGAAAATCCAAAGGCTTGGGATCGATTCCCGAGAACCGCGGCTTTTGTATACAATAATAGTCCACATGATGGCACCAAGCTCACACCAATGGACTGTCTGTTTGGGTTCACAGCGGATGTTCCCTATAATCTGAAAAGACAGCCGGAGCCCATTTACAACCACGAAAGTTACTACCACCTTCTGAGGTACAAAATACAAAAAACAAACGCTACCGCTCGGAAAAATTTGTTGAAAGCCAAAGAAAAGTCAAAAGTATACTACGATAGGCGTTCACGTCCGGTAACCTTCAAACCAGGAGATAAAGTTTTACTGAAAAACCCCGCTAAAAAACACAAACTTTCCCAGATATGGCTAGGACCATATCTAGTGGTACAAGTCTTTAACACTGTTAATACTGTTATTCAAATCGGTAAACGAAGAGTAACAGTACATAACAACAGATTGAAGCCATTTCACGAATAATGGCTGTCAAAAATAAAAAATAAAAAAAAGTGGGGGCAATAAAACAATGGACAAACTTAAAAAGCAACAAAAGGCAATCCAACATACCTATTCAGTAAAAACACACACAAAAAAAAACAACAAAAAAAAGAGAATATGATCTAATAAACTTTATTTTTCAAAAAATTGCACAGGAAAACATTTTTTTTTCTATTTATTATCATTATTATTTTTGGCACGTTTAATTTCATTTATTTGGCGCACCCTATCCTTCACCAGTTTCTCGTACTTAACTCGGTCATCTCTAGAGGTAGCCAGACTGGCCCTCAGTTTGAAGTAGTGTAGCTCCCTTGTTAACCTGGCACGTCTACCTCCCCGGGTCGAGCTAGGCGCTACTGAAAGTCCACGATTTTCCTCACAGCACTTCCCAATTTTTTTCCGGTACTCTTCAAGTGTGAGCTTCTGCGGGCCAGGTATATAATCCGGAACCTCCTTTGAAGAAGAAGTAGAAGAAATAAACACCACAACAGATTGAACGAACAGACAGTAATACGTGAAACTCAATAGTATTACTTGATATTTATTCAAATTTCTTTTTGCTTATCTATAATTCACAAAAAATTCCGGAAACACCTCACAGCGGCACTAACAGAAAATTCAGGTCATAAATAAATGGGTGTTATAATAATTTACTTGTATCAGCATGACACAATTACTAGCAAAGAAGGCATTTGCTTACTTTTTCATTATTGATTTACAAATCAATTAAAATTAATTACGCCAAACTTGCAGACAAAGCATAATAAATAAAATGCAATTCAGGCAATTGGCCTATAAAACTCTGCAATACATTCTTTACAATAACTTTAAGAATGATATTTTGTAACTACAATATTTTTAGTAAATATTGAAGTTCTTACGCAATAATTTTATTTACTATATCATCTGATCTTACAAATTCAATCCTCAGGCATGGCACTAATCTTATTGAGTACATTTCTCCCAATCCTCGTGATGGTAACAAGTGCTGCTACAGAACCCTACCAGATACAGCCTTTAAACAATACTGGGATAATGTTTGAAGATTTGGGACAAATTATATTATTCCATGATACATGAAACCTTTTCACCCAAATAAATATTAGCGATTTGGAAGCGGAAACAACTCTAATTAAGCATACTGGTTTTCTCATCAATCGACTATGCGAAACTCATAACTCCACCACAAGCGCATGTTCGGAATAAAATGCATATATACACAGCCTAATAGAATCCATTAAAAAGCGAACAACAACAATCAGGGAAATGATAAGCCCCCGACATCGAAGATCTTCGTTCGATGGAATAGGTAGAGGTGTACACTATCTTTTCGGAACAATGGACGCAAGAAATGAAAAACAAATATACAGTAAAATTGCGAACTTAGAAACTGATACACAGGCCCTATTAGAACTGGAAAAACATCAAATAACGTTATTTAAATCTTCATTCGAGAAAATGAGAAAACCAATCAACCAGCTTGAATCCAACCAAAGAGAGTTAACGAGAACCGTAAATGATCTAATTGATATGGTTACTGGAGAAATAAGTACGAGACAACGCATTCAAGAAGTGGTGACCACAATCAGTTTACAAGTATTAGATATAGAACTAAGACAGCAAACATTTATACAAATACTGACAGCACTAAGAAATAATTAAGTACATCCATTGTTACTATCACCATCTACATTATTAGAGACTTATTATAAGGCACATCCCATGAAATCTAACAGAGTTCAAGATCTGGCTATATTGACACAGGCACTGGAAGTAAAGTCTGAAATCCTAAATGAACTACTAGTAATAAGAATTACTATTCCAATTCTTAATATGCAGCCTTTCAAACTGCAACAAATCCATTTATTCCCCTTCAAAACCCCAGACAACCATTCATTGTTACTAGACATTAAACATGCTTACATTGCAAGCCACCTACCCACACAGGAATTCGTACTATTCAAACAATCTGTGAGTTTCGGGTATACACCAAATTATCAAACAATCTGAATGAAAGTACTTACATTGGTCCCTTACTCAACCCAATTCTACAAGGGCATTACTTAAAAGAATGTCCCATAAACTTTTTATTCAACCCCTATAATGAAACAGGTAACTGCGAATATCTGGTCCAAACTCAAGTTCCGCAACTGTTAGTGAAGTTAACAAGGAAAAACTCTTGGCTCTTTTCATTTCTAACTACTCAGAAAATTACAATTTCATGCAGTAAAAATTTACATAGTTCCAACCTATTTGGCAGCGGAGTTTTAATATTAAACGAACCCTGCCACTTCCAAATAGCTGATCAGATTATATACTACGAAGGGGAACAAGGTAAAGGTGATTAATTACGTTAACGCCTACCAGGGGAGGACCTTGCCATGCAAGGCACTCTGTCAAGACCGTCCGTACGTGACGAAGAGTCACATCCTGCCCGAGGTGTTCCTGCACAGGCAGCTGGTGGGCATCCCCTGGGGTGCAGCTGGCTACCTGACTGAATACGGCGGATCTAGAGAGGAAACTCGATAAAACCCCCAATCCCAGGTGTAAACAATCGTGCCTATGGGATGAATGGCCCTGCGTGAGTGTGTCTTATAACGATGGACTCCGGATACCAGGCGACCTCCGGTTTCAACCTTAGCCTTATCTCGGCATGCCGGCTCTGCTGAGATGGACCAACCTTTCCGAGCATACTCGTGGGACCAAAATAGATAAGCCCGTTTTTTCTGAGGGAGGTGCACCTCTAAATGTACCAAAAACCCAATCCGGGGCTCTTAACGAACCCGAAAAATTCCAGGACATTACAAGTCCTTCATCTGACGGCTATCGATGGATACACTCCCCCTAGACGAGGAGGATCTCCTTAGATCACCAGACCATAGCCAACAGGACAGCGGGAATACTGAAGTTCCCACATCCAAAGAGCGCAAGCCAAAGCTCAGTGGCGCGGCCAAAAAAAGGTTTAAATGGCTTTTAAAACATGGCCACACAGAGGCAGAGGCTAGAAGGATTGCTGCACTTCAGATAGAACAGCGGAATGAGGAGAGTCTTAAAAAACGGACTCGCTCTGACGACTCTTCTGCTAAAGTGGAGCAACCTAGCGCCAAACGCAGCAAGGCAGCAACGGAGAATCCTTCAAAGAAGCACGTCTCCCAGCCTTTGCGTAAGCAGCCCTCCTATAAAGAGGTTGCAGAGAGCGTTCGGGTGGGTATTCTTCCCGTCGGTTATCCTGAGGTGGCACTCAACATGGATCAATTGAAGTCCGTACAGAGTGCTATCTTGAGAGAGATCGCGGCTAGAAAACAAAGCCCCCTGAAGCCAAGATTCCTGGGCTCCACATTTAGACCAGGGTGGATGGTCATCAACTGCGCCAATCAGGACACCGTGACGTGGCTAAAAGGTGTAGTTGGGGAGCTAAAACCCTGGGAAGGAGCCAACCTTGTCATGGTCGAGGAAAGTGAAATTCCTCGCCCACAAGTTCTTGTGGGATACTTTCCCAACAGCGCTGAGGACCCTACGGACTTGATTCTCGACTACATCGAGGGTCAGAACGCGGGGTTAAAGGTGTCAGAGTGGATTGTGTTACGCAAGACACAAAAACCACACGTAACAGAGCTAACCTTCTCCGTGGACCATACGTCCATGGAGGAGCTAAAAAAGGCTCATTACACAATTGGGTACAAGTTCGGCTCAGTCCAACTTAGGCCCAAGGGTGGGGCAGTAAAGACTGTGGCGGAGGCTGGGGATGACCAAGGTCAGATTAAAACTCTGACTGATGAGCCTCAGCCATCGACATCAGGAACCAGCAAGCCTAAGCTTTCTGTCAAGGCTAAGGCTGGCCCCGGTAAAGCAGTCGGAACTGCAGAGGCTAATCCGGGGACTTCCGCAAAGAAGTCCGAAGGCACTAAGAAGAAGCCTCCGCCTGCCCGTGCGAAGCAGGGCAAAAAAGGAAATCCGAAAGGATCTCCTATCAAGGCTGCTAGCGGCCATAAAAAGTCATCCTAGTCATGACTAATCATCATCTAAGTTGCCTCCAGATAAATCTCCATCATGCCAAAGCGGCATCAGACGTGCTTAGCAGGAGATTTGTCTCGGAGAAACTTAGTCTGGCGCTCATACAGGAGCCCTGGGTACATCAAGGCCGCATTGAAGGACTTCCCACAAAATCATGTAAGTTAATTTACAGTAATGAGCATGAATATCCCAGGGCAGCATTGCTGCTCAACACTAATCTAAATTTTATTCCTCTTTCGCAGTTCATTTCGAGGGACGTAGTTGCAGTAGCTCTCGAGGTACCAACTCCGGGAGGTAGTCACGAGGTAGTAGTGACCTCAGTCTATTTTCCTGGAGATGCGGATACACTACCTCCTACAGAGCTAAAAAGACTCATCAGCTACTGCAAACGAAGAGGAAAGCAATTTATCGTTGGATGCGATGCGAACGCACATCACACGCTATGGGGCAGCACGGATACCAACATCAGGGGTGAGTACCTCCACGATTTTATAATATATAATAATTTAGAGATACTAAATCGAGGTAATAAGCCAACCTTTATGAACACTATCAGACAAGAGGTCCTGGACCTAACACTTGCCAGTATGTTCATAAGCACAAAAATAAGCAGGTGGCACGTATCGAACGAGATTTCCATGTCCGATCACAGACATATCAGGTTCGATATAGAAGCCGCACTTAACTCAAGTCTAGAGTACCGAATCCCTAAATTAACTAACTGGGAGCTCTATCGACAACATCTTAAGGCTGTAGTTAACTCTCCCGGTAGTAGCATTAGCACAACGGAGGAGTTGGACTCAGCCACTACGCAGCTACAAACGGCTGTACTGACTTCGTTCGAACACAGCTGCCCTCTGAAGCAAAAGACTTGTAATCGGCAGGTACCTTGGTGGAATAGGGAACTGAGTTTGAAAAGAAAAGAAGTCAGAAAACTATTTAACAGAGCCAAGCTCTCTGGTACCTAGGGAGAATATAAAAAGGCTCTAACGGAATATAACATAGAATTAAGAAGATCTAAAAGAAGAACCTGGCGGACCTTCTGCGATGGCATAGATCAACTGCCCGCAGCTACCAGGCTCCATAAGGTACTTTCGAAGGATCACACGAATGGTATATGCTCACTTCAAAAAGAAGATGGGAACTATACATAGAGTTGTGAGGAAACAGTCAGGCTCTTATTAGAAACTCACTTCCCCGACTCTACCAGTCCCGTTCAAGGAATAGTAGCTCCAGACCCAATTGAGGTGGGCAATTACAGGGTCTCTAACAGGAGTAAGAGCCTTGCGGGAAGTATCTTCACTCCTAACAAGGTTAGATGGGCCGTTGGTACGTTTAAACCCTTTAAATCTGCTGGAGGGGACGGCATCTTTCCTGCCTTACTACAGCAAGGGGTTGAAGAAATACTTGTTCCACTACAAAACATTTTTCGAGCCAGTTACGCTCTGGGGTATATTCCCCAATGCTGGAGAGACGTCAGGGTGGTATTTATACCCAAAGCAGGAAAAAGAGCTAGATCTCTAGCCAAATCGTTCCGACCCATTAGTCTCTCGTCATTTTTACTTAAATCCATGGAAAAAATCCTAGACCTACATATTCGAAGTGAAGTTTTGATTAAATCACCACTTCATTCTAAGCAATTCGCTTATCAAGCAGGCAAGTCTACCGAGACTGCCATCCACACTTTGGTTAAAGACCTCGAAAAATCTCTTGAAGCAAAAGAGGTGGCCTTATGTGCATTTGCAGACATAGAAGGTGCTTTTGATAACACCTCCTTCGAAGCAATTAAATCAGCTGCCGAGGACAAGGGCTTCGAGCCCCCCACGGTTAATTGGATAGACTCCATGCTTAGAAGCAGGAGGATAACTACTACTCTAGGAAACTGTTCAGTCACGATCACTGCAGCTAAAGGCTGCCCACAAGGAGGAGTTCTCTCCACTCCTATGGTCGATCGTGATTGATGATCTCTTAGAGAAGCTGACCAGTTCGGGTTTTACCGTACAAGGCTACGCGGATGACCTAGTAGTCACGATACGGGGCAAGCATGACCAAGTGATATCCGACCTCATGCAAGAAGCCCTTTCTAAAATCCACACTTGGTGCTTAACCAAAGGCCTCAGTGTAAACCCAAACAAAACCGTTATCGTTCCGTTCACGAGAAGATCAAATCTTTCACTAAAGGCTCCTCTTCTCGATAACACGGAATTGATATTTTCAGAAGAAGTCAAATATCTGGGGGTCACCTTAGATAAGAAACTTTCCTGGAATTCGCATCTGTCTAGAGTGACGGAAAGAGCGATAGGATCTCTCTACACGTGCCGTCGCTTCATTGGCAGAACACGGGGTCTGAAGCCAAAAATGATGTACTGGATGTACACCACGGTTGTTAGACCCATGGTCACCTATGCGGCCCTCGCATGGTGGCCAAAAACTAATGAAAAGAAGGCTGAGGCTCTGCTTCAAAAAACACAACGGCTTGCCTGTCTAGGAATAACTGGTGCCATGAGGACCTGTGCTACAGCAGCCATGGAAGCCTTACTAAACCTTCCACCCCTACATCTGCAGTTGAAAAAGGAAGCAATCTCCAGTGCTATTAGATTGCAAAAGGAGAAACAGTTAAAACCAGGGAATCTGGTTGGTCATTTAAGTATCTTAAAACAGATACGCTTTGAGCAAATAACGACAATATCTGATATAATCACACCCAAGGTGGATTTTGTAAGACCATTCGATGTGGTTTTAGGAAACCGACAGCAATGGCGTTCCACTAAACCGTCCTTTCAACAAGGATCGATGGTGTGGTATACAGACGGTTCAAAAACGAACAGTGGAGTCGGACTGGGCGTATACGGCCCCAGATGCCATATATCAAAGGCCCTGGGCTCTACCCCTACCGTATTCCAGGCCGAGGTATTGGCCATAGAAGAATGCGCCAATACCTGCATTAAAAGAGCCATAAATGGCTCAACTATTAATATTCTCTCGGACAGCCAAGCTGCCCTCAAGGCCTTAAAGTCCTACACCATCAAGTCAGGGATAGTCTGGGAGTGTCTACAAACCCTAAAAGATTTATCAAGAGGAAACAAAATTATCCTCATGTGGGTACCTGGACATGAGGGCCATAAAGGCAACGAAATTGCTGATGGCCTAGCCAAAAGAGGAGCGGAAACTCCCTTTGTCGGACCGGAGCCAGTCTGTGGCACCTCAAAGTGCTGCCTCAAAGCTGCCCTAAATAACTGGGAGAACAAACAAAAATCCCTATACTGGGAAAGGCTACAAGGACTTCGTCAGGCAAAAAAGTTTATCGACACCTCTGGAGGAAAAACAAAAGAACTATTACTTCTCAAGAAAACAGAGCTCAAAATAATTACAGAACTCTTCTCAGGCCATTGCCCCTTGAGGTATCACCTTAACAAGATGGGATTGGCTGAGACTTCATCCTGCCGCTTTTACCAGGATGCTCATGAAACCTCGGAGCACCTGCTCTGCAGCTGCGAAGCATTGACCAGGCGGAGACTACTCCATCTCGAACATGCTTTTCCTACACCTAACTACGTACGGAACCTCAATCCCAGAAGGATCCTAGACTTTATTAACAGTCTGAACCTAGAAAGGGAATAAATTCAACGGGGACTCACAATAGATCTTTTAGGTCGCGGTGATTGCGAGGCTGACGCCTACACACCCCTCTACGAATCTAATCTAATCTAATCTAATATACTACGAAGATGAAGATCATCAGAGTATTAAAATCTCACAACCGGAATATCCTCATCCGCTAAATTCTAGTATAAATGAAACCATTCAGAAATTTATTAAGAATACCAATCTCACTACCCAAAAACACATAGTTATGTTAAAAACAGAGGATGCCAATCAGATTTTAAATGAAAATTCACACTCCCTAGATCAGCTGGAAGAACAGATATATACACTGGACAACCAAAGAAAAGAAAGATATAAAGCACAAATGATGCAAATAAGCTCCTTATCCCTAAGTTCCGTAGTAATTTTTGTACTCTGCATAATTGGAATATTGAAACTATGTAAAGTTATAAGTAACAAGAAACGAAAAAAAGTAGTCAAAACACCCACAGTATTAACTGTCAGTAACTAAAAGGTACAATTAGACACTGAGACATACCCTAAAATTTCTAAAGAGGCTACGGATACTTTGAACCATGAGTACAGAATAGATACCAAGTTTCAAGATAAACCATCTCCACAACAAGAGACTTTTCCCACAAGTAAATTCAAGCAGATCTCGCAAAATTTCCAGTCGGAGATCACTAAAACAAACAAATCAAAATTTAAAACTCTAACCTCTGTAGAAGTAACGACAGCAAGAAACAAAGAACATGCTGTCTCACAAACCTCTCATTCAGAATTAAAGGATGCCATTAAACAACGTGCCACCCACCAGCAACAAGCAAGTAGCAGACAAAATTTACCTATTCCTCCACCACCACCACTTCCACAAACACTAAGCCGTGTCGATTCTGAATCAATTCCACGCACCCGCCATTTACAGGTAGTTTAATTCCATCTCTAAATAAATTCTGCATAGCCAAAGATAAAACAAACATCTCAATGGTGAATTCAATTGCTACACACTTTTTACATGTACATATATCATTAATAAATCAATATAAATAATTTATAAATGTATAAATAGGTTTAAGTTAAATTTTATAAGTTCCAAAAAATATGTATCCACACATATAGTACTAATAACAAAAAATATGTATTCACACAAATAGTGCTAATAAAAATAAATATGTAATTACACATATAGAACATAAAAATAATAGTATCCACACATATAGTACTAATAACACAAAATATGTATTCACACATATAGTGCTAATAAAAATAAATATGTAATTACACATATAGAACATAAGAGTAATAGTACCATAAAAATGTATTCACACAAAAAGTACGAATAACTATAATAAAAAAAAATTGTACCAAAAATGTATTTAAATTGTTGTACTCTTAAATAGTAGACATAAAAATAGTTATAACAAAACAATAAAAAAATAAATAAATAAATAAGTACAAAATACAGTTAAGCTAATCCAAATCAACCCTCGCTTAGATAAGCTTTGTTCTTTTTAATACAGCTAAACACCACATGTACTCATCTCAGCATTACGTGTATACATACAAAAGTTTCAAGTAAATATTTTTCTTTTTCCCAAGCTATCAAACAAATAAGTTAATTTTTTTTAATGCGTTATTCCTCTCCCAAGAATAACACATTTTTTCTAAAAAGGGGGAGATTTGTTACATACAAAGCATCCATTGGCATCAATTAAACATGTACATATATACATACATACATGCATCTCTGAATCGATTTCGCTTCACGCAGAATTCTAAAATTCATGCATCAATAAAGAAATGCAAACATGTAGATATGTACATACCTACAGCATTCTCATTGCATGCAGAATTATAATTCCCAGCTGCAAGTATAAACTTATATCTACAAACATATTTGCGAGTTCAGTAAAGTCACTCACTACTGACCTACACCAATTTCTTAATCACATAAAGAAACAAGTGAAGGCAGTGACACAATCCCCTGCGCGCAAGAATTCATACGATGCAATTTGATAACCTTGCGCCAGCGGTAGAACTCAGGTGAACGAAACAATGGTTCACGATGATGTCATAATAGCAGCAAAGCGGCGAACGGTCTGCGGAAGTATTTATGTATGTACATATGAAAGCGATGAATGCCGTGATGTAACAACAACAAACCGGCAAAAGCTTTGCGGAAATTAATTTATGAATGCCACAAAGAAACACTTTACGGAAATACTAATTATATACGAATAAATGCTGTGATGAAATTAGCTTAGCGTAATAAGAAAATAACAATAGTATTAAGTGGAAAATTGTATAAATAAACTGTGATTTTGAATAAAGAAGTTAGTAAGTAAGTTAGTTAGTGAGTAGCAACAGAACACGAGTTGTTTCATTTACGTGGAGTAAAGCTAGTAAGCTGCTCCGTTCATCTATACTTGGAGTAAAGCTAGTAAGCTGCTCCGTGCATCTATACTAGGAGTAAAGCTAATAAGCTGCTCCATTGAACCGCACTGGGAGTAAAGCTAGTAAGCTGCTCTACCTATCTCGGGACAATTAAGTAAACGCCCAATCATCTTGAAGGCACGTAATCTCAGTAACCGTGCCGCGTTGTGTGCCAGATCAAAAGGTGCTCAGATGAGAGTACTAGAAGTACATTAATAAACTCAACACTAGCGTGCCGCCCGTCAACGCTGTCCGTCGAGTGATCTGTCAGCTCATACTGGCAGTCGGGACTTTACATCCGATGTCCATCACTCACTATATTTCATAACAAAATTGGCGCCCAACGTGGGGCCACCTCAATTAGACTTCGGTGGTCTAAATATAAATTATACTGGGGACTGAGACTTTGAGGGAGACGATCATCTGGTGTCTGCTAGTTGATTGACCTCACGTCTCACATCCAGTAGAAGTTATACGTGGACCTGAGTCTAATTGGTTTTGTAGTTGAATTAAAGTAAAGTAATGTTTGAAAGTTTTTGAAATTTGTTTCTCGATTTTGAATTAAAGTAACGTAATGTTTGAAAATTTTTGATTTTTTTTTTTTTGAAGTTGAAGTTCGACTTTAGGTTTGACCTTGGTCAAGCCTCAAGCCTGAACAATTAGTTGGTTTTTTTTTTAAATGTTTGAAAGTTTTGATTTTTTTGAAATTAATCTTTCCCGCTGGC
The DNA here is from genome assembly GCA_963930735.1 of Dioctria linearis. Classification (NCBI taxonomy): domain Eukaryota; kingdom Metazoa; phylum Arthropoda; class Insecta; order Diptera; family Asilidae; genus Dioctria; species Dioctria linearis. Next base: position 105,050,099 of record OZ005744.1, on the reverse strand, counting down.
CTTCTGTCATGGAAATGGTAGGTGGCCTCACAAGAATTTTATTGTGTGAGCTCTCACGGAGACATGTCTCTGCTGGCCAACTGGCTGGACAGAGTTATGAATCTGTGAGACGACTTTTTGGCTTCCAGCTAACTAGTTGACCAGATTCATGACTCTGCCCAGTTGGAAGGTTAGCTGGACATGACAATCAGGTGAGGAGGAAGGAAGGAGTTGTTGGAGGATGGAAGTGATACTGGAGACCTTCAGTAATCAGGAGTTGGCATACTGCTAACTGTCTGGCTGAAGAATGTCTAGTATCATTTTCAGTCTCCCAGATTACGGTGGGAACTCCACATTTTTTTCAATGCACACATTCACGTCACTTGCCTGTATAAATCTTCTGACCTGTGAGGAGGGAGAGCGACCTGAAGACCTTTCATGAGAGTTAGCTCCTGGGGAAGTGAAGGAGAAATTCCATGATTTGAATTTTTTTGATGATCTCTCCGAACTGTTGATAAGACGAACTTTCTATAATAACAATTTTTTTGCTGAAATTTTAGTATCCAGTCTTAATCTTCGAACGTTTGGGAAGAATATTTTTGGAATCATCGTATATCATCCCGACCTTGACTTTGAAATAGTACTCTTTTGGGGTATAAATTTTTTTTCTCGACTTGACTTACGATTAAATTCAGTATGGCTACAGTACGGACACCACCTCCTGTGCCGAACGATGTGACTATGTTGCCTGAACCATGCACTATCTGTACAGATACCAGCTGGTCAGCCGAACAGAAGCCGGTCATGACCATGTGTGGACATGTCTTTCATGAGGCATGTATACAGACCTGGATAGGTCGGCTAGTCGCGATTCATTGCCGACTTTTGACTTGCCTACCTTCGACTTACCACCACCGAATCGACGATCTTTATCACCAGGAATGCCCGATTTGCACTCAAGGACTTTTTTAAACCCGAGTCCTCGACGAGATAGTTCAGTGCGTACAGCTCAAGACCACAACTCAGCCGCTACGGATGCGATGATGGCAGGCCTACGCCTACAAATGCCAAACCTAATACGAGAAGGTCTCGAACAGAGCGTCAATGGTTTGCGGACTGACTTAACAAATAGTGTCCGACAACAAGTAGCAGCAGCAATGCCGCCAATGGACTTTGCACGACCTCCTCCGTCCATGGGTAACCAAAGACAGTCGAACGATTTCCCTAATCTGAGGAGACAAACGTTTCAGAGACCACCATCACCTTTTGGTCAGCCTACTGGTCAGCCCAGACCGAACTTCGTTCCTCCTCAGCCTCCACCACATATTCGTCACTCTGCAAACATAGGACACCGACGATCAGGCAGTCCTATCCGAAGATGGAGCCTGACGTATTACGGTAACAACTCAGAGCTCTCTGTGGATGAATTCATTTTTAGAGTCGAAGCGCTCACGCACTCCGCTCTAGAAGGGGATTTTGATCTCCTAGTCAGAAACATGCTTACGTTATTAACAGGACCACCGAAGGATTGGTACTGGTCGATATTACGGCATAACCCTTTTCCAACTTGGGAATTTCTCAAGACGGGATTGTCCATCGAATGGGGAGCGCCCAAGGATGATCTAAAAATACGATTACAGCTGATGTCTCGAAAGCAAAAGCCTGGTGGACTATTCGCTATGTATCACCATCACTTAGGGTTGCTGCGTGATCAGCTACAGAGCGCCATGCCAGACCAAGAGTTTCTGGAGATTGTCAAATCGCACCTATTGCCTGAGATTTAGGAAAAAATATGCCTGCAGCTCACCAATGCGATGGGACAGCTGAGATCGCTTGTTACTCGTATCCAAGCTACGCAGATACGAATTGCGACAGCTGGTAGCTGGAACCCTTACCGGAACCGACGGGTGCACGAAGTTGACAACTTTCAGACCGTGGACCCTGAACTGGAGCATTTCGGTCAAACACACTATTGTATGCTGGAATTGTGACCAGTCCGGTCACTTTTATCAAGACTGCAGGCAAGAGAGACAAGTTGTGTTCTGCTATGGATGCGGACGCAAAAACGTTTTCAAGCCTGATTGTCGCCATTGTAGACAGAAAAACTTGAGACGGGTCGGGAATACCACCACCTCTTTCCGACCAGCGTCAACGTCACAAACAGCAACTGTAACGAACCCTCCAGTTCAAGCCCCGAACAAGGAGGAAGGTCCGCTCCATTAGCAGATCACATTGACGAATCTCTGACTTGTCCACTGATATCATTCAGTGATTCTGATGATATCAGCAAAACACCTGCAAGTATGAATACTTCATTGATAGCGGCGGAGAACTTAATAGACTTCTCCGCAGATCTTCAAGCTCCCATTTCCACTTCTGGGGAGCCCATGACATTATTAGACACTTCTTTGGAAGAGTCTTTAATTTCCGATATCCCGTTAACACCGACAGCACTCCTAGCTGACAAAGTTACTGAGCAGGAGATTGGGCCTCCTGTCCGTTCTGTTTTAAAACGGCCACCAAGCTCTGTTATGACGAGTGGGCGTGAGGCAGTTTTACATCCGCTGACGCCGTATCATACGCGTCTGCAGAAATACAACGCAGCAAGAGACCGAATCTTCTCCTCAGTGGCAGAGTTAGCTGAAATCGTGTTTCCTGACCTGGATATTGGACCAAAAAAGACACGATCAACCGTCCGTTGGTGGGAATACTGTCGACGGATGAGACTAAAGAGAAAAAAACTGGCACAGATTTCCGTGTCGATGCCAGACGGCATTCGACTGTACGCCGAAGTAAAGCTACTCGAGCGAACTGAGACTGGACTACTTGATAGTGGTGCCACTGTCAGTTTTCTAGGTCACGGAGCTCTAGAGAAGCTTGCAGAAGCAGATGTCGAATGGAAGAAGTATGGGACACAGGTCCAAGTAGCAAATGGTGCCATGACGACTGTGCATGGTCATGTGGACTTGGATGTCACTTTCCGTGATAAGACCCAAAACGTGCGTTTTTACGTGGTTCTTGGGCTCACACAGGCACTATATCTGGGAATAGACTTCTGGCGTCTATTTGGGTTGGCTCCAGATGTCCTGGGTATAGTCGCAGAAGTGAATCCAAGTGTAATAGCTACCTCTGACACCGACTGCCATATCGTTTCTAGTCTCGATCAACAACGCTCAGAAGACACAAAACAGCATTTCCCCTCTTTCGCCTCCTTAGGCCTGGGAAAAACATCGGTGGTCACTCACAGGATTGAAACGAATGACGCGACCCCGATAAAACAGAGGTTTTATCCTATTTCACCGGCAGTACAAAGTTTGATGGATGCCGAATTAGAGCGAATGCTATCACTGGGTGTGATAGAGGAGAGCCAGAGTCCTTGGAGCTCTCCAGTTGTTCTGGTAGGGAAGCCTGGAAAGGTCGGGCTTTGTTTTGACGCCAGGAAGGTCAACTCTGTTACGAAGAAGAATGCCTATCCGCTTCCTCAGATAGACGTACTTCTGAGTCGACTTCCTCCGGCAAACTACATAACGAGCCTGGACCTGAAAGACGCATTCTGGCAGATCCCACAAGACACTCATTCCAGAGAGAAGACCGCTTTTATAGTGCCTGGTCATCCTCTCTATCAGTATACGGTAATGCCATTCGGCCTATGCAAAGCTCCACAAACGATGTACCGCCTCATGGATAAAGTCATTCCTTTCGATCTTCGTGAGAACGTTCTCGTCTATCTAGACGATTTGTTAATTTTGTCATCAGACTTTGGCTCGCATCTCACGTTACTATCCCGTGTAGCGGATTGTTTGAGGAAAGCTGGCCTCACTATCAACGTCGAGAAGAGCAAGTTTTGTATCAAAGAGACCAAATACTTGGGTTTTATTGTCGGAGAGAACTGACGCTGACAAAATTTCAGCTATAGTTGACTATTCGTCACCTAAAACTGTTCGGCAGGCCCGACGCCTACTAGGTATGGCGGGATGGTATAGACGGTTCATCCCGAACTATGCTGACTTGACTGCCTCCATTACAGACACCTTGAAAAACCCTAGTCAGTTCAAATGGACACCTGAAGCCCAGACGTATCTTGATCTTTTAAAGCAAAAACTTACCTCTGCTCCGTTGTTGGTGAGTCCGGACTTCACTAAACTATTCGTTATACAGTGCGATGCGAGCCAACAAGGTATTGGTGGAGTGCTGATTCAACTAGATGCCAATAGCCTACGTCTCGAAAAAGTTGAACTCAGCACAAAGAAATTACACCGTCACAGAGCAAGAATGCTTAGCCGCAATCTTGAGCTTACAGAAATTCCGGCCCTTCATAGAACTCATGCCGTTTAAGATAGTGACTGATTCTGCGAGCTTGAAGTGGCTGATGTCTCAAAAGGACCTCAGCGGTAGACTTGCGCGGTGGAGTTTGAAGCTTCAGGGCTTCGACTTCACTATTGAGCACAGAAAAGGAAGCCTGAACGTCGTCCCTGATGCGCTGTCACGCATTCATTGTGACAGCCTGTCCACAAACGAAGATCCCGGAAGTTGACCTTAGTTCGCCATATTTCAACTCGTTGGAATATGAGGAACTGAGGCATAAGGTTAAAACGACATCTGGTAAACTACCAGATCTTTGCGTCAGGGATGGCTTCGTTTACGTTCGGACTGTTCCGAGAACAGGCGATCCGATTCAGGAAGAAGAAGCTTGGAAGCTTTGGATTCCGCGAGGGCTTGTCACCGACGTCATTTCAAGGGCTCATGATCCGCCACCGGCTTCACACGGTGGTATAGGGAAAACACTAGAACGTCTGAGAAGACACTTGTACTGGCCACGAATGACAGTTGATGTCAGAAACTACGTAGGCGTCTGTAACGTGTGTAAGGAAACGAAGGCTCCCAATACCATTCTTAGACCACCTATGAAAGTCCAGTCTGTGACAGAACGACCATGGCAAAAGCTGTATATCGATTTTCTGGGTCCATATCCTCGGTCAGTGAAAGGAAACGTCTGCATTCTGATAGTTCTTGACCACTTTTCAAAATTTCCGATCCTCAAACCGATGGGAAAAGCATCTACACCCAATCTGTGCCAATTCATTGAGACGGAAGTGTTCCACGTGTTCGGAGTCCCGGAAACGATCGTCTCTGACAATGGAGTCCAGTTTTGCTCGACTCAGTTTACCAGATTGCTGGACAAGTATGGGGTGAAGCACTTGCGAACGGCAGTTTACTCGCCGCAAGCAAACGCCTCAGAGCGAGTCAGGGATTAGAGCGTATATTCGGAAGGAACATACGAAATGGGATGAGAAACTGAGCGAAATAGCTAGTTCCCTCAGGAGCTCTTTTCATCAAGCTACTGGTTTCTCTCCTTATCGAACACTTTTCGGTCAACAAATGATTGAACATGGCAGCTCCTATTCCATCTTGAGGAGCCTCGGAACTCTTAATGAGCCATTGAGAGTAGATGCAGAAGACAAAATGAGATTGATCCGTGCGAGAGTGCAGGAAAATTTACACCATGCGTTCGAACAGAGTTCACGAGCCTATAATCTCAGGGCGAAACCTGTCGATTTCAAAGTGGGTCAAGAGGTATTTAGAAGGAATTTCGGTGAGGGAGGGCAGAGAGACATAGACCGGCTGGATTTTTGGATTACCAGCTTGTCGATGTGGCTTTGGCTTCACACACGGAGAGGGATGTCGAGGTCTGGTCAAAGACTGACGAGACTTCAGGGATGTGTCCTCGATGCGTCCTGGGTCAAGTAGAGCAACGGGAATATAGCACGAGTGATGAGGAATACGCATTGGGTCGTGGGTCGAGACACACATTGAGCGCCCGCAGCGATGAGGCCTATGTTTAAGACCGGCTAGCTCAGTCGACCATTTTTCAGCGTTGTCTGAACCACGGGTGGTGTAGACCACTCTGCATTGTTATGGTCGTAGCGTATTGCGTATAGTAATATGCTACATGTTATACTGAAGCGTATATGCCCGGCCTGCTTCCGACTACAGCATGGAAACTGAACGCACCCGACCGAGAGAAATGCGTTTCCTTAAGCTCGGGGTGACATGTTGACGGTAAAGACAAGTAAGAAGAAGGCAATCAATCTGTCTTATTTCTCGAAAGTGCGTACATGGGAGAAGGCCCAGAAAAATTCGATTATCCAAAATCCTCAACGACATCTGGCCCAAAAAGGTAATAATCTCGATAAATCTTGGTAGTGTCTCATCCAATAAATAAAACCCTTAGAAATTTCCAGAAAGTACCGGATAAATAGGAAGGAAAACAGAAAAAGAAGAAACTGCAGTGGTTCTACTTCGTAACGAGAACAGGACAAATAACTTGGTTCTTAATTAGAATTCCATTACTGTCAGGAATCTTATGAAGTGATAATTTTACACAATATTTCGTGCACAAGGAAATGAGTGTACTGTTTCGCAAAAGCAATGAGAAAAATTTGACTGCGAAATGTACTTTAAGTAGAGAAACTGAGGGCAGTTTAGAAGTGAAAAAGGGGTCCCTTGAGACTCTGATTTGTGCTATTGTGACATTCTTTGAACCAGAGCATTGTGAATACCAAAAAACGTCCGTGGACTCGTTTTGTCCAACTGTACAAGAGAAGGCTCCAAAAGACTCGGAGAAATCGATGTTCTACACACGTTCTCAAATTACAAAACAGCGGAAAAGGGTTGAGCCGGCAAATTTTTTATATATGCCTCTGCGATAACTGTAACGCGGAACTTTACTCCTATAAAAGGTAATGTTTTAGCATTGATCTCGTTGGGTCGAATCAAACAAATAAACTATTTTAGGAATTATCCTTGGGTTTATAACAATCAGCGTTCGTAAAATAACAAAGTTTTGTTGGCGCACTTAGGTAATTTATATCCCGTCGCGGAAATCAACTATAATTCGAGCTATGTTTGCTTAGACCCCCGGCGTGGAAATAACAGAAGCAACAAAACTGTAATTCCTAAAAAAAAACACCCATTTAGAATGACACTGAAGTTAACGATTTTGTTCAGGGCAATAATAAGGACTCAAGCTGTTAGTTACCTGGCGATATGTCGCAAAGCAAATTCATTTCCAAGTAAACTATTGATGAGTGAATGTAAGCTGGAGCTCTAGCGTTAACTAAACACGAAGAAAATATTGTATCTAGTTAGATATTTCCAAATTAGGGCTGAAATAATTTCTAAAAGATACGAATACGTGATCTGAACAAAAAAAAAAGGGAAAAACACCAACCTACTGACGTAGAAGGAGTGCAGGTGAATCACCTTAACCCTATTGCTGTTCGTTGTGTTGAGTAGTAAGAGCCTTTATCTTAAAATTAATTAATTTAACCAGGATCAATTTGAATACCGAGGATATGTTTTTTTTATATAATAATTTGTGTAACAAGTGACATCACCCTTAGTACCACCCAACAGAAAGTGTTCTTGTGATAGAGCATGCAAGTCGAATTATTCAATTCCAGTTTAACTTTAATCTAGGAGGCGATGCTGAAGTGCTTCATCATGCCGAGGATTGTTAAATGTGAGTAATTTTAATATATGGCACTTTTCTTTTAGACGTATATACACACACTTTGGCTTCTGCAGAGATTCGCACTGCAGAACCTTTTCGTATTGATAATTTTTTTTTTACATGTTTATATATTTTAAATTTTAAACTATAACTGCATATATATATGTATATCTTCATAAGTACACTTATCTATCTACATATGTAGTTTGGAGTCCTGATCTTATTTTTCTAGTTAGATTTAAGCGCATAGTTTTGAACTGGAAGATATGCATATACATATTAGGTATGAAGTATGAGTGAACTAACAATCTTCAATCGCTATATTATTGCAAAGTAAAGTTTTCAAAGGAAATTATTTAGAGATAAAGTTTTCAAAGGAAATTATTTAGAGTTTAAGGGCCGTGTTCACCAAGCCATTTAATTGAATTTTAATTTAATTTCTGTTTTAGTACTCCTGTAAGAGAGGGGTTAGGGCACACTTAAAATTAAATTAAAATTTAATTTGGGTTATTTTATGTTATAATAGCGCATATATAACTTTAAGTTAAATTTAAGTGAGCCCTAACCCTCTCTAACGGGAGTACTAAAACAGAAATTAAATTAAATTTCAATTAAATGGCTTGGTGAATACGGCCCGAGTACTAAAACAGAAATTAAATTAAATTTCAATTAAATGGCTTGGTGAATACGGCCCTAAGTGTAAAAAAATATGGTTTTGTAAGATATAAGCTTCTATCTTAATTATTCAAATCCTTCAACTTTCGTAAGACTTTGAAAACGCGCGGTTACATAGAGGTGTCATTCCTAGTTACCCCTTTAAACATATCTTTTAAAGAATTTCATATATAAATTACTGGTTGTTAAGATTTCTTTATTTAAATCTTATTTTCAATCCTCTGTCATGACTTCAATACATTTGTCTACAGTAAGTAGATATGCAGGAAATCAATGCAAAATAGGCGATGACTTAAAATTATGTAATGAATGAAGCAGTTGTTTAAGATGAAAAGTATTAACTTGGTGATATTACGATATGTTACTTAGATTTTTTTCTTTTTTATATTTTCCTATTAAGGGTTTTGGTCTCAAAGCTCATATTTTTATTAATATTGTCTACTCTTAAAGTAATGGTATTTAAGTTATCGTGTTTTCTCTTGTAATACTCCGAAATTATAACGTAAAAATGAGAAGCTGAACGTTTTAATTCTTCCTTCACATCCCGGAGCCCTCGAATGAAATGAAATGAAGGTCGCCTAGGCTCACCTAGTCTCTCTCTCTCTCTCTTTTTACAGGTCAAATAGGGACACTGGGAACTCGCTGCCCTCAGTGTCAAATGGGTGGTTGGGGCGTGCAGTAAGGCCGAAACATCTGCGTCTTCAAGGATGATGTACAGGTAAGTGACGTAAGGGTCCCTTCAGGGCCGAATGTGTGCCGGCTTTTTGTGTTAGGTAGGCACGAATTTAATTTTTTTGATTATGGCTGACGGCAGCGGCAGGTCTTCTGTGGAACACTCCCCCCCACACTCTCCTCCAATAGTTGAGGCGAACTAGTGTTACATACAGAGCATCCATTGGCATCAATTAAACATGTATATACATACATACATGCATCTCTGAATCGATTTCGCTTCACGCAGAATTCTAAAATTCATGCATCAATAAAGAAATGCAAACATGTAGATATGTACATACCTACAGCATTCTCATTGCATGCAGAATTATAATTCCCAGCTGCAAGTATAAACATATATCTACAAACATATTTGCAAGTTCAGTAAAGTCACTTGCTACTGACCTACACCAATTTTTTAATCACTTAAAGAAACAAGTGAAGGCAGTGCCACAATCCCCTGCGCGCAAGAATTCACACGATGCAATTTGATAGCCTTGCGCCCTTGTATGTACATATGAAAGCGATGAATGCCGTGATGTAACAACAACAAACCGGCAAAAGCTTTGCGGAAATTAATTTATGAATGCCACAAAGAAACACTTTACGGAAATACTAATTATATACGAATAAATGCTGTGATGAAATTAGCTTAGCGTAATAAGAAAATAACAATAGTATTAAGTGGAAAATTGTATAAATAAACTGTGATTTTGAATAAAGAAGTTCGTAAGTGAGTTAGTTAGTGAGTAGCAACAGAACTCGAGTTGTTTCATTTACCTGGAGTAAAGCTAGTAAGCTGCTCCGTTCATCTATACTTGGAGTAAAGCTAGTAAGCTGCTCCGTTCATCTATACTTGGAGTAAAGCTAGTAGGCTGCTCCGTCCATCTATACTTGGAGTAAAGCTAGTAAGCTGTTCCGTGCATCTATACTAGGAGTAAAGCTAATAAGCCGCTCCATTGAACCGCACTGGGAGTAAAGCTAGTAAGCTGCTCCATACGCATCGCTGCTCTACCTATCTCGGGACAATTAAGTAAACGCCCAATCATCTTGAAGGCACGTAATTTAAGTAACCGTGCCGTGTTGTGTTCGAGATCAAAAGGTGCTCAGATGAGAGTACTATAATTTTGGCGCAGCCGGTAGGATCGAGGAAGTTATATAAATTCAAACTTGAAAAACCTTGGTCCTCGAATTTACATAAACGAGTGCATAAGAGCGCATTATTTTTGAATCTGGCACACAAAAACGAGACGTTGGGCACTTCTAACAACAATAAAAGGAAAGAAGCCCCAATATAATACAGCATCATATCTGCATAGCGGAAAAGACATTAACATTTTTTCTCTTCTCTACAGGTAAAGTAAAGTAAAGTAAGTTAATAAAAATTGTTAAGAATCAATAGTAGACATTATAAAAACCACTGCGATATATGTGCATGTAAGCAAAAAAAAACAGTAGAAACATTTTTTTCAATTAATCATTCTAATTTCTTCGGTTATTATACGGAATTAGATAAACTACCTAATCTCTCTTTTCTTCTCTCTTAATAATTACGTAAAACTCGAAGTTTTGTCTTTCATGCCAAGACCTGATCAAAGGTCTCCTGGCTCAGATTTTGAGGCAGCAATAAGCTCATTGTCTTTTGACAACACAAGTCCTCCAGACAGCCCAATAGTAGAGCGAAATTCACCCCAAAGCATAAACCATAAATTGGTATCGCGAGCATCGCTCAGGTAAACGCTTCAGAGGGCACAGTCTTATTAATTTTCCCGCAAGAAATCATAGTCTAGGCGCCCTAGTATCCCAACAGGCGTTAGACATACCAACTTCGAGTATAAACACTCAAATTACTTCCAGCACAGAGCAACACAATAAAACGAACAAAATGCCTGTAAATTATGAGAAAGTAGTTAAACTTACTGCACAAATGGTGCCTTTGTTCTCTGGAGAAATTAATTCTCAAACCCTCACAGAATTTCAAACTTTCATAGGCTGTTTTATGCAAGTACAACAATGTCTAGCAGAGGAGGAAAAGGCAGCCTTCATGCAAATTTTCCCAACAAGATTGAGAGGAAATGCATATCAATTAATAGCATCTAGTACACTCACGAGATTTGAAGAAGTTGAGCAGTTACTCTATCGGACTTACTTACCTCGTGAAACATATCATGAGTTAATTAACAAACTAATTACTTGCCGACAATATCCCCAAGAATCTTTTAATTCATTTACTACTAGATTAAAAAGACTTTTAGTACAATGTAACGAGGCAGCACAAAGCAAATACGGTGCTGAAAATTTTAATGTGGTAAAGCAACAGATGGAGGACTTTGCAATGGCTTCCGTAAAGAGTGGTGCAAATAACCCCCATCTAAGTGCCTATCTATTGACAATAAATGAAAGCTCGTTAGAGACTCTCATTCAAAAGGCATTAGATATGGAAAGGTTGCAACAGGGTCTCTTCTTCATTCCACAACCAATAAACTACTTACCTCAACCTACAAATTCTTTTCAAATGGTCCATTTCTTTAGACCAAATACCTCAAATTTTGCTAATGCTTATGGTTATCCCATATACGAAAGTATAAACTCCTCTATATATCCCTACACAACTGATACAGGAAAACCTAATATAAAACTGAGTGTGGTATTCCTCCAAATCTGGAGTCATTAAAGGTACCCTTAGTATCCTTTAATACTGATAAAAATCAAACAAATAATTGGTGCTCTACTCAAGCCAGTATGGCAAGAGAATCCCTAAGAAGTCCACCCAAATCTGGAGTCATTAAAGGTACCCTTAGTATCCTTTAATACTGATAAACAATCAAACAAATAATTGGTGCTCTACTCAAGCCAGTATGGCAAGAGAATCCCTAAGAAGTCCACCTCCATTCCAGAATTTTTCTTCTCAAAATCCAGACAAGAAACGATACGGAGAGCAAAAATTACTTTTAGGTAGGATCACCTGCAGTTATTGCAAGTGCAAGGGACATACGTATGACGATTGTTTAAAACGTAAAAATACTCCCTTCTGCATTAACTGCAAAACAAAGGGCCATGATGCCCAATAATGTAAACAAAATGTCAAAGCACCACGGAATCACCTAAATAGTAACAACAACACTCAGTGGGGCAATCCAAATCACGAACACAGATTTAACGGTCAAGAGGTGTGTAAGTTTTGTGGAAGAAGAGGTCATACAGTGTCCATCTGTCAACAAAAACAACGATGGGAGGCTACAAAATCGGGAAACGGCACACTGTCGACCGAAAAAGCCCCGGCTCGACATTAAATAAAATATCGCAAAATACTTTAGGGTCCTCCCAGCTGAAAAATCCGGGAAAACGTATCAGTGGTAGAATTACCAATACATATAAGCGGAAATACAGCCGTTCGGCTGGTAGTAGACACTGGAGCTGAAGTAAGCATAATCAAACAGGAAGCACTAGATACACCAAAACGGATAAAACCAAGTCAATATGTAACTTTAAAAACTCCATTTGGAGAAGGAAAAACACTGGGTAACTGCCAAGGCAACTTTTCACTAAGCCGCAGTATCCCGTGCAATCTACAGGTTGTAGAAGATAACGCCCAAATCTCTCATGGTGGGCTGTTAGGTAATAACTTTCTTGCAAAAAATTGCAATATAGAAGGGCCTAACAAATTGCTCCGGTTTCCTCGCACGGAAACCAACCCTATGGAATTCACGGTACCTCTCGAAACATCCACAGAAGATGGAGAAGAACTACCGAGGCATCAAATAGAGGAACAATTTAAATCTACTACCGTTTCACGGGAACCCGAAAATACAAACTTCTTATCCCCAATGGAAGACATTTCAAGCACCTTAAATGAAGATGAAGGTAGGCAATACGAAGTAGAACTTCAGCGATCCAATAGAATACCTCCTCGATCTCAAATTGTACTGAGCATACCATTACAATTGGACCAAGAAATGATCTGTATGTCTCAAGAGATAAAAGATGGAGTATTTGTCGCAAATTGCCTAGTTAGTCCTCACAAAAATTTTATGCCATTATCTGTTCTAAACATAAACACAGAACCAATATTCCTAAGAAGATTGAAGCTTACTCTAGTTCCAAGTAGTCATTACAATATTAAACTTCTCAATATACCTTTGGACGACATAAATACCCAAAGTAATCAGAAAGAAGGTAATCCACCTTCCCCTCGTACACATAACAAAACAGAATACAACTTCAAAGGTGATAAGACAAATTTCAACTCCAATCTATATTCAATAAACGTAAACCATGTTAAAAGCTATAACCCAGACAGACTTGTGGCTTTACGTAAAGAATTACTGTTGGATGAAAATTTAAATCAGGAAGAAGAAAAATCAATTCTTGAGTTATGTTATAAATATAATGATCTTTTTTATCTAAAGGGAGATAAACTAACATGCACTAATACCATAAAGCATACCATCCCCATATTGCACAATCAGCCACCCATAAATCAAAAGATGTATAGACTTCCAGAAACGCACCGGGCTGTAATAAATGAGCAGATCAAGGATATGTTAGAGAATGACATAATCCAAATAAGTAAGAGTCCGTGGAATTCTCCGTTGCTGGTAGTCCCGAAGAAAGCCGGACCGGATGGCAATAAACGCTGGCGAGTAGTAGTAGATTTCCGTAAAGTTAACGAGAAATCTATAGGGGATGCCTTCCCATTACCCAGGATAGAGGACATACTGGATCAACTCGGGCATTCGCGGTATTTTACTACACTTGACCTTGCAAGCGGATACCATCAAGTACTGGTTGACCCAAGGGATAGACCAAAAACTGCATTTAGTACCGCTTACGGGCATTATGAATTTAAGAGAATGCCATTTGGGTTGAAAGGCGCACCTGCGACTTTTCAACGCCTGATGAATTACATTCTAATGGGTCTCCAAGGATTAGAATGCTTTGTCTATCTCGATGATATTGTAATATTTGGAAAAAATTTACAAGATCATAACGAGAAACTGGCTAAAGTATTCGACAGACTTCGAGCCCATAATCTTAAATTACAACCCGAAAAGTCTCAGTTCCTTCGCAGAGAAGTAATATACCTCGGACACAAATGCTCAAACGAAGGGGCACTTCCAGATCCCAGTAAGACATGCTGTGTCCAAAATTTTCCTCCACCACGAACTATCAGACAAACTCAATCGTTTCTTGGATTGGCTAACTACTATCGCAAGTTCATCTAATTTCTCAAAGATAGTCAGGCCAATAACAAATCTATTACGGAAAGATGTCAAATTTAATTGGACGCAAAAGTGCCAAGACTCTTTCAATGAAATTAAAAAGTCTCTTATAAATCCGCCTCTACTCAAATATCCAGAGTTTACCCAACCTTTTAATATAACAACAAATGCTAGCAATGAGGCATTGGGAGCAGTTTTATCACAAGGGGCAATAGGTAAAGACAGGCCAATAGCGTACGCAAGTAGAAGTTTAAATAAGGCGGAACAAAGATACTCCACAATAGAAAAAGAGTTGCTCGCTATTGTGTGGGCCGCCAGGAACTTCAAGTGTTATTTACAGGGCAGAACGTTCACGGTCTACACCGACCACAAGCCCCTGACAGGCGTATTCAATGTGAAAGACCCGACATCGAGATTAGTCAGGTTTCACCATAAACTCTCAGAGTTCGACTATAAAATTGAATATAAGCCTGGAAAATATAACACTAATGCAGACGCGCTTAGTCGAATACCTGCCAAGCTAAACCAGGCAAACCCCAATTCGTTCATTGTGGAAGCTCAGGTACATCACCGAGCCGATTCCGACATGGACGAAAATCACTCTAGTTCTCCAACACCCTCAAAGCCTAAACAAAAACATTGTCATGCTGTTACGAGAGCTCAAATAAGGGAGGCACAAAATAATATTGAAGAGGAAAATCAAAACACAGAAACTCCCAATAAAGTTCAAAAATATCCACGGAACTCCAAAATGAATTAGTCGAAATTGACTCAACTGATAACAGCAAATCCGAAAGGAGTGCATCTGAACACGGCGCACCAGAGCGAACCCACAGACCCCTAGTGGAGTATTTGAGAGCTATTGTCTCTGAAAATCCAAAGGCTTGGGATCGATTCCCGAGAACCGCGGCTTTTGTATACAATAATAGTCCACATGATGGCACCAAGCTCACACCAATGGACTGTCTGTTTGGGTTCACAGCGGATGTTCCCTATAATCTGAAAAGACAGCCGGAGCCCATTTACAACCACGAAAGTTACTACCACCTTCTGAGGTACAAAATACAAAAAACAAACGCTACCGCTCGGAAAAATTTGTTGAAAGCCAAAGAAAAGTCAAAAGTATACTACGATAGGCGTTCACGTCCGGTAACCTTCAAACCAGGAGATAAAGTTTTACTGAAAAACCCCGCTAAAAAACACAAACTTTCCCAGATATGGCTAGGACCATATCTAGTGGTACAAGTCTTTAACACTGTTAATACTGTTATTCAAATCGGTAAACGAAGAGTAACAGTACATAACAACAGATTGAAGCCATTTCACGAATAATGGCTGTCAAAAATAAAAAATAAAAAAAAGTGGGGGCAATAAAACAATGGACAAACTTAAAAAGCAACAAAAGGCAATCCAACATACCTATTCAGTAAAAACACACACAAAAAAAAACAACAAAAAAAAGAGAATATGATCTAATAAACTTTATTTTTCAAAAAATTGCACAGGAAAACATTTTTTTTTCTATTTATTATCATTATTATTTTTGGCACGTTTAATTTCATTTATTTGGCGCACCCTATCCTTCACCAGTTTCTCGTACTTAACTCGGTCATCTCTAGAGGTAGCCAGACTGGCCCTCAGTTTGAAGTAGTGTAGCTCCCTTGTTAACCTGGCACGTCTACCTCCCCGGGTCGAGCTAGGCGCTACTGGAAGTCCACGATTTTCCTCACAGCACTTCCCAATTTTTTTCCGGTACTCTTCAAGTGTGAGCTTCTGCGGGCCAGGTATATAATCCGGAACCTCCTTTGAAGAAGAAGTAGAAGAAATAAACACCACAACAGATTGAACGAACAGACAGTAATACGTGAAACTCAATAGTATTACTTGATATTTATTCAAATTTCTTTTTGCTTATCTATAATTCACAAAAAATTCCGGAAACACCTCACAGCGGCACTAACAGAAAATTCAGGTCATAAATAAATGGGTGTTATAATAATTTACTTGTATCAGCATGACACAATTACTAGCAAAGAAGGCATTTGCTTACTTTTTCATTATTGATTTACAAATCAATTAAAATTAATTACGCCAAACTTGCAGACAAAGCATAATAAATAAAATGCAATTCAGGCAATTGGCCTATAAAACTCTGCAATACATTCTTTACAATAACTTTAAGAATGATATTTTGTAACTACAATATTTTTAGTAAATATTGAAGTTCTTACGCAATAATTTTATTTACTATATCATCTGATCTTACAAATTCAATCCTCAGGCATGGCACTAATCTTATTGAGTACATTTCTCCCAATCCTCGTGATGGTAACAAGTGCTGCTACAGAACCCTACCAGATACAGCCTTTAAACAATACTGGGATAATGTTTGAAGATTTGGGACAAATTATATTATTCCATGATACATGAAACCTTTTCACCCAAATAAATATTAGCGATTTGGAAGCGGAAACAACTCTAATTAAGCATACTGGTTTTCTCATCAATCGACTATGCGAAACTCATAACTCCACCACAAGCGCATGTTCGGAACAAAATGCATATATACACAGCCTAATAGAATCCATTAAAAAGCGAACAACAACAATCAGGGAAATGATAAGCCCCCGACATCGAAGATCTTCGTTCGATGGAATAGGTAGAGGTGTACACTATCTTTTCGGAACAATGGACGCAAGAAATGAAAAACAAATATACAGTAAAATTGCGAACTTAGAAACTGATACACAGGCCCTATTAGAACTGGAAAAACATCAAATAACGTTATTTAAATCTTCATTCGAGAAAATGAGAAAACCAATCAACCAGCTTGAATCCAACCAAAGAGAGTTAACGAGAACCGTAAATGATCTAATTGATATGGTTACTGGAGAAATAAGTACGAGACAACGCATTCAAGAAGTGGTGACCACAATCAGTTTACAAGTATTAGATATAGAACTAAGACAGCAAACATTTATACAAATACTGACAGCACTAAGAAATAATCAAGTACATCCATTGTTACTATCACCATCTACATTATTAGAGACTTATTATAAGGCACATCCCATGAAATCTAACAGAGTTCAAGATCTGGCTATATTGACACAGGCACTGGAAGTAAAGTCTGAAATCCTAAATGAACTACTAGTAATAAGAATTACTATTCCAATTCTTAATATGCAGCCTTTCAAACTGCAACAAATCCATTTATTCCCCTTCAAAACCCCAGACAACCATTCATTGTTACTAGACATTAAACATGCTTACATTGCAAGCCACCTACCCACACAGGAATTCGTACTATTCAAACAATCTGTGAGTTTCGGGTATACACCAAATTATCAAACAATCTGAATGAAAGTACTTACATTGGTCCCTTACTCAACCCAATTCTACAAGGGCATTACTTAAAAGAATGTCCCATAAGCTTCATATTCAACCCCTATAATGAAACAGGTAACTGCGAATATCTGGTCCAAACTCAAGTTCCGCAACTGTTAGTGAAGTTAACAAGGAAAAACTCTTGGCTCTTTTCATTTCTAACTACTCAGAAAATTACAATTTCATGCAGTAAAAATTTACATAGTTCCAACCTATTTGGCAGCGGAGTTTTAATATTAAACGAACCCTGCCACTTCCAAATAGCTGATCAGATTATATACTACGAAGGGGAACAAGGTAAAGGTGATTAATTACGTTAACGCCTACCAGGGGAGGACCTTGCCATGCAAGGCACTCTGTCAAGACCGTCCGTACGTGACGAAGAGTCACATCCTGCCCGAGGTGTTCCTGCACAGGCAGCTGGTGGGCATCCCCTGGGGTGCAGCTGGCTACCTGACTGAATACGGCGGATCTAGAGAGGAAAACTCGATAAAACCCCCAATCCCAGGTGTAAACAATCGTGCCTATGGGATGAATGGCCCTGCGTGAGTGTGTCTTATAACGATGGACTCCGGATACCAGGCGACCTCCGGTTTCAACCTTAGCCTTATCTCGGCATGCCGGCTCTGCTGAGATGGACCAACCTTTCCGAGCATACTCGTGGGACCAAAATAGATAAGCCCGTTTTTTCTGAGGGAGGTGCACCTCTAAATGTACCAAAAACCCAATCCGGGGCTCTTAACGAACCCGAAAAATTCCAGGACATTACAAGTCCTTCATCTGACGGCTATCGATGGATACACTCCCCCTAGACGAGGAGGATCTCCTTAGATCACCAGACCTAAGCCAACAGGACAGCGGGAATACTGAAGTTCCCACATCCAAAGAGCGCAAGCCAAAGCTCAGTGGCGCGACCAAAAAAAGGTTTAAATGGCTTTTAAAACATGGCCACACAGAGGCAGAGGCTAGAAGGATTGCTGCACTTCAGATAGAACAGCGGAATGAGGAGAGTCTTAAAAAACGGACTCGCTCTGACGACTCTTCTGCTAAAGTGGAGCAACCTAGCGCCAAACGCAGCAAGGCAGCAACGGAGAATCCTTCAAAGAAGCACGTCTCCCAGCCTTTGCGTAAGCAGCCCTCCTATAAAGAGGTTGCAGAGAGCGTTCGGGTGGGTATTCTTCCCGTCGGTTATCCTGAGGTGGCACTCAACATGGATCAATTGAAGTCCGTACAGAGTGCTATCTTGAGAGAGATCGCGGCTAGAAAACAAAGCCCCCTGAAGCCAAGATTCCTGGGCTCCACATTTAGACCAGGGTGGATGGTCATCAACTGCGCCAATCAGGACACCGTGACGTGGCTAAAAGGTGTAGTTGGGGAGCTAAAACCCTGGGAAGGAGCCAACCTTGTCATGGTCGAGGAAAGTGAAATTCCTCGCCCACAAGTTCTTGTGGGATACTTTCCCAACAGCGCTGAGGACCCTACGGACTTGATTCTCGACTACATCGAGGGTCAGAACGCGGGGTTAAAGGTGTCAGAGTGGATTGTGTTACGCAAGACACAAAAACCACACGTAACAGAGCTAACCTTCTCCGTGGACCATACGTCCATGGAGGAGCTAAAAAAGGCTCATTACACAATTGGGTACAAGTTCGGCTCAGTCCAACTTAGGCCCAAGGGTGGGGCAGTAAAGACTGTGGCGGAGGCTGGGGATGACCAAGGTCAGATTAAAACTCTGACTGATGAGCCTCAGCCATCGACATCAGGAACCAGCAGGCCTAAACTTTCTGTCAAGGCTAAGGCTGGCCCCGGTAAAGCAGTCGGAACTGCAGAGGCTAAGCCGGGGACTTCCGCAAAGAAGTCCGAAGGCACTAAGAAGAAGCCTCCGCCTGCCCGTGCCAAGCAGGGCAAAAAAGGAAATCCGAAAGGATCTCCTATCAAGGCTGCTAGCGGCCATAAAAAGTCATCCTAGTCATGACTAATCATCATCTAAGTTGCCTCCAGATAAATCTCCATCATGCCAAAGCGGCATCAGACGTGCTTAGCAGGAGATTTGTCTCGGAGAAACTTAGTCTGGCGCTCATACAGGAGCCCTGGGTACATCAAGGCCGCATTGAAGGACTTCCCACAAAATCATGTAAGTTAATTTACAGTAATGAGCATGAATATCCCAGGGCAGCATTGCTGCTCAACACTAATCTAAATTTTATTCCTCTTTCGCAGTTCATTTCGAGGGACGTAGTTGCAGTAGCTCTCGAGGTACCAACTCCGGGAGGTAGTCACGAGGTAGTAGTGACCTCAGTCTATTTTCCTGGAGATGCGGATACACTACCTCCTACAGAGCTAAAAAGACTCATCAGCTACTGCAAACGAAGAAGAAAGCAATTTATCGTTGGATGCGATGCGAACGCACATCACACGCTATGGGGCAGCACGGATACCAACATCAGGGGTGAGTACCTCCACGATTTTATAATATATAATAATTTAGAGATACTAAATCGAGGTAATAAGCCAACCTTTATGAACACTATCAGACAAGAGGTCCTGGACCTAACACTTGCCAGTATGTTCATAAGCACAAAAATAAGCAGGTGGCACGTATCGAACGAGATTTCCATGTCCGATCACAGACATATCAGGTTCGATATAGAAGCCGCACTTAACTCAAGTCTAGAGTACCGAATCCCTAAATTAACTAACTGGGAGCTCTATCGACAACATCTTAAGGCTGTAGTTAACTCTCCCGGTAGTAGCATTAGCACAACGGAGGAGTTGGACTCAGCCACTACGCAGCTACAAACGGCTGTACTGACTTCGTTCGAACACAGCTGCCCTCTGAAGCAAAAGACTTGTAATCGGCAGGTACCTTGGTGGAATAGGGAACTGAGTTTGAAAAGAAAAGAAGTCAGAAAACTATTTAACAGAGCCAAGCTCTCTGGTACCTAGGGAGAATATAAAAAGGCTCTAACGGAATATAACATAGAATTAAGAAGATCTAAAAGAAGAACCTGGCGGACCTTCTGCGATGGCATAGATCAACTGCCCGCAGCTACCAGGCTCCATAAGGTACTTTCGAAGGATCACACGAATGGTATATGCTCACTTCAAAAAGAAGATGGGAACTATACATAGAGTTGTGAGGAAACAGTCAGGCTCTTATTAGAAACTCACTTCCCCGACTCTACCAGTCCCGTTCAAGGAATAGTAGCTCCAGACCCAATTGAGGTGGGCAATTACAGGGTCTCTAACAGGAGTAAGAGCCTTGCGGGAAGTATCTTCACTCCTAACAAGGTTAGATGGGCCGTTGGTACGTTTAAACCCTTTAAATCTGCTGGAGGGGACGGCATCTTTCCTGCCTTACTACAGCAAGGGGTTGAAGAAATACTTGTTCCACTACAAAACATTTTTCGAGCCAGTTACGCTCTGGGGTATATTCCCCAATGCTGGAGAGACGTCAGGGTGGTATTTATACCCAAAGCAGGAAAAAGAGCTAGATCTCTAGCCAAATCGTTCCGACCCATTAGTCTCTCGTCATTTTTACTTAAATCCATGGAAAAAATCCTAGACCTACATATTCGAAGTGAAGTTTTGATTAAATCACCACTTCATTCTAAGCAATTCGCTTATCAAGCAGGCAAGTCTACCGAGACTGCCATCCACACTTTGGTTAAAGACCTCGAAAAATCTCTTGAAGCAAAAGAGGTGGCCTTATGTGCATTTGCAGACATAGAAGGTGCTTTTGATAACACCTCCTTCGAAGCAATTAAATCAGCTGCCGAGGACAAGGGCTTCGAGCCCCCCACGGTTAATTGGATAGACTCCATGCTTAGAAGCAGGAGGATAACTACTACTCTAGGAAACTGTTCAGTCACGATCACTGCAGCTAAAGGCTGCCCACAAGGAGGAGTTCTCTCCACTCCTATGGTCGATCGTGATTGATGATCTCTTAGAGAAGCTGACCAGTTCGGGTTTTACCGTACAAGGCTACGCGGATGACCTAGTAGTCACGATACGGGGCAAGCATGACCAAGTGATATCCGACCTCATGCAAGAAGCCCTTTCTAAAATCCACACTTGGTGCTTAACCAAAGGCCTCAGTGTAAACCCAAACAAAACCGTTATCGTTCCGTTCACGAGAAGATCAAATCTTTCACTAAAGGCTCCTCTTCTCGATAACACGGAATTGATATTTTCAGAAGAAGTCAAATATCTGGGGGTCACCTTAGATAAGAAACTTTCCTGGAATTCGCATCTGTCTAGAGTGACGGAAAGAGCGATAGGATCTCTCTACACGTGCCGTCGCTTCATTGGCAGAACACGGGGTCTGAAGCCAAAAATGATGTACTGGATGTACACCACGGTTGTTAGACCCATGGTCACCTATGCGGCCCTCGCATGGTGGCCAAAAACTAATGAAAAGAAGGCTGAGGCTCTGCTTCAAAAAACACAACGGCTTGCCTGTCTAGGAATAACTGGTGCCATGAGGACCTGTCCTACAGCAGCCATGGAAGCCTTACTAAACCTTCCACCCCTACATCTGCAGTTGAAAAAGGAAGCAATCTCCAGTGCTATTAGATTGCAAAAGGAGAAACAGTTAAACCAGGGAATCTGGTTGGTCATTTAAGTATCTTAAAACAGATACGCTTTGAGCAAATGACGACAATATCTGATATAATCACACCCAACAGCCTACACCATCAAGTCAGGGATAGTCTGGGAGTGTCTACAAACCCTAAAAGATTTATCAAGAGGAAACAAAGTTATCCTCATGTGGGTACCTGGACATGAGGGCCATAAAGGCAACGAAATTGCTGATGGCCTAGCCAAAAGAGGAGCGGAAACTCCCTTTGTCGGACCGGAGCCAGTCTGTGGCACCTCAAAGTGCTGCCTCAAAGCTGCCCTAAATAACTGGGAGAACAAACAAAAATCCCTATACTGGGAAAGGCTACAAGGACTTCGTCAGGCAAAAAAGTTTATCGACACCTCTGGAGGAAAAACAAAAGAACTATTACTTCTCAAGAAAACAGAGCTCAAAATAATTACAGAACTCTTCTCAGGCCATTGCCCCTTGAGGTATCACCTTAACAAGATGGGCTTGGCTGAGACTTCATCCTGCCGCTTTTACCAGGATGCTCATGAAACCTCGGAGCACCTGCTCTGCAGCTGCGAAGCATTGACCAGGCGGAGACTACTCCATCTCGAACATGCTTTTCCTACACCTAACTACGTACGGAACCTCAATCCCAGAAGGATCCTAGACTTTATTAACAGTCTGAACCTAGAAAGGGAATAAATTCAACGGGGACTCACAATAGATCTTTTAGGTCGCGGTGATTGCGAGGCTGACGCCTACACACCCCTCTACGAATCTAATCTAATCTAATCTAATATACTACGAAGATGAAGATCATCAGAGTATTAAAATCTCACAACCGGAATATCCTCATCCGCTAAATTCTAGTATAAATGAAACCATTCAGAAATTTATTAAGAATACCAATCTCACTACCCAAAAACACATAGTTATGTTAAAAACAGAGGATGCCAATCAGATTTTAAATGAAAATTCACACTCCCTAGATCAGCTGGAAGAACAGATATATACACTGGACAACCAAAGAAAAGAAAGATATAAAGCACAAATGATGCAAATAAGCTCCTTATCCCTAAGTTCCGTAGTAATTTTTGTACTCTGCATAATTGGAATATTGAAACTATGTAAAGTTATAAGTAACAAGAAACGAAAAAAAGTAGTCAAAACACCCACAGTATTAACTGTCAGTAACTAAAAGGTACAATTAGACACTGAGACATACCTTAAAATTTCTAAAGAGGCTACGGATACTTTGAACCATGAGTACAGAATAGATACCAAGTTTCAAGATAAACCATCTCCACAACAAGAGACTTTTCCCACAAGTAAATTCAAGCAGATCTCGCAAAATTTCCAGTCGGAGATCACTAAAACAAACAAATCAAAATTTAAAACTCTAACCTCTGTAGAAGTAACGACAGCAAGAAACAAAGAACATGCTGTCTCACAAACGTCTCATTCAGAATTAAAGGATGCCATTAAACAACGTGCCACCCACCAGCAACAAGCAAGTAGCAGACAAAATTTACCTATTCCTCCACCACCACCACTTCCACAAACACTAAGCCGTGTCGATTCTGAATCAATTCCACGCACCCGCCATTTACAGGTAGTTTAATTCCATCTCTAAATAAATTCTGCATAGCCAAAGATAAAACAAACATCTCAATGGTGAATTCAATTGCTACACACTTTTTACATGTACATATATCATTAATAAATCAATATAAATAATTTATAAATGTATAAATAGGTTTAAGTTAAATTTTATAAGTTCCAAAAAATATGTATCCACACATATAGTACTAATAACAAAAAATATGTATTCACACAAATAGTGCTAATAAAAATAAATATGTAATTACACATATAGAACATAAAAATAATAGTATCCACACATATAGTACTAATAACACAAAATATGTATTCACACATATAGTGCTAATAAAAATAAATATGTAATTACACATATAGAACATAAGAGTAATAGTACCATAAAAAATGTATTCACACAAAAAGTACGAATAACTATAATAAAAAAAAATTGTACCAAAAATGTATTTAAATTGTTGTACTCTTAAATAGTAGACATAAAAATAGTTATAACAAAACAATAAAAAAATAAATAAATAAATAAGTACAAAATACAGTTAAGCTAATCCAAATCAACCCTCGCTTAGATAACCTTTGTTCTTTTTAATACAGCTAAACACCACATGTACTCATCTCAGCATTACGTGTATACATACAAAAGTTTCAAGTAAATATTTTTCTTTTTCCCAAGCTATCAAACAAATAAGTTAATTTTTTTTAATGCGTTATTCCTCTCCCAAGAATAACACATTTTTTCTAAAAAGGGGGAGATTTGTTACATACAAAGCATCCATTGGCATCAATTAAACATGTACATATATACATACATACATGCATCTCTGAATCGATTTCGCTTCACGCAGAATTCTAAAATTCATGCATCAATAAAGAAATGCAAACATGTAGATATGTACATACCTACAGCATTCTCATTGCATGCAGAATTATAATTCCCAGCTGCAAGTATAAACTTATATCTACAAACATATTTGCGAGTTCAGTAAAGTCACTCACTACTGACCTACACCAATTTCTTAATCACATAAAGAAACAAGTGAAGGCAGTGACACAATCCCCTGCGCGCAAGAATTCATACGATGCAATTTGATAACCTTGCGCCAGCGGTAGAACTCAGGTGAACGAAACAATGGTTCACGATGATGTCATAATAGCAGCAAAGCGGCGAACGGTCTGCGGAAGTATTTATGTATGTACATATGAAAGCGATGAATGCCGTGATGTAACGACAACAAACCGGCAAAAGCTTTGCGGAAATTAATTTATGAATGCCACAAAGAAACACTTTACGGAAATACTAATTATATACGAATAAATGCTGTGATGAAATTAGCTTAGCGTAATAAGAAAATAACAATAGTATTAAGTGGAAAATTGTATAAATAAACTGTGATTTTGAATAAAGAAGTTAGTAAGTAAGTTAGTTAGTGA
This sequence comes from Dioctria linearis, assembly GCA_963930735.1. Classification (NCBI taxonomy): domain Eukaryota; kingdom Metazoa; phylum Arthropoda; class Insecta; order Diptera; family Asilidae; genus Dioctria; species Dioctria linearis. The sequence goes on along the minus strand of OZ005744.1, from coordinate 105,024,973 downwards.
GTAGCAACAGAACACGAGTTGTTTCATTTACGTGGAGTAAAGCTAGTAAGCTGCTCCGTTCATCTATACTTGGAGTAAAGCTAGTAAGCTGCTCCGTGCATCTATACTAGGAGTAAAGCTAATAAGCTGCTCCATTGAACCGCACTGGGAGTAAAGCTAGTAAGCTGCTCTACCTATCTCGGGACAATTAAGTAAACGCCCAATCATCTTGAAGGCACGTAATCTCAGTAACCGTGCCGCGTTGTGTTCCAGATCAAAAGGTGCTCAGATGAGAGTACTAGAAGTACATTAATAAACTCAACACTAGCGTGCCGCCCGTCAACGCTGTCCGTCGAGTGATCTGTCAGCTCATACTGGCAGTCGGGACTTTACATCCGATGTCCATCACTCACTATATTTCATAACAAAATTGGCGCCCAACGTGGGGCCACCTCAATTAGACTTCGGTGGTCTAAATATAAATTATACTGGGGACTGAGACTTTGACGGAGACGATCATCTGGTGTCTGCTAGTTGATTGACCTCACGTCTCACATCCAGTAGAAGTTATACGTGGACCTGAGTCTAATTGGTTTTGTAGTTGAATTAAAGTAAAGTAATGTTTGAAAGTTTTTGAAATTTGTTTCTCGATTTTGAATTAAAGTAACGTAATGTTTGAAAATTTTTGATTTTTTTTTTTTTGAAGTTGAAGTTCGACTTTAGGTTTGACCTTGGTCAAGCCTCAAGCCTGAACAATTAGTTGGTTTTTTTTTTAAATGTTTGAAAGTTTTGATTTTTTTGAAATTAATCTTTCCCGCTGGCCTTCTGTCATGGAAATGGTAGGTGGCCTCACAAGAATTTTATTGTGTGAGCTCTCACGGAGACATGTCTCTGCTGGCCAACTGGCTGGACAGAGTTATGAATCTGTGAGACGACTTTTTGGCTTCCAGCTAACTAGTTGACCAGATTCATGACTCTGCCCAGTTGGAAGGTTAGCTGGACATGACAATCAGGTGAGGAGGAAGGAAGGAGTTGTTGGAGGATGGAAGTGATACTGGAGACCTTCAGTAATCAGGAGTTGGCATACTGCTAACTGTCTGGCTGAAGAATGTCTAGTATCATTTTCAGTCTCCCAGATTACGGTGGGAACTCCACATTTTTTCAATGCACACATTCACGTCACTTGCCTGTATAAATCTTCTGACCTGTGAGGAGGGAGAGCGACCTGAAGACCTTTCATGAGAGTTAGCTCCTGGGGAAGTGAAGGAGAAATTCCATGATTTGAATTTTTTTGATGATCTCTCCGAACTGTTGATAAGACGAACTTTCTATAATAACAATTTTTTTGCTGAAATTTTAGTATCCAGTCTTAATCTTCGAACGTTTGGGAAGAATTTTTTTGGAATCATCGTATATCATCCCGACCTTTACTTTGAAATAGTACTCTTTTGGGGTATAAATTTTTTTTCTCGACTTGACTTACGATTAAATTCAGTATGGCTACAGTACGGACACCACCTCCTGTGCCGAACGATGTGACTATGTTGCCTGAACCATGCACTATCTGTACAGATACCAGCTGGTCAGCCGAACAGAAGCCGGTCATGACCATGTGTGGACATGTCTTTCATGAGGCATGTATACAGACCTGGATAGGTCGGCTAGTCGCGATTCATTGCCGACTTTTGACTTGCCTACCTTCGACTTACCACCACCGAATCGACGATCTTTATCACCAGGAATGCCCGATTTGCACTCAAGGACTTTTTTAAACCCGAGTCCTCGACGAGATAGTTCAGTGCGTACAGCTCAAGACCACAACTCAGCCGCTACGGATGCGATGATGGCAGGCCTACGCCTACAAATGCCAAACCTAATACGAGAAGGTCTCGAACAGAGCGTCAATGGTTTGCGGACTGACTTAACAAATAGTGTCCGACAACAAGTAGCAGCAGCAATGCCGCGAATGGACTTTGCACGACCTCCTCCGTCCATGGGTAACCAAAGACAGTCGAACGATTTCCCCAATCTGAGGAGACAAACGTTTCAGAGACCACCATCACCATCGTCAGCCTAGTGGTCAGCCAAGACCGAACTTCGTTCCACCTCAGCCTCCACCACATATTCGTCACTCTGCAAACATAGGACACCGACGATCAGGCAGTCCTATCCGAAGATGGAGCCTGACGTATAACGGTAACAACTCAGAGCTCTCTGTGGATGAATTCATTTTTAGAGTCGAAGCGCTCACGCACTCCGCTCTAGAAGGGGATTTTGATCTCCTAGTCAGAAACATGCTTACGTTATTAACAGGACCACCGAAGGATTGGTACTGGTCGATATTACGGCATAACCCTTTTCCAACTTGGGAATTTCTCAAGACGGGATTGTCCATCGAATGGGGAGCGCCCAAGGATGATCTAAAAATACGATTACAGCTGATGTCTCGAAAGCAAAAGCCTGGTGGACTATTCGCTATGTATCACCATCACTTAGGGTTGCTGCGTGATCAGCTACAGAGCGGCATGCCAGACCAAGAGTTTCTGGAGATTGTCAAATCGCACTTATTGGCTGAGATTTAGGAAAAAATATGCCTGCATCTCACCAATACGATGGGACAGCTGAGATCGCTTGTTACTCGTATCCAAGCTACGCAGATACGAATTGCGACAGCTGGTAGCTGGAACCCTTACCGGAACCAACGGGTGCACGAAGTTGACAACTTTCAGACCGTGGACCCTGAACTGGAAATAGCAACAGCCAGTGACAACAGCCTATGTGACGTGTCGAGCATTTCGGCCAAACACACTATTGTATGCTGGAATTGTGACCAGTCCGGTCACTTTAACAAGACTGCAGGCAAGAGAGACAAGTTGTGTTCTGCTATGAATGCGGACGCAAAAACGTTTTCAAGCCTGATTGTCGCCATTGTAGACAGAAAAACTTGAGATGGGTCGGGAATACCACCACCTCTTTCCGACCAGCGTCAACGTCACAAACAGCAACTGTAACGAACCCTCCAGTTCAAGCCCCGAACAAGGAGGAAGGACCGCTCCATTAGCAGATCACATTGACGAATCTCTGACTTGTCCACTGATATCATTCAGTGATTCTGATGATATCAGCAAAACACCTGCAAGTATGAATACTTCATTGATAGCGGCGGAGAACTTAATAGACTTCTCCGCAGATCTTCAAGCTCCCATTTCCACTTCTGGGGAGCCCATGACATTATTAGACACTTCTTTGGAAGAGTTTTTAATTTCCGATATCCCGTTAACACCGACAGCACTCCTAGCTGACAAAGTTACTGAGCAGGAGATTGGGCCTCCTGTCCGTTCTGTTTTAAAACGGCCACCAAGCTCTGTTATGACGAGTGGGCGTGAGGCAGTTTTACATCCGCTGACGCCGTATCATACGCGTCTGCAGAAATACAACGCAGCAAGAGACCGAATCTTCTCCTCAGTGGCAGAGATAGCTGAAATCGTGTTTCCTGACCTGGATATTGGACCAAAAAAGACACGATCAACCGTCCGTTGGCGGGAATACTGTCGACGGATGAGACTAAAGAGAAAAAAACTGGCACAGATTTCCGTGTCGATGCCAGACGGCATTCGACTGTACGCCGAAGTAAAGCTACTCGAGCGAACTGAGACTGGACTACTTGATAGTGGTGCCACTGTCAGTATTCTAGGTCACGGAGCTCTAGAGAAGCTTGCAGAAGCAGATGTCGAATGGAAGAAGTATGGGACACAGGTCCAAGTAGCAAATGGTGTCATGACGACTGTGCATGGTCATGTGGACTTGGATGTCACTTTCCGTGATAAGACCCAAAACGTGCGTTTTTACGTGGTTCCTGGGCTCACACAGGCACTATATCTGGGAATAGACTTCTGGCGTCTATTTGGGTTGGCTCCAGATGTCCTGGGTATAGTCGCAGAAGTGAATCCAAGTGTAATAGCTACCTCTGACACCGACTGCCATATCGTTTCTAGTCTCGATCAACAACGCTTAGAAGACACAAAACAGCATTTCCCCTCTTTCGCCTCCTTAGGCCTGGGAAAAACATCGGTGGTCACTCACAGGATTGAAACGAATGACGCGACCCCCGATAAAACAGAGGTTTTATCCGATTTCACCGGCAGTACAAAGTTTGATGGATGCCGAATTAGAGCGAATGCTATCACTGGGTGTGATAGAGGAGAGCCAGAGTCCTTGGAGCCCTCCAGTTGTTCTGGTAGGGAAGCCTGGAAAGGTCCGGGTTTGTTTTGACGCCAGGAAGGTCAACTCTGTTACGAAGATGGATGCCTATCCGCTTCCGCAGACAGACGTACTTCTGAGTCGACTTCCTCCGGCAAACTACATAACGAGCCTGGACCTGAAAGACGCATTCTGGCAGATCCCACTAGACACTGATTCCAGAGAGAAGACCGCTTTTACAGTGCCTGGTCATCCTCTCTATCAGTACACGGTGATGCCATTCGGCCTATGCAAAGCTCCACAAACGATGTACCGCCTCATGGATAAAGTCATTCCTTTCGATCTTCGTGAGAACGTTATCGTCTATCTAGACGATTTGTTAATTCTGTCATCAGACTTTGACTCGCATCTCACGTTACTATCCCGTGTAGCGGATTGTTTGAGGAAAGCTGGCCTCACTATCAACGTCGAGAAGAGCAAGTTTTGTATCAAAGAGACCAAATACTTGGGTTTTATTGTCGGAAAGGGAGGTATGAGAACTGACGCTGACAAAATTTCAGCTATAATTGACTATTCGTCACCTAAAACTGTTCGGCAGGCCCAACGCCTACTAGGTATGGTGGGATGGTATAGACGGTTCATCCCGAGCTATGCTGACTTGAATGCCTCCATTACAGACACCTTGAAAAACCCCTAGTCAGTTCAAATGGACACCTGAAGCCCAGACGTCTCTTGATCTTTTAAAGCAAAAACTTACCTCTGCTCCGTTGTTGGTGAGTCCGGACTTCACTAAACTATTCGTTATACAGTGCGATGCGAGCCAACAAGGTATTGGTGGAGTGCTGATTCAACTAGATGACGAGCGCCACGAGAAGCCAATAGCCTACGTCTCGAAAAAGTTGAACTCAGCTCAAAGAAATTACACCGTCACAGAGCAAGAATGCTTAGCCGCAATCTTGAGCGTACAGAAATTCCGGCCCTTCATAGAACTCATGCCGTTTAAGATAGTGACTGATCATGCGAGCTTGAAGTGGCTGATGCCTCAAAAGGACCTCAGCGGTAGACTTGCGCGGTGGAGTTTGAAGCTTCAGGGCTTCGACTTCACTATTGAGCACAGAAAAGGAAGCCTGAACATCGTCCCTGATGCGCTGTCACGCATTCATTGTGACAACCTGTCCACAAACGAAGATCCCGGAAGTTGACCTTAGTTCGCCATATTTCAACTCATTGGAATATGAGGAACTGAGGCATAAGGTTAAAACGACTTCTGGTAAACTACCAGATCTTTGCGCAGGGATGGCTTCGTTTACGTTCGGACTGTTCCGAGAACAGGCGATCCGATTCAGGAAGAAGAAGCTTGGAAGCTTTGGATTCCACGAGGGCTTGTCACCGACGTCATTTCAAGGGCTCATGATCCGCCACCGGCTTCACACGGTGGTATAGGGAAAACACTAGAACGTCTGAGAAGACACTTGTACTGGCCACGAATGACAGTTGATGTCAGAAACTACGTAGGCGCCTGTAACGTGTGTAAGGAAACGAACGCTCCCAATACCATTCTTAGACCACCTATGAAAGTCCAGTCTGTGACAGAACGACCATGGCAAAAGCTGTATATCGATTTTCTGGGTCCATATCCTCGGTCAGTGAAAGGAAACGTCTGCATTCTGATAGTTCTTGACCACTTTTCAAAATTTCCGATCCTCAAACCGATGGGAAAAGCATCTACACCCAATCTGTGCCAATTCATTGAGACGGAAGTGTTCCACGTGTTCGGAGTCCCGGAAACGATCGTCTCTGACAATGGAGTCCAGTTTTGCTCGACTCAGTTTACCAGATTGCTGGACAAGTATGGGGTGAAGCACTTGCGAACGGCAGTTTACTCGCCGCAAGCAAACGCCTCAGAGCGAGTCAGGGATTAGAGCGTATATTCGGAAGGAACATACGAAATGGGATGAGAAACTGAGCCAAATAGCTAGTTCCCTCAGGAGCTCTTTTCATCAAGCTACTGGTTTCTCTCCTTATCGAACACTTTTCGGTCAACAAATGATTGAACATGGCAGCTCCTATTCCATCTTGAGGAGCCTCGGAACTCTTAATGAGCCATTGAGAGTAGATGCAGAAGACAAAATGAGATTGATCCGTGCGAGAGTGCAGGAAAATTTACACCATGCGTTCGAACAGAGTTCACGAGCCTATAATCTCAGGGCGAAACCTGTCGATTTCAAAGTGGGTCAAGAGGTATTTAGAAGGAATTTCGGTGAGGGAGGGCAGAGAGACATAGACCGGCTGAATTTTTGGATTACCAGCTTGTCGATGTGGCTTTGGCTTCACACACGGAGAGGGATGTCGAGGTCTGGTCAAAGACTGACGAGACTTCAGGGATGTGTCCTCGATGCGTCCTGGGTCAAGTAGAGCAACGGGAATATAGCACGAGTGATGAGGAATACGCATTGGGTCGTGGGTCGAGACACACATTGAGCGCCCGCAGCGATGAGGCCTATGTTTAAGACCGGCTAGCTCAGTCGACCATTTTTCAGCGTTGTCTGAACCACGGGTGGTGTAGACCACTCTGCATTGTTATGGTCGTAGCGTATTGCATATAGTAATATGCTACATGTTATACTGAAGCGTATATGCCCGGCCTGCTTCCGACTACAGCATGGAAACTGAACGCACCCGACCGAGAGAAATGCGTTTCCTTAAGCTCGGGGTGACATGTTGACGGTAAAGAGAAGTAAGAAGAAGGCAATCAATCTGTCTTATTTCTCGAAAGTGCGTACATGGGAGAAGTCCCAGAAAAATTCGATTATTCAAAATCCTCAACGACATCTGGCCCAAAAAGGTAATAATCTCGATAAATCTTGGTAGTGTCTCATCCAATAAATAAAACCCTTAGAAATTTCCAGAAAGTACCGGATAAATAGGAAGGAAAACAGAAAAAGAAGAAACTGCAGTGGTTCTACTTCGTAACGAGAACAGGACAAATAACTTGGTTCTTAATTAGAATTCCATTACTGTCAGGAATCTTATGAAGTGATAATTTTACACAATATTTCGTGCACAAGGAAATGAGTGTACTGTTTCGCAAAAGCAATGAGAAAAATTTGACTGCGAAATGTACTTTAAGTAGAGAAACTGAGGGCAGTGTAGAAGTGAAAAAGGGGTCCCTTGAGACTCTGATTTGTGCTATTGTGACATTCTTTGAACCAGAGCATTGTGAATACCAAAAAACGTCCGTGGACTCGTTTTGTCCAACTGTACAAGAGAAGGCTCCAAAAGACTCGGAGAAATCGATGTTCTACACACGTTCTCAAATTACAAAACAGCGGAAAAGGGTTGAGCCGGCAAATTTTTTATATATGCCTCTGCGATAACTGTAACGCGGAACTTTACTCCTATAAAAGGTAATGTTTTAGCATTGATTTCGTTGGGTCGAATCAAACAAATAAACTATTTTAGGAATTATCCTTGGGTTTATAACAATCAGCGTTCGTAAAATAACAAAGTTTTGTTGGCGCACTTAGGTAATTTATATCCCGTCGCGGAAATCAACTATAATTCGAGCTATGTTTGCTTAGACCCCCGGCGTGGAAATAACGGAAGCAACAAAACTGTAATTCCTAAAAAAAAACACCCATTTAGAATGACACTGAAGTTAACGATTTTGTTCAGGGCAATAATAAGGACTCAAGCTGTTAGTTTCCTGGCGATATGTCGCAAAGCAAATTCATTTCCAAGTAAACTATTGATGAGTGGATGTAAGCTGGAGCTCTAGCGTTAACTAAACACGAAGAAAATATTGTATCTAGTTAGATATTTCCAAATTAGGGCTGAAATAATTTCTAAAAGATACGAATACGTGATCTGAACAAAAAAAAAAGGGAAAAACACCAACCTACTGACGTAGAAGGAGTGCAGGTGAATCACCTTAACCCTATTGCTGTTCGTTGTGTTGAGTAGTAAGAGCCTTTATCTTAAAATTAATTAATTTAACCAGGATCAATTTGAATACCGAGGATATGTTTTTTTTATATAATAATTTGTGTAACAAGTGACATCACCCTTAGTACAACCCAACAGAAAGTGTTCTTGTGATAGAGCATGCAAGTCGAATTATTCAATTCCAGTTTAACTTTAATCTAGGAGGCGATGCTGAAGTGCTTCATCATGCCGAGGATTGTTAAATGTGAGTAATTTTAATATATGGCACTTTTCTTTTAGACGTATATACACACACTTTGGCTTCTGCAGAGATTCGCACTGCAGAACCTTTTCGTATTGATAATTTTTTTTTTACATGTTTATATATTTTAAATTTTAAACTATAACTGCATATATATATGTATATCTTCATAAGTACACTTATCTATCTACATATGTAGTTTGGAGTCCTGATCTTATTTTTCTAGTTAGATTTAAGCGCATAGTTTTGAACTGGAAGATATGCATATACATATTAGGTATGAAGTATGAGTGAACTAACAATCTTCAATCGCTATATTATTGCAAAGTAAAGTTTTCAAAGGAAATTATTTAGAGATAAAGTTTTCAAAGGAAATTATTTAGAGTTTAAGGGCCGTGTTCACCAAGCCATTTAATTGAATTTTAATTTAATTTCTGTTTTAGTACTCCTGTAAGAGAGGGTTAGGGCACACTTAAAATTAAATTAAAATTTAATTTGGGTTATTTTATGTTATAATAGCGCATATATAACTTTAAGTTAAATTTAAGTGAGCCCTAACCCTCTCTAACGGGAGTACTAAAACAGAAATTAAATTAAATTTCAATTAAATGGCTTGGTGAATACGGCCCGAGTACTAAAACAGAAATTAAATTAAATTTCAATTAAATGGCTTGGTGAATACGGCCCTAAGTGTAAAAAAATATGGTTTTGTAAGATATAAGCTTCTATCTTAATTATTCAAATCCTTCAACTTTCGTAAGACTTTGAAAACGCGCGGTTACATAGAGGTGTCATTCCTAGTTACCCCTTTAAACTTATCTTTTAAAGAATTTCATATATAAATTACTGGTTGTTAAGATTTCTTTATTTAAAATCTTATTTTCAATCCTCTGTCATGACTTGAATACATTTGTCTACAGTAAGTAGACATGCAGGAAATCAATGCAAAATAGGCGATGACTTAAAATTATGTAATGAATGAAGCAGTTGTTTAAGATGAAAAGTATTAACTTGGTGATATTACGATATGTTACTTAGATTTTTTTCTTTTTTATATTTTCCTATTAAGGGTTTTGGTCTCAAAGCTCATATTTTTATTAATATTGTCTACTCTTAAAGTAATGGTATTTAAGTTATCGTGTTTTCTCTTGTAATACTCCGAAATTATAACGTAAAAATGAGAAGCTGAACGTTTTAATTCTTCCTTTACATCCCGGAGCCCTCGAATGAAATGAAATGAAGGTCGCCTAGGCTCACCTAGTCTCTCTCTCTCTCTCTTTTTACAAGTCAAATAGGGACACTGTGAACTCGCTGCCCTCAGTGTCAAATGGGTGGTTGGGGCGTGCAGTAAGGCCGAAACATTTGCGCCTTCAAGGATGATGTACAGGTAAGTGACGTAAGGGTCCCTTCAGGGCCGAATGTGTGCCGGCTTTTTGTGTTAGGTAGGCACGAATTTAATTTTTTTGATTATGGCTGACGGCAGCGGCAGGTCTTCTGTGGAACACTCCCCCCCACACTCTCCTCCAATAGTTGAGGCGAACTAGTGTTACATACAGAGCATCCATTGGCATCAATTAAACATGTATATACATACATACATGCATCTCGGAATCGATTTCGCTTCACGCAGAATTCTAAAATTCATGCATCAATAAAGAAATGCAAACATGTAGATATGTACATACCTACAGCATTCTCATTGCATGCAGAATTATAATTCCCAGCTGCAAGTATAAACATATATCTACAAACATATTTGCAAGTTCAGTAAAGTCACTTGCTACTGACCTACACCAATTTTTTAATCACTTAAAGAAACAAGTGAAGGCAGTGCCACAATCCCCTGCGCGCAAGAATTCACACGATGCAATTTGATAGCCTTGCGCCCTTGTATGTACATATGAAAGCGATGAATGCCGTGATGTAACAACAACAAACCGGCAAAAGCTTTGCGGAAATTAATTTATGAATGCCACAAAGAAACACTTTACGGAAATACTAATTATATACGAATAAATGCTGTGATGAAATTAGCTTAGCGTAATAAGAAAATAACAATAGTATTAAGTGGAAAATTGTATAAATAAACTGTGATTTTGAATAAAGAAGTTCGTAAGTGAGTTAGTTAGTGAGTAGCAACAGAACTCGAGTTGTTTCATTTACCTGGAGTAAAGCTAGTAAGCTGCTCCGTTCATCTATACTTGGAGTAAAGCTAGTAAGCTGCTCCGTTCATCTATACTTGGAGTAAAGCTAGTAGGCTGCTCCGTCCATCTATACTTGGAGTAAAGCTAGTAAGCTGTTCCGTGCATCTATACTAGGAGTAAAGCTAATAAGCTGCTCCATTGAACCGCACTGGGAGTAAAGCTAGTAAGCTGCTCCATACGCATCGCTGCTCTACCTATCTCGGGACAATTAAGTAAACGCCCAATCATCTTGAAGGCACGTAATCTAAGTAACCGTGCCGTGTTGTGTTCGAGATCAAAAGGTGCTCAGATGAGAGTACTATAATTTTGGCGCAGCCGGTAGGATCGAGGAAGTTATATAAATTCAAACTTGAAAAACCTTGGTCCTCGAATTTACATAAACGAGTGCATAAGAGCGCATTATTTTTGAATCTGGCACACAAAAACGAGACGTTGGGCACTTCTAACAACAATAAAAGGAAAGAAGCCCCAATATAATACAGCATCATATCTGCATAGCGGAAAAGACATTAACATTTTTTCTCTTCTCTACAGGTAAAGTAAAGTAAAGTAAGTTAATAAAAATTGTTAAGAATCAATAGTAGACATTATAAAAACCACTGCGATATATGTGCATGTAAGCAAAAAAAAAACAGTAGAAACATTTTTTTCAATTAATCATTCTAATTTCTTCGGTTATTATACGGAATTAGATAAACTACCTAATCTCTCTTTTCTTCTCTCTTAATAATTACGTAAAACTCGAAGTTTTGTCTTTCATGCCAAGACCTGATCAAAGGTCTCCTGGCTCAGATTTTGAGGCAGCAATAAGCCCATTGTCTTTTGACAACACAAGTCCTCCAGACAGCCCAATAGTAGAGCGAAATTCACCCCAAAGCATAAACCATAAATTGGTATCGCGAGCATCGCTCAGGTAAACGCTTCAGAGGGCACAGTCTTATTAATTTTCCCGCAAGAAATCATAGTCTAGGGCGCCCTAGTATCCCAACAGGCGTTAGACATACCAACTTCGAGTATAAACACTCAAATTACTTCCAGCACAGAGCAACACAATAAAACGAACAAAATGCCTGTAAATTATGAGAAAGTAGTTAAACTTACTGCACAAATGGTGCCTTTGTTCTCTGGAGAAATTAATTCTCAAACCCTCACAGAATTTCAAACTTTCATAGGCTGTTGTATGCAAGTACAACAATGTCTAGCAGAGGAGGAAAAGGCAGCCTTCATGCAAATTTTCCCAACAAGATTGAGAGGAAATGCATATCAATTAATAGCATCTAGTACACTCACGAGATTTGAAGAAGTTGAGCAGTTACTCTATCGGACTTACTTACCTCGTGAAACATATCATGAGTTAATTAACAAACTAATTACTTGCCGACAATATCCCCAAGAATCTTTTAATTCATTTACTACTAGATTAAAAAGACTTTTAGTACAATGTAACGAGGCAGCACAAAGCAAATACGGTGCTGAAAATTTTAATGTGGTAAAGCAACAGATGGAGGACTTTGCAATGGCTTCCGTAAAGAGTGGTGCAAATAACCCCCATCTAAGTGCCTATCTATTGACAATAAATGAAAGCTCGTTAGAGACTCTCATTCAAAAGGCATTAGATATGGAAAGGTTGCAACAGGGTCTCTTCTTCATTCCACAACCAATAAACTACTTACCTCAACCTACAAATTCTTTTCAAATGGACCATTTCTTTAGACCAAATACCTCAAATTTTGCTAATGCTTATGGTTATCCCATATACGAAAGTATAAACTCCTCTATATATCCCTACACAACTGATACAGGAAAACCTAATATAAAACTGAGTGTGGTATTCCTCCAAATCTGGAGTCATTAAAGGTACCCTTAGTATCCTTTAATACTGATAAAAATCAAACAAATAATTGGTGCTCTACTCAAGCCAGTATGGCAAGAGAATCCCTAAGAAGTCCACCCAAATCTGGAGTCATTAAAGGTACCCTTAGTATCCTTTAATACTGATAAACAATCAAACAAATAATTGGTGCTCTACTCAAGCCAGTATGGCAAGAGAATCCCTAAGAAGTCCACCTCCATTCCAGAATTTTTCTTCTCAAAATCCAGACAAGAAACGATACGGAGAGCAAAAATTACTTTTAGGTAGGATCACCTGCAGTTATTGCAAGTGCAAGGGACATACGTATGACGATTGTTTAAAACGTAAAAATACTCCCTTCTGCATTAACTGCAAAACAAAGGGCCATGATGCCCAATAATGTAAACAAAATGTCAAAGCACCACGGAATCACCTAAATAGTAACAACAACACTCAGTGGGGCAATCCAAATCACGAACACAGATTTAACGGTCAAGAGGTGTGTAAGTTTTGTGGAAGAAGAGGTCATACAGTGTCCATCTGTCAACAAAAACAACGATGGGAGGCTACAAAATCGGGAAACGGCACACTGTCGACCGAAAAAGCCCCGGCTCGACATTAAATAAAATATCGCAAAATACTTTAGGGTCCTCCCAGCTGAAAAATCCGGGAAAACGTATCAGTGGTAGAATTACCAATACATATAAGCGGAAATACAGCCGTTCGGCTGGTAGTAGACACTGGAGCTGAAGTAAGCATAATCAAACAGGAAGCACTAGATACACCAAAACGGATAAAACCAAGTCAAAAGGTAACTTTAAAAACTCCATTTGGAGAAGGAAAAACACTGGGTAACTGCCAAGGCAACTTTTCACTAAGCCGCAGTATCCCGTGCAATCTACAGGTTGTAGAAGATAACGCCCAAATCTCTCATGGTGGGCTGTTAGGTAATGACTTTCTTGCAAAAAATTGCAATATAGAAGGGCCTAACAAATTGCTCCGGTTTCCTCGCACGGAAACCAACCCTATGGAATTCACGGTACCTCTCGAAACATCCACAGAAGATGGAGAAGAACTACCGAGGCATCAAATAGAGGAACAATTTAAATCTACTACCGTTTCACGGGAACCCGAAAATACAAACTTCTTATCCCCAATGGAAGACATTTCAAGCACCTTAAATGAAGATGAAGGTAGGCAATACGAAGTAGAACTTCAGCGATCCAATAGAATACCTCCTCGATCTCAAATTGTACTGAGCATACCATTACAATTGGACCAAGAAATGATCTGTATGTCTCAAGAGATAAAAGATGGAGTATTTGTCGCAAATTGCCTAGTTAGTCCTCACAAAAATTTTATGCCATTATCTGTTCTAAACATAAACACAGAACCAATATTCCTAAGAAGATTGAAGCTTACTCTAGTTCCAAGTAGTCATTACAATATTAAACTTCTCAATATACCTTTGGACGACATAAATACCCAAAGTAATCAGAAAGAAGGTAATCCACCTTCCCCTCGTACACATAACAAAACAGAATACAACTTCAAAGGTGATAAGACAAATTTCAACTCCAATCCATATTCAACAAACGTAAACCATGTTAAAAGCTATAACCCAGACAGACTTGTGGCTTTACGTAAAGAATTACTGTTGGATGAAAATTTAAATTAGGAAGAAGAAAAATCAATTCTTGAGTTATGTTATAAATATAATGATCTTTTTTATCTAAAGGGAGATAAACTAACATGCACTAATACCATAAAGCATACCATCCCCATATTGCACAATCAGCCACCCATAAATCAAAAGATGTATAGACTTCCAGAAACGCACCGGGCTGTAATAAATGAGCAGATCAAGGATATGTTAGAGAATGACATAATCCAAATAAGTAAGAGTCCGTGGAATTCTCCGTTGCTGGTAGTCCCGAAGAAAGCCGGACCGGATGGCAATAAACGCTGGCGAGTAGTAGTAGATTTCCGTAAAGTTAACGGGAAATCTATAGGGGATGCCTTCCCATTACCCAGGATAGAGGACATACTGGATCAACTCGGGCATTCGCGGTATTTTACTACACTTGACCTTGCAAGCGGATACCATCAAGTACTGGTTGACCCAAGGGATAGACCAAAAACTGCATTTAGTACCGCTTACGGGCATTATGAATTTAAGAGAATGCCATTTGGGTTGAAAGGCGCACCTGCGACTTTTCAACGCCTGATGAATTACATTCTAATGGGTCTCCAAGGATTAGAATGCTTTGTCTATCTCGATGATATTGTAATATTTGGAAAAAATTTACAAGATCATAACGAGAAACTGGCTAAAGTATTCGACAGACTTCGAGCCCATAATCTTAAATTACAACCCGAAAAGTCTCAGTTCCTTCGCAGAGAAGTAATATACCTCGGACACAAATGCTCAAACGAAGGGGCACTTCCAGATCCCAGTAAGACATGCTGTGTCCAAAATTTTCCTCCTCCACGAACTATCAGACAAACTCAATCGTTTCTTGGATTGGCTAACTACTATCGCAAGTTCATCTAATTTCTCAAAGATAGTCAGGCCAATAACAAATCTATTACGGAAAGATGTCAAATTTAATTGGACGCAAAAGTGCCAAGACTCTTTCAATGAAATTAAAAAGTCTCTTATAAATCCGCCTCTACTCAAATATCCAGAGTTTACCCAACCTTTTAATATAACAACAAATGCTAGCAATGAGGCATTGGGAGCAGTTTTATCACAAGGGGCAATAGGTAAAGACAGGCCAATAGCGTACGCAAGTAGAAGTTTAAATAAGGCGGAACAAAGATACTCCACAATAGAAAAAGAGTTGCTCGCTATTGTGTGGGCCGCCAGGAACTTCAGGTGTTATTTACAGGGCAGAACGTTCACGGTCTACACCGACCACAAGCCCCTGACAGGCGTATTCAATGTGAAAGACCCGACATCGAGATTAGTCAGGTTTCACCATAAACTCTCAGAGTTCGACTATAAAATTGAATATAAGCCTGGAAAATATAACACTAATGCAGACGCGCTTAGTCGAATACCTGCCAAGCTAAACCAGGCAAACCCCAATTCGTTCATTGTGGAAGCTCAGGTACATCACCGAGCCGATTCCGACATGGACGAAAATCACTCTAGTTCTCCAACACCCTCAAAGCCTAAACAAAAACATTGTCATGCTGTTACGAGAGCTCAAATAAGGGAGGCACAAAATAATATTGAAGAGGAAAATCAAAACACAGAAACTCCCAATAAAGTTCAAAAATATCCACGGAACTCCAAAATGAATTAGTCGAAATTGACTCAACTGATAACAGCAAATCCGAAAGGAGTGCATCTGAACACGGCGCACCAGAGCGAACCCACAGACCCCTAGTGGAGTATTTGAGAGCTATTGTCTCTGAAAATCCAAAGGCTTGGGATCGATTCCCGAGAACCGCGGCTTTTGTATACAATAATAGTCCACATGATGGCACCAAGCTCACACCAATGGACTGTCTGTTTGGGTTCACAGCGGATGTTCCCTATAATCTGAAAAGACAGCCGGAGCCCATTTACAACCACGAAAGTTACTACCACCTTCTGAGGTACAAAATACAAAAAACAAACGCTACCGCTCGGAAAAATTTGTTGAAAGCCAAAGAAAAGTCAAAAGTATACTACGATAGGCGTTCACGTCCGGTAACCTTCAAACCAGGAGATAAAGTTTTACTGAAAAACCCCGCTAAAAAACACAAACTTTCCCAGATATGGCTAGGACCATATCTAGTGGTACAAGTCTTTAACACTGTTAATACTGTTATTCAAATCGGTAAACGAAGAGTAACAGTACATAACAACAGATTGAAGCCATTTCACGAATAATGGCTGTCAAAAATAAAAAATAAAAAAAAGTGGGGGCAATAAAACAATGGACAAACTTAAAAAGCAACAAAAGGCAATCCAACATACCTATTCAGTAAAAACACACACAAAAAAAAAACAACAAAAAAAAGAGAATATGATCTAATAAACTTTATTTTTCAAAAAATTGCACAGGAAAACATTTTTTTTTCTATTTATTATCATTATTATTTTTGGCACGTTTAATTTCATTTATTTGGCGCACCCTATCCTTCACCAGTTTCTCGTACTTAACTCGGTCATCTCTAGAGGTAGCCAGACTGGCCCTCAGTTTGAAGTAGTGTAGCTCCCTTGTTAACCTGGCACGTCTACCTCCCCGGGTCGAGCTAGGCGCTACTGGAAGTCCACGATTTTCCTCACAGCACTTCCCAATTTTTTTCCGGTACTCTTCAAGTGTGAGCTTCTGCGGGCCAGGTATATAATCCGGAACCTCCTTTGAAGAAGAAGTAGAAGAAATAAACACCACAACAGATTGAACGAACAGACAGTAATACGTGAAACTCAATAGTATTACTTGATATTTATTCAAATTTCTTTTTGCTTATCTATAATTCACAAAAAATTCCGGAAACACCTCACAGCGGCACTAACAGAAAATTCAGGTCATAAATAAATGGGTGTTATAATAATTTACTTGTATCAGCATGACACAATTACTAGCAAAGAAGGCATTTGCTTACTTTTTCATTATTGATTTACAAATCAATTAAAATTAATTACGCCAAACTTGCAGACAAAGCATAATAAATAAAATGCAATTCAGGCAATTGGCCTATAAAACTCTGCAATACATTCTTTACAATAACTTTAAGAATGATATTTTGTAACTACAATATTTTTAGTAAATATTGAAGTTCTTACGCAATAATTTTATTTACTATATCATCTGATCTTACAAATTCAATCCTCAGGCATGGCACTAATCTTATTGAGTACATTTCTCCCAATCCTCGTGATGGTAACAAGTGCTGCTACAGAACCCTACCAGATACAGCCTTTAAACAATACTGGGATAATGTTTGAAGATTTGGGACAAATTATATTATTCCATGATACATGAAACCTTTTCACCCAAATAAATATTAGCGATTTGGAAGCGGAAACAACTCTAATTAAGCATACTGGTTTTCTCATCAATCGACTATGCGAAACTCATAACTCCACCACAAGCGCATGTTCGGAATAAAATGCATATATACACAGCCTAATAGAATCCATTAAAAAGCGAACAACAACAATCAGGGAAATGATAAGCCCCCGACATCGAAGATCTTCGTTCGATGGAATAGGTAGAGGTGTACACTATCTTTTCGGAACAATGGACGCAAGAAATGAAAAACAAATATACAGTAAAATTGCGAACTTAGAAACTGATACACAGGCCCTATTAGAACTGGAAAAACATCAAATAACGTTATTTAAATCTTCATTCGAGAAAATGAGAAAACCAATCAACCAGCTTGAATCCAACCAAAGAGAGTTAACGAGAACCGTAAATGATCTAATTGATATGGTTACTGGAGAAATAAGTACGAGACAACGCATTCAAGAAGTGGTGACCACAATCAGTTTACAAGTATTAGATATAGAACTAAGACAGCAAACATTTATACAAATACTGACAGCACTAAGAAATAATTAAGTACATCCATTGTTACTATCACCATCTACATTATTAGAGACTTATTATAAGGCACATCCCATGAAATCTAACAGAGTTCAAGATCTGGCTATATTGACACAGGCACTGGAAGTAAAGTCTGAAATCCTAAATGAACTACTAGTAATAAGAATTACTATTCCAATTCTTAATATGCAGCCTTTCAAACTGCAACAAATCCATTTATTCCCCTTCAAAACCCCAGACAACCATTCATTGTTACTAGACATTAAACATGCTTACATTGCAAGCCACCTACCCACACAGGAATTCGTACTATTCAAACAATCTGTGAGTTTCGGGTATACACCAAATTATCAAACAATCTGAATGAAAGTACTTACATTGGTCCCTTACTCAACCCAATTCTACAAGGGCATTACTTAAAAGAATGTCCCATAAACTTTTTATTCAACCCCTATAATGAAACAGGTAACTGCGAATATCTGGTCCAAACTCAAGTTCCGCAACTGTTAGTGAAGTTAACAAGGAAAAACTCTTGGCTCTTTTCATTTCTAACTACTCAGAAAATTACAATTTCATGCAGTAAAAATTTACATAGTTCCAACCTATTTGGCAGCGGAGTTTTAATATTAAACGAACCCTGCCACTTCCAAATAGCTGATCAGATTATATACTACGAAGGGGAACAAGGTAAAGGTGATTAATTACGTTAACGCCTACCAGGGGAGGACCTTGCCATGCAAGGCACTCTGTCAAGACCGTCCGTACGTGACGAAGAGTCACATCCTGCCCGAGGTGTTCCTGCACAGGCAGCTGGTGGGCATCCCCTGGGGTGCAGCTGGCTACCTGACTGAATACGGCGGATCTAGAGAGGAAACTCGATAAAACCCCCAATCCCAGGTGTAAACAATCGTGCCTATGGGATGAATGGCCCTGCGTGAGTGTGTCTTATAACGATGGACTCCGGATACCAGGCGACCTCCGGTTTCAACCTTAGCCTTATCTCGGCATGCCGGCTCTGCTGAGATGGACCAACCTTTCCGAGCATACTCGTGGGACCAAAATAGATAAGCCCGTTTTTTCTGAGGGAGGTGCACCTCTAAATGTACCAAAAACCCAATCCGGGGCTCTTAACGAACCCGAAAAATTCCAGGACATTACAAGTCCTTCATCTGACGGCTATCGATGGATACACTCCCCCTAGACGAGGAGGATCTCCTTAGATCACCAGACCATAGCCAACAGGACAGCGGGAATACTGAAGTTCCCACATCCAA
The DNA here is from genome assembly GCA_963930735.1 of Dioctria linearis. Classification (NCBI taxonomy): domain Eukaryota; kingdom Metazoa; phylum Arthropoda; class Insecta; order Diptera; family Asilidae; genus Dioctria; species Dioctria linearis. Next base: position 105,005,729 of record OZ005744.1, on the reverse strand, counting down.
AGAGCGCAAGCCAAAGCTCAGTGGCGCGGCCAAAAAAAGGTTTAAATGGCTTTTAAAACATGGCCACACAGAGGCAGAGGCTAGAAGGATTGCTGCACTTCAGATAGAACAGCGGAATGAGGAGAGTCTTAAAAAACGGACTCGCTCTGACGACTCTTCTGCTAAAGTGGAGCAACCTAGCGCCAAACGCAGCAAGGCAGCAACGGAGAATCCTTCAAAGAAGCACGTCTCCCAGCCTTTGCGTAAGCAGCCCTCCTATAAAGAGGTTGCAGAGAGCGTTCGGGTGGGTATTCTTCCCGTCGGTTATCCTGAGGTGGCACTCAACATGGATCAATTGAAGTCCGTACAGAGTGCTATCTTGAGAGAGATCGCGGCTAGAAAACAAAGCCCCCTGAAGCCAAGATTCCTGGGCTCCACATTTAGACCAGGGTGGATGGTCATCAACTGCGCCAATCAGGACACCGTGACGTGGCTAAAAGGTGTAGTTGGGGAGCTAAAACCCTGGGAAGGAGCCAACCTTGTCATGGTCGAGGAAAGTGAAATTCCTCGCCCACAAGTTCTTGTGGGATACTTTCCCAACAGCGCTGAGGACCCTACGGACTTGATTCTCGACTACATCGAGGGTCAGAACGCGGGGTTAAAGGTGTCAGAGTGGATTGTGTTACGCAAGACACAAAAACCACACGTAACAGAGCTAACCTTCTCCGTGGACCATACGTCCATGGAGGAGCTAAAAAAGGCTCATTACACAATTGGGTACAAGTTCGGCTCAGTCCAACTTAGGCCCAAGGGTGGGGCAGTAAAGACTGTGGCGGAGGCTGGGGATGACCAAGGTCAGATTAAAACTCTGACTGATGAGCCTCAGCCATCGACATCAGGAACCAGCAAGCCTAAGCTTTCTGTCAAGGCTAAGGCTGGCCCCGGTAAAGCAGTCGGAACTGCAGAGGCTAAGCCGGGGACTTCCGCAAAGAAGTCCGAAGGCACTAAGAAGAAGCCTCCGCCTGCCCGTGCGAAGCAGGGCAAAAAAGGAAATCCGAAAGGATCTCCTATCAAGGCTGCTAGCGGCCATAAAAAGTCATCCTAGTCATGACTAATCATCATCTAAGTTGCCTCCAGATAAATCTCCATCATGCCAAAGCGGCATCAGACGTGCTTAGCAGGAGATTTGTCTCGGAGAAACTTAGTCTGGCGCTCATACAGGAGCCCTGGGTACATCAAGGCCGCATTGAAGGACTTCCCACAAAATCATGTAAGTTAATTTACAGTAATGAGCATGAATATCCCAGGGCAGCATTGCTGCTCAACACTAATCTAAATTTTATTCCTCTTTCGCAGTTCATTTCGAGGGACGTAGTTGCAGTAGCTCTCGAGGTACCAACTCCGGGAGGTAGTCACGAGGTAGTAGTGACCTCAGTCTATTTTCCTGGAGATGCGGATACACTACCTCCTACAGAGCTAAAAAGACTCATCAGCTACTGCAAACGAAGAGGAAAGCAATTTATCGTTGGATGCGATGCGAACGCACATCACACGCTATGGGGCAGCACGGATACCAACATCAGGGGTGAGTACCTCCACGATTTTATAATATATAATAATTTAGAGATACTAAATCGAGGTAATAAGCCAACCTTTATGAACACTATCAGACAAGAGGTCCTGGACCTAACACTTGCCAGTATGTTCATAAGCACAAAAATAAGCAGGTGGCACGTATCGAACGAGATTTCCATGTCCGATCACAGACATATCAGGTTCGATATAGAAGCCGCACTTAACTCAAGTCTAGAGTACCGAATCCCTAAATTAACTAACTGGGAGCTCTATCGACAACATCTTAAGGCTGTAGTTAACTCTCCCGGTAGTAGCATTAGCACAACGGAGGAGTTGGACTCAGCCACTACGCAGCTACAAACGGCTGTACTGACTTCGTTCGAACACAGCTGCCCTCTGAAGCAAAAGACTTGTAATCGGCAGGTACCTTGGTGGAATAGGGAACTGAGTTTGAAAAGAAAAGAAGTCAGAAAACTATTTAACAGAGCCAAGCTCTCTGGTACCTAGGGAGAATATAAAAAGGCTCTAACGGAATATAACATAGAATTAAGAAGATCTAAAAGAAGAACCTGGCGGACCTTCTGCGATGGCATAGATCAACTGCCCGCAGCTACCAGGCTCCATAAGGTACTTTCGAAGGATCACACGAATGGTATATGCTCACTTCAAAAAGAAGATGGGAACTATACATAGAGTTGTGAGGAAACAGTCAGGCTCTTATTAGAAACTCACTTCCCCGACTCTACCAGTCCCGTTCAAGGAATAGTAGCTCCAGACCCAATTGAGGTGGGCAATTACAGGGTCTCTAACAGGAGTAAGAGCCTTGCGGGAAGTATCTTCACTCCTAACAAGGTTAGATGGGCCGTTGGTACGTTTAAACCCTTTAAATCTGCTGGAGGGGACGGCATCTTTCCTGCCTTACTACAGCAAGGGGTTGAAGAAATACTTGTTCCACTACAAAACATTTTTCGAGCCAGTTACGCTCTGGGGTATATTCCCCAATGCTGGAGAGACGTCAGGGTGGTATTTATACCCAAAGCAGGAAAAAGAGCTAGATCTCTAGCCAAATCGTTCCGACCCATTAGTCTCTCGTCATTTTTACTTAAATCCATGGAAAAAATCCTAGACCTACATATTCGAAGTGAAGTTTTGATTAAATCACCACTTCATTCTAAGCAATTCGCTTATCAAGCAGGCAAGTCTACCGAGACTGCCATCCACACTTTGGTTAAAGACCTCGAAAAATCTCTTGAAGCAAAAGAGGTGGCCTTATGTGCATTTGCAGACATAGAAGGTGCTTTTGATAACACCTCCTTCGAAGCAATTAAATCAGCTGCCGAGGACAAGGGCTTCGAGCCCCCCACGGTTAATTGGATAGACTCCATGCTTAGAAGCAGGAGGATAACTACTACTCTAGGAAACTGTTCAGTCACGATCACTGCAGCTAAAGGCTGCCCACAAGGAGGAGTTCTCTCCACTCCTATGGTCGATCGTGATTGATGATCTCTTAGAGAAGCTGACCAGTTCGGGTTTTACCGTACAAGGCTACGCGGATGACCTAGTAGTCACGATACGGGGCAAGCATGACCAAGTGATATCCGACCTCATGCAAGAAGCCCTTTCTAAAATCCACACTTGGTGCTTAACCAAAGGCCTCAGTGTAAACCCAAACAAAACCGTTATCGTTCCGTTCACGAGAAGATCAAATCTTTCACTAAAGGCTCCTCTTCTCGATAACACGGAATTGATATTTTCAGAAGAAGTCAAATATCTGGGGGTCACCTTAGATAAGAAACTTTCCTGGAATTCGCATCTGTCTAGAGTGACGGAAAGAGCGATAGGATCTCTCTACACGTGCCGTCGCTTCATTGGCAGAACACGGGGTCTGAAGCCAAAAATGATGTACTGGATGTACACCACGGTTGTTAGACCCATGGTCACCTATGCGGCCCTCGCATGGTGGCCAAAAACTAATGAAAAGAAGGCTGAGGCTCTGCTTCAAAAAACACAACGGCTTGCCTGTCTAGGAATAACTGGTGCCATGAGGACCTGTCCTACAGCAGCCATGGAAGCCTTACTAAACCTTCCACCCCTACATCTGCAGTTGAAAAAGGAAGCAATCTCCAGTGCTATTAGATTGCAAAAGGAGAAACAGTTAAAACCAGGGAATCTGGTTGGTCATTTAAGTATCTTAAAACAGATACGCTTTGAGCAAATAACGACAATATCTGATATAATCACACCCAAGGTGGATTTTGTAAGACCATTCGATGTGGTTTTAGGAAACCGACAGCAATGGCGTTCCACTAAACCGTCCTTTCAACAAGGATCGATGGTGTGGTATACAGACGGTTCAAAAACGAACAGTGGAGTCGGACTGGGCGTATACGGCCCCAGATGCCATATATCAAAGGCCCTGGGCTCTACCCCTACCGTATTCCAGGCCGAGGTATTGGCCATAGAAGAATGCGCCAATACCTGCATTAAAAGAGCCATAAATGGCTCAACTATTAATATTCTCTCGGACAGCCAAGCTGCCCTCAAGGCCTTAAAGTCCTACACCATCAAGTCAGGGATAGTCTGGGAGTGTCTACAAACCCTAAAAGATTTATCAAGAGGAAACAAAATTATCCTCATGTGGGTACCTGGACATGAGGGCCATAAAGGCAACGAAATTGCTGATGGCCTAGCCAAAAGAGGAGCGGAAACTCCCTTTGTCGGACCGGAGCCAGTCTGTGGCACCTCAAAGTGCTGCCTCAAAGCTGCCCTAAATAACTGGGAGAACAAACAAAAATCCCTATACTGGGAAAGGCTACAAGGACTTCGTCAGGTAAAAAAGTTTATCGACACCTCTGGAGGAAAAACAAAAGAACTATTACTTCTCAAGAAAACAGAGCTCAAAATAATTACAGAACTCTTCTCAGGCCATTGCCCCTTGAGGTATCACCTTAACAAGATGGGCTTGGCTGAGACTTCATCCTGCCGCTTTTACCAGGATGCTCATGAAACCTCGGAGCACCTGCTCTGCAGCTGCGAAGCATTGACCAGGCGGAGACTACTCCATCTCGAACATGCTTTTCCTACACCTAACTACGTACGGAACCTCAATCCCAGAAGGATCCTAGACTTTATTAACAGTCTGAACCTAGAAAGGGAATAAATTCAACGGGGACTCACAATAGATCTTTTAGGTCGCGGTGATTGCGAGGCTGACGCCTACACACCCCTCTACGAATCTAATCTAATCTAATCTAATATACTACGAAGATGAAGATCATCAGAGTATTAAAATCTCACAACCGGAATATCCTCATCCGCTAAATTCTAGTATAAATGAAACCATTCAGAAATTTATTAAGAATACCAATCTCACTACCCAAAAACACATAGTTATGTTAAAAACAGAGGATGCCAATCAGATTTTAAATGAAAATTCACACTCCCTAGATCAGCTGGAAGAACAGATATATACACTGGACAACCAAAGAAAAGAAAGATATAAAGCACAAATGATGCAAATAAGCTCCTTATCCCTAAATTCCGTAGTAATTTTTGTACTCTGCATAATTGGAATATTGAAACTATGTAAAGTTATAAGTAACAAGAAACGAAAAAAAGTAGTCAAAACACCCACAGTATTAACTGTCAGTAACTAAAAGGTACAATTAGACACTGAGACATACCCTAAAATTTCTAAAGAGGCTACGGATACTTTGAACCATGAGTACAGAATAGATACCAAGTTTCAAGATAAACCATCTCCACAACAAGAGACTTTTCCCACAAGTAAATTCAAGCAGATCTCGCAAAATTTCCAGTCGGAGATCACTAAAACAAACAAATCAAAATTTAAAACTCTAACCTCTGTAGAAGTAACGACAGCAAGAAACAAAGAACATGCTGTCTCACAAACCTCTCATTCAGAATTAAAGGATGCCATTAAACAACGTGCCACCCACCAGCAACAAGCAAGTAGCAGACAAAATTTACCTATTCCTCCACCACCACCACTTCCACAAACACTAAGCCGTGTCGATTCTGAATCAATTCCACGCACCCGCCATTTACAGGTAGTTTAATTCCATCTCTAAATAAATTCTGCATAGCCAAAGATAAAACAAACATCTCAATGGTGAATTCAATTGCTACACACTTTTTACATGTACATATATCATTAATAAATCAATATAAATAATTTATAAATGTATAAATAGGTTTAAGTTAAATTTTATAAGTTCCAAAAAATATGTATCCACACATATAGTACTAATAACAAAAAATATTTATTCACACAAATAGTGCTAATAAAAATAAATATGTAATTACACATATAGAACATAAAAATAATAGTATCCACACATATAGTACTAATAACACAAAATATGTATTCACACATATAGTGCTAATAAAAATAAATATGTAATTACACATATAGAACATAAGAGTAATAGTACCATAAAAAATGTATTCACACAAAAAGTACGAATAACTATAATAAAAAAAAATTGTACCAAAAATGTATTTAAATTGTTGTACTCTTAAATAGTAGACATAAAAATAGTTATAACAAAACAATAAAAAAATAAATAAATAAATAAGTACAAAATACAGTTAAGCTAATCCAAATCAACCCTCGCTTAGATAAGCTTTGTTCTTTTTAATACAGCTAAACACCACATGTACTCATCTCAGCATTACGTGTATACATACAAAAGTTTCAAGTAAATATTTTTCTTTTTCCCAAGCTATCAAACAAATAAGTTAATTTTTTTTAATGCGTTATTCCTCTCCCAAGAATAACACATTTTTTTCTAAAAAGGGGGAGATTTGTTACATACAAAGCATCCATTGGCATCAATTAAACATGTACATATATACATACATACATGCATCTCTGAATCGATTTCGCTTCACGCAGAATTCTAAAATTCATGCATCAATAAAGAAATGCAAACATGTAGATATGTACATACCTACAGCATTCTCATTGCATGCAGAATTATAATTCCCAGCTGCAAGTATAAACTTATATCTACAAACATATTTGCGAGTTCAGTAAAGTCACTCACTACTGACCTACACCAATTTCTTAATCACATAAAGAAACAAGTGAAGGCAGTGACACAATCCCCTGCGCGCAAGAATTCATACGATGCAATTTGATAACCTTGCGCCAGCGGTAGAACTCAGGTGAACGAAACAATGGTTCACGATGATGTCATAATAGCAGCAAAGCGGCGAACGGTCTGCGGAAGTATTTATGTATGTACATATGAAAGCGATGAATGCCGTGATGTAACAACAACAAACCGGCAAAAGCTTTGCGGAAATTAATTTATGAATGCCACAAAGAAACACTTTACGGAAATACTAATTATATACGAATAAATGCTGTGATGAAATTAGCTTAGCGTAATAAGAAAATAACAATAGTATTAAGTGGAAAATTGTATAAATAAACTGTGATTTTGAATAAAGAAGTTAGTAAGTAAGTTAGTTAGTGAGTAGCAACAGAACACGAGTTGTTTCATTTACGTGGAGTAAAGCTAGTAAGCTGCTCCGTTCATCTATACTTGGAGTAAAGCTAGTAAGCTGCTCCGTGCATCTATACTAGGAGTAAAGCTAATAAGCTGCTCCATTGAACCGCACTGGGAGTAAAGCTAGTAAGCTGCTCTACCTATCTCGGGACAATTAAGTAAACGCCCAATCATCTTGAAGGCACGTAATCTCAGTAACCGTGCCGCGTTGTGTTCCAGATCAAAAGGTGCTCAGATGAGAGTACTAGAAGTACATTAATAAACTCAACACTAGCGTGCCGCCCGTCAACGCTGTCCGTCGAGTGATCTGTCAGCTCATACTGGCAGTCGGGACTTTACATCCGATGTCCATCACTCACTATATTTCATAACAAAATTGGCGCCCAACGTGGGGCCACCTCAATTAGACTTCGGTGGTCTAAATATAAATTATACTGGGGACTGAGACTTTGAGGGAGACGATCATCTGGTGTCTGCTAGTTGATTGACCTCACGTCTCACATCCAGTAGAAGTTATACGTGGACCTGAGTCTAATTGGTTTTGTAGTTGAATTAAAGTAAAGTAATGTTTGAAAGTTTTTGAAATTTGTTTCTCGATTTTGAATTAAAGTAACGTAATGTTTGAAAATTTTTGATTTTTTTTTTTTTGAAGTTGAAGTTCGACTTTAGGTTTGACCTTGGTCAAGCCTCAAGCCTGAACAATTAGTTGGTTTTTTTTTTAAATGTTTGAAAGTTTTGATTTTTTTGAAATTAATCTTTCCCGCTGGCCTTCTGTCATGGAAATGGTAGGTGGCCTCACAAGAATTTTATTGTGTGAGCTCTCACGGAGACATGTCTCTGCTGGCCAACTGGCTGGACAGAGTTATGAATCTGTGAGACGACTTTTTGGCTTCCAGCTAACTAGTTGACCAGATTCATGACTCTGCCCAGTTGGAAGGTTAGCTGGACATGACAATCAGGTGAGGAGGAAGGAAGGAGTTGTTGGAGGATGGAAGTGATACTGGAGACCTTCAGTAATCAGGAGTTGGCATACTGCTAACTGTCTGGCTGAAGAATGTCTAGTATCATTTTCAGTCTCCCAGATTACGGTGGGAACTCCACATTTTTTTCAATGCACACATTCACGTCACTTGCCTGTATAAATCTTCTGACCTGTGAGGAGGGAGAGCGACCTGAAGACCTTTCATGAGAGTTAGCTCCTGGGGAAGTGAAGGAGAAATTCCATGATTTGAATTTTTTTGATGATCTCTCCGAACTGTTGATAAGACGAACTTTCTATAATAACAATTTTTTTGCTGAAATTTTAGTATCCAGTCTTAATCTTCGAACGTTTGGGAAGAATTTTTTTGGAATCATCGTATATCATCCCGACCTTGACTTTGAAATAGTACTCTTTTGGGGTATAAATTTTTTTTCTCGACTTGACTTACGATTAAATTCAGTATGGCTACAGTACGGACACCACCTCCTGTGCCGAACGATGTGACTATGTTGCCTGAACCATGCACTATCTGTACAGATACCAGCTGGTCAGCCGAACAGAAGCCGGTCATGACCATGTGTGGACATGTCTTTCATGAGGCATGTATACAGACCTGGATAGGTCGGCTAGTCGCGATTCATTGCCGACTTTTGACTTGCCTACCTTCGACTTACCACCACCGAATCGACGATCTTTATCACCAGGAATGCCCGATTTGCACTCAAGGACTTTTTTAAACCCGAGTCCTCGACGAGATAGTTCAGTGCGTACAGCTCAAGACCACAACTCAGCCGCTACGGATGCGATGATGGCAGGCCTACGCCTACAAATGCCAAACCTAATACGAGAAGGTCTCGAACAGAGCGTCAATGGTTTGCGGACTGACTTAACAAATAGTGTCCGACAACAAGTAGCAGCAGCAATGCCGCCAATGGACTTTGCACGACCTCCTCCGTCCATGGGTAACCAAAGACAGTCGAACGATTTCCCTAATCTGAGGAGACAAACGTTTCAGAGACCACCATCACCTTTTGGTCAGCCTACTGGTCAGCCCAGACCGAACTTCGTTCCTCCTCAGCCTCCACCACATATTCGTCACTCTGCAAACATAGGACACCGACGATCAGGCAGTCCTATCCGAAGATGGAGCCTGACGTATAACGGTAACAACTCAGAGCTCTCTGTGGATGAATTCATTTTTAGAGTCGAAGCGCTCACGCACTCCGCTCTAGAAGGGGATTTTGATCTCCTAGTCAGAAACATGCTTACGTTATTAACAGGACCACCGAAGGATTGGTACTGGTCGATATTACGGCATAACCCTTTTCCAACTTGGGAATTTCTCAAGACGGGATTGTCCATCGAATGGGGAGCGCCCAAGGATGATCTAAAAATACGATTACAGCTGATGTCTCGAAAGCAAAAGCCTGGTGGACTATTCGCTATGTATCACCATCACTTAGGGTTGCTGCGTGATCAGCTACAGAGCGCCATGCCAGACCAAGAGTTTCTGGAGATTGTCAAATCGCACCTATTGCCTGAGATTTAGGAAAAAATATGCCTGCAGCTCACCAATGCGATGGGACAGCTGAGATCGCTTGTTACTCGTATCCAAGCTACGCAGATACGAATTGCGACAGCTGGTAGCTGGAACCCTTACCGGAACCGACGGGTGCACGAAGTTGACAACTTTCAGACCGTGGACCCTGAACTGGAGCATTTCGGTCAAACACACTATTGTATGCTGGAATTGTGACCAGTCCGGTCACTTTTATCAAGACTGCAGGCAAGAGAGACAAGTTGTGTTCTGCTATGGATGCGGACGCAAAAACGTTTTCAAGCCTGATTGTCGCCATTGTAGACAGAAAAACTTGAGACGGGTCGGGAATACCACCACCTCTTTCCGACCAGCGTCAACGTCACAAACAGCAACTGTAACGAACCCTCCAGTTCAAGCCCCGAACAAGGAGGAAGGTCCGCTCCATTAGCAGATCACATTGACGAATCTCTGACTTGTCCACTGATATCATTCAGTGATTCTGATGATATCAGCAAAACACCTGCAAGTATGAATACTTCATTGATAGCGGCGGAGAACTTAATAGACTTCTCCGCAGATCTTCAAGCTCCCATTTCCACTTCTGGGGAGCCCATGACATTATTAGACACTTCTTTGGAAGAGTCTTTAATTTCCGATATCCCGTTAACACCGACAGCACTCCTAGCTGACAAAGTTACTGAGCAGGAGATTGGGCCTCCTGTCCGTTCTGTTTTAAAACGGCCACCAAGCTCTGTTATGACGAGTGGGCGTGAGGCAGTTTTACATCCGCTGACGCCGTATCATACGCGTCTGCAGAAATACAACGCAGCAAGAGACCGAATCTTCTCCTCAGTGGCAGAGTTAGCTGAAATCGTGTTTCCTGACCTGGATATTGGACCAAAAAAGACACGATCAACCGTCCGTTGGTGGGAATACTGTCGACGGATGAGACTAAAGAGAAAAAAACTGGCACAGATTTCCGTGTCGATGCCAGACGGCATTCGACTGTACGCCGAAGTAAAGCTACTCGAGCGAACTGAGACTGGACTACTTGATAGTGGTGCCACTGTCAGTTTTCTAGGTCACGGAGCTCTAGAGAAGCTTGCAGAAGCAGATGTCGAATGGAAGAAGTATGGGACACAGGTCCAAGTAGCAAATGGTGCCATGACGACTGTGCATGGTCATGTGGACTTGGATGTCACTTTCCGTGATAAGACCCAAAACGTGCGTTTTTACGTGGTTCTTGGGCTCACACAGGCACTATATCTGGGAATAGACTTCTGGCGTCTATTTGGGTTGGCTCCAGATGTCCTGGGTATAGTCGCAGAAGTGAATCCAAGTGTAATAGCTACCTCTGACACCGACTGCCATATCGTTTCTAGTCTCGATCAACAACGCTCAGAAGACACAAAACAGCATTTCCCCTCTTTCGCCTCCTTAGGCCTGGGAAAAACATCGGTGGTCACTCACAGGATTGAAACGAATGACGCGACCCCGATAAAACAGAGGTTTTATCCTATTTCACCGGCAGTACAAAGTTTGATGGATGCCGAATTAGAGCGAATGCTATCACTGGGTGTGATAGAGGAGAGCCAGAGTCCTTGGAGCTCTCCAGTTGTTCTGGTAGGGAAGCCTGGAAAGGTCGGGCTTTGTTTTGACGCCAGGAAGGTCAACTCTGTTACGAAGAAGAATGCCTATCCGCTTCCTCAGATAGACGTACTTCTGAGTCGACTTCCTCCGGCAAACTACATAACGAGCCTGGACCTGAAAGACGCATTCTGGCAGATCCCACAAGACACTCATTCCAGAGAGAAGACCGCTTTTATAGTGCCTGGTCATCCTCTCTATCAGTATACGGTAATGCCATTCGGCCTATGCAAAGCTCCACAAACGATGTACCGCCTCATGGATAAAGTCATTCCTTTCGATCTTCGTGAGAACGTTCTCGTCTATCTAGACGATTTGTTAATTTTGTCATCAGACTTTGGCTCGCATCTCACGTTACTATCCCGTGTAGCGGATTGTTTGAGGAAAGCTGGCCTCACTATCAACGTCGAGAAGAGCAAGTTTTGTATCAAAGAGACCAAATACTTGGGTTTTATTGTCGGAGAGAACTGACGCTGACAAAATTTCAGCTATAGTTGACTATTCGTCACCTAAAACTGTTCGGCAGGCCCGACGCCTACTAGGTATGGCGGGATGGTATAGACGGTTCATCCCGAACTATGCTGACTTGACTGCCTCCATTACAGACACCTTGAAAAACCCTAGTCAGTTCAAATGGACACCTGAAGCCCAGACGTATCTTGATCTTTTAAAGCAAAAACTTACCTCTGCTCCGTTGTTGGTGAGTCCGGACTTCACTAAACTATTCGTTATACAGTGCGATGCGAGCCAACAAGGTATTGGTGGAGTGCTGATTCAACTAGATGCCAATAGCCTACGTCTCGAAAAAGTTGAACTCAGCACAAAGAAATTACACCGTCACAGAGCAAGAATGCTTAGCCGCAATCTTGAGCGTACAGAAATTCCGGCCCTTCATAGAACTCATGCCGTTTAAGATAGTGACTGATTCTGCGAGCTTGAAGTGGCTGATGTCTCAAAAGGACCTCAGCGGTAGACTTGCGCGGTGGAGTTTGAAGCTTCAGGGCTTCGACTTCACTATTGAGCACAGAAAAGGAAGCCTGAACGTCGTCCCTGATGCGCTGTCACGCATTCATTGTGACAGCCTGTCCACAAACGAAGATCCCGGAAGTTGACCTTAGTTCGCCATATTTCAACTCGTTGGAATATGAGGAACTGAGGCATAAGGTTAAAACGACATCTGGTAAACTACCAGATCTTTGCGTCAGGGATGGCTTCGTTTACGTTCGGACTGTTCCGAGAACAGGCGATCCGATTCAGGAAGAAGAAGCTTGGAAGCTTTGGATTCCGCGAGGGCTTGTCACCGACGTCATTTCAAGGGCTCATGATCCGCCACCGGCTTCACACGGTGGTATAGGGAAAACACTAGAACGTCTGAGAAGACACTTGTACTGGCCACGAATGACAGTTGATGTCAGAAACTACGTAGGCGCCTGTAACGTGTGTAAGGAAACGAAGGCTCCCAATACCATTCTTAGACCACCTATGAAAGTCCAGTCTGTGACAGAACGACCATGGCAAAAGCTGTATATCGATTTTCTGGGTCCATATTCTCGGTCAGTGAAAGGAAACGTCTGCATTCTGATAGTTCTTGACCACTTTTCAAAATTTCCGATCCTCAAACCGATGGGAAAAGCATCTACACCCAATCTATGCCAATTCATTGAGACGGAAGTGTTCCACGTGTTCGGAGTCCCGGAAACGATCGTCTCTGACAATGGAGTCCAGTTTTGCTCGACTCAGTTTACCAGATTGCTGGACAAGTATGGGGTGAAGCACTTGCGAACGGCAGTTTACTCGCCGCAAGCAAACGCCTCAGAGCGAGTAAACAGGTCTCTATTGTCAGGGATTAGAGCGTATATTCGGAAGGAACACACGAAATGGGATGAGAAACTGAGCCAAATAGCTAGTTCCCTCAGGAGCTCTTTTCATCAAGCTACTGGTTTCTCTCCTTATCGAACACTTTTCGGTCAACAAATGATTGAACATGGCAGCTCCTATTCCATCTTGAGGAGCCTTGGAACTCTTAATGAGCCATTGAGAGTAGATGCAGAAGACAAAATGAGATTGATCCGTGCGAGAGTGCAGGAAAATTTACACCATGCGTTCGAACAGGGTTCACGAGCCTATAATCTCAGGGCGAAACCTGTCGATTTCAAAGTGGGTCAAGAGGTATTTAGAAGGAATTTCGGTGAGGGAGGGCAGAGAGACATAGACCGGCTGGATTTTTGGGTTACCAGCTTGTCGATGTGGCTTTGGCTTCACACACGGAGAGGGATGTCGAGGTCTGGTCGAAGACTGACGAGACTTCAGGGATGTGTCCTCGATGCGTCCTCGGTCAAGTAGAGCAACGGGAATATAGCACGAGCGATGAGGAATACGCATTGGGTCGTGGGTCGAAACACACATTGAGCGCCCGCAGCGATGAGGCCTATGTTTAAGACCGGCTAGCTCAGTCGACCATTTTTCAGCGTTGTCTGAACCGCGGGTGGTGTAGACCACTCTGCATTGTTATGGTCGTAGGGTATTGCATATAGCAATATGCTACATGTTATACTGAAGCGTATATGCCCGGCCTGCTTCCGACTACAGCATGAAAACTGAACGCACCCGACCGAGAGAAATGCGTTTCCTTAAGCTCGGGGTGACATGTTGACGGTAAAGACAAGTAAGAAGAAGGCAATCAATCTGTCTTATTTCTCGAAAGTGCGTGCATGGGAGAAGTCCCAGAAATATTCGATTATCACAAATCCTCAACGACATCTGGCCCAAAAAGGTAATAATCTCGATAAATCTTGGTAGTGTCTCATCCAATAAATAAAAGCCCTTAGAAATTTCCAGAAAGTACCGGATAAATAAGAAGGAAAACAGAAAAAGAAGAAACTGCAGTGGTTCTACTTCGTAACGAGAACAGGACAAATAACTTGGTTCTTAATTAGAATTCCATTACTGTCAGGAATCTTATGAAGTGATAATTTTACACAATATTTCGTGCACAAGGAAATGAGTGTACTGTTTCGCAAAAGCAATGAGAAAAATTTGACTGCGAAATGTGCTTTAAGTAGAGAAACTGAGGGCAGTGTAGAAGTGAAAAAGGGGTCCCTTGAGACTCTGATTTGTGCTATTGTGGCATTCTTTGAGCCAGAGCATTGTGAATACCAAAAAAGGTCCGTGGACTCGTTTTGTCCAACTGTACAAGAGAAGGCTCCAAAAGACTCGGAGAAATCGATGTTCTACACACGTTCTCAAATTACAAAACAGCGGAAAAGGGTTGAGCCGGCAAATTTTTTATATATGTCTCTGCGATAACTGTAACGCGGAACTTTACTCCTATAAAAGGTAATGTTTTCGCATTGATCTCGTTAGGTCGAATCAAACAAATAAACTATTTTAGGAATTATCCTTGGGTTTATAACAATCAGCGTTCGTATAATAACAAAGTTTTGTTGGCGCACTTAGGTAATTTATATCCCGTCGCGGAAATCAACTATAATTCGAGCTAAGTTTGCTTAGACCCCCGACGTGGAAACAACAGAAGCAACAAAACTGTAATTCCTAAAAAAACACCAATTTAGAATGACACTGAAGTTAACGATTTTGTTCAGGACAATAATAAGGACTCAAGCTGTTTGTTTCCTGGCGATATGTCGCAAAGCAAATTCATTTCCAAGTAAACTATTGATGAGTGGATGTAAGCTGGAGCTCCAGCGTTAACTAAACACGAAGAAAATATTGTATCTAGTTAGATATTTCCAAATTAGGGCTGAAATAATTTCGAAAAGATACGAATACGTGATCTGAACAAAAAAAAAAGGGAAAAACACCAACCTACTGACGTAGAAGGAGTGCAGGTGAATCACCTTAACCCTATTGCTGATCGTTGTGTTGAGTAGTAAGAGCATTTATCTTAAAATTAATTAATTTAACCAGGATAGATTTGAATACCGAGGATATGTTTCTGTTTTATAATAATTTGTGTAACAAGTGACATCACCCTTAGTACCACCCAACAGAAAGTGTTCTTGTGATAGAGCATGCAAGTCGAATTATTCAATTTCAGTTTAACTTTAATCTAGGAGGCGATGCTGAAGTGCTTCATCATGCCGAGGATTGTTAAATGTGAGTAATTTTAATATATGGCACTTTTCTTTTAGACGTATATACACACACTTTGGCTTCTGCAGAGATTCGCACTGCAGAACCTTTTCGTATTGATAATTTTTTTTTTACATGTTTATATATTTTAAATTTTAAACTATAACTGCATATATATATGTATATCTTCATAAGTACACTTATCTATCTACATATGTAGTTTGGAGTCCTGATCTTATTTTTCTAGTTAGATTTAAGCGCATAGTTTTGAACTGGAAGATATGCATATACATATTAGGTATGAAGTATGAGTGAACTAACAATCTTCAATCGCTATATTATTGCAAAGTAAAGTTTTCAAAGGAAATTATTTAGAGATAAAGTTTTCAAAGGAAATTATTTAGAGATTAAGGGCCGTGTTCACCAAGCCATTTAATTGAATTTTAATTTAATTTCTGTTTTAGTACTCCTGTAAGAGAGGGTTAGGGCACACTTAAAATTAAATTAAAATTTAATTTGGGTTATTTTATGTTATAATAGCGCATATATAACTTTAAGTTAAATTTAAGTGAGCCCTAACCCTCTCTAACGGGAGTACTAAAACAGAAATTAAATTAAATTTCAATTAAATGGCTTGGTGAATACGGCCCGAGTACTAAAACAGAAATTAAATTAAATTTCAATTAAATGGCTTGGTGAATACGGCCCTAAGTGTAAAAAAATATGGTTTTGTAAGATATAAGCTTCTATCTTAATTATTCAAATCCTTCAACTTTCGTAAGACTTTGAAAACGCGCGGTTACATAGAGGTGTCATTCCTAGTTACCCCTTTAAACTTATCTTTTAAAGAATTTCATATATAAATTACTGGTTGTTAAGATTTCTTTATTTAAAATCTTATTTTCAATCCTCTGTCATGACTTGAATACATTTGTCTACAGTAAGTAGACATGCAGGAAATCAATGCAAAATAGGCGATGACTTAAAATTATGTAATGAATGAAGCAGTTGTTTAAGATGAAAAGTATTAAGTTGGTGATATTACGATATGTTACTTAGATTTTTTCTTTTTTATATTTTCCTATTAAGGGTTTTGGTCGCAAAGCTCATAGTTTTATTAATATTGTCTACTCTTAAAGTAATGGTATTTAAGTTATCGTGTTTTCTCTTGTAATACTCCGAAATTATAACGTAAAAATGAGAAGCTGAACGTTTTAATTCCTCCTTCACATCCCGGAGCCCTCGCACATGAAATGAAGGTCGCCTAGGCTCAGCTAGTCTCTCTCTCTCTCTCTCTTTTTACAGTTCAAATAGGGACACTGTGAACTCGCTGCCCTCAGTGTCAAATGGGTGGTTGGGGCGTGCAGTAAGGCCGAAACATCTGCGCCTTCAACGATGATGTACAGGTAAGTGACGTAAGGGTCCCTTCAGGGCCGAATGGCTGACGGCAGCGGCAGGTCTTTTGTGGAACTCTCCGCAAATAGTTGAGGCGAACTAGCGTTCCGCCCTGCAGTCAACGCTGTCCGTCGAGTGATCTGTCAGCTCATGCTGGCAGTCGGGACTTTACGTCCGATGGCCATGACTCACTATAGTTCCATAACAACATGTTTGCATTTCTTCATTGATGCATGAATTTTATAATTCAGCGTAAAGCGAAATCGATTCAGACATGTATGTATGTATGTATATACATGTTTAACTGATGCCAATGGATGTCCTGTATGTAACAGGAGCTCACTATAGGGCACGGCACGGTAGCGAGTTGATCCTGCATTGTAATGTTCGCCTAGCTCAGAGTTGCCAGGTTTGGCGATTTAGCGCCAAATTGCCTCTATTTTATGGCTGAACCACAATAGAAGTGAATAACTTTACGAAATTAAACGAGACTGAGGTTTCCTTACAAAAAATTGATACTTTTAGCCTAAATATATATCTCATTCCCTAAGAGTTATTATCTTGATATTTAATGTTTTCAATTTTAAAAAGTGGTAAAAGTGAAAAAATTAACAATTGGAAGTTTATTTAATTGAATATTTGTGCTTTCTATTAATTCACAGTACCATTTTTATTCCATTTTAAGTTTTACATTGCACTTTTAGGGCCGTATTCACCAAGCCATTTAATTGAAATTTAATTTAATTTCTATTTTAGTACTCCCATTAGAGAGGGTTAGGGCTCACTTAAATTAAAATTAAAGTTATATATGCGTTATTATAACATAAAATAACCCAAATTAAATTTTAATTTAATTTTAAGTGTGCCCTAACCCTCTCTTACAGGAGTACTAAAACAGAAATTAAATTAAATTTCAATTAAATGGTTTGGTGAATACGGCCCTTAATCATTTAATAATAATTTAACTGTTTGACACATCGCGCTCTTACGTAATGTGCGATTCTTACCGCACTATACTTACTGAAAATTGGACATTTAAACTTGACGAAAGTTCCCCTCACACGAGTTAAAGTTAATTTCTGTACGCCTGTTAAATTGAAGGGCGCGTTCGCTTTACGTAAGTAAATGTATGTACTTACGCATATTTCTATTGTGGTTCCGCCTTTCATAAACTCGGGCGCTTTCTTTCTTACCGAAAGCACTTGGCGTTTTCTTGTATATCAAAAGCGACAACGAGCTTTACTTTTTATTTGAAGTTCCTATTTTCTAACCAACGGACATGCACATTTAGTTATATTTATCTCACCAGGGTACTGCCATGTATAATATGGACTCACTACGTTCATAGAAAACATTCCAGAAAGTGGGCTCACTTCTATATAGTAGCCTCTTTCGGTTTAAGGGCACTTTCACATCAAAAACAAGAACCGAAAAATTCTGCCGATAAAACCACTTTCAGATCAAAAACAAGAACCGAAAATGTAAACGGAAAAGTTGTGTTTTTCTTAAAAATCTGAGATAAGTGTACCATTTTATTAGTAATATTAGTTTATCCTATTTCCCATGATGTTAGTAATCATTGGAGAAAAAATATCGTTTTAAAGTGGAATAAATTGAGTTTTTCGAATCTTGTTTTTGATGTGAAACTGCCTTAAGCCCGAAGTACCAACTGAGAGAGAATTGTAAACAACAAATGAATAAGTGGGTTCGTCGAAATAAATATTTGTTATTAAATTAATTATTTTGAGTTATTACCGATAAAGTGTTTTACAAAAGGATATATATGTATGAATTACATACGCAGCAACAATTTGAAAGGTTGTACCAGGCAGGCGCAGTCAACAAACACCGTCTATAGAAATTCATTTGATTGCCCCAGTGCAATAGTGTAATTATACCCTAGATGGCATCTATAGGGTATACTAAGTTTGTCATTCCGTGATGGTAAAACAAAATGGATTGGACACCCACGCATAATATTAAAAGTTATTTTGATTTTTGCATGTCCGCCCATCCGTCTGTCTGTGCTGTTACGTACCTTTTTGGGACTGGTAGGAGCTACATATATCCAAACACTATTTTTCTTGTTACACTTTCTTTTTATTATTTCTTATACAATTTCCCTCAGTTTATGGACACTGGATTTTTACAATTTTTCTGACGCAATTTTCTTCACTGATTGAATAGATAAGCTAACCATGTTTTAGGCATGGTTAGCTTATGTGAAAATTAGTGAATTGGAATATTTTAATATTTTTTAAATTTTAGGGTTTTTAGGAATTTGAAGAACTGATTCGCTTTCCTCAAATATTTTTGAAGGTAAGCTAATCATGTTCCAACATGTATGTACATATGTATGTATGCCTCCTAAAATTATTCCGTTTTTATACTTTTCTAGGATATAATTTACGTACATAACAATCCTTCCCCCTGAGAAAAAGAGAATTATTCTTTGAAGAGGAATAATTCTCAGCGGAAGTTGTTGTTGGTGCTATTTTGGCGGCTCTGATTCCGGTCTAGTTAATTAACCATTTTTTTTTTTGTGTTATGCCAAGCATAGGTTGACTTGGTCGGGCGGTTTCGGTCGAGTTTACAAAATTATTTCTTTTAATTTTACCCTAGTTTAGAACTATTGTATTCTTTAACCTAGTGTTAGTGTCGTTTTATTTTATTTTATTGGCTAGGTTAGATTTAGTTACCCTATTTTAGTTATTATTTATTATTTTATTATCTAATTTTAAGTTTCCTTAAAAAATTTTTTTGTGAAGTAGCCCGGTAATCCTTTTGTTGTTGTTTTTTCTACTGTTCAAGTAGTTACAATGTTTTATGTTTGATTTATTTTTACTGTTATATATATCGGTTGCGCCAATTTTTATATTTATTTTATATGGCTTATAATTTTATTTCTATTCTATTCCTCTTTACCTTTTTTTTTTGTTAACTAATCCTCTTATGTAATTTTAATACACATTTTTTTTTTACTTTGACCCTTCAGGTCTTTATCTACTCTTAGTTCTACTAAAATTTAGTTTGTTATTTATTTATTATTTAGTTTTAATATAATTTTGTGTTATTTTTTTTCTATTTATTTTCATATTTATTTATTTGTTGATTTATGTTTAACTAACTCCTTTTAAAGCTATTAGTTTACAGACTATTTAATAATTACATCTAATGCCTTTTTATGTACCTGATTTTATATTATTTTTCTTTTGCGATTACCTCTACTGTTCGAGTAGGTACTGTAGGCTATTTTATATGTATGTAGCATTAATTCTAACAAAATTTTTTCTTTAGTATTACTAAACTAATTATTTTTAATTCTATATACTTTTTGTATATAGTGTACCAGGGCTACTCCTTTTGTTTCAATTTTACATTGATTTGGTAATCCATGTTGACAGTGTCCGTGTTCCATTTTATAAACGATTTGAACCGATTTGGTTTTAGCGAGGCTTCTAGTTCGCCTTAAACTGGGTTGGGGGAGGAGTTCGTTCTTCTAAAGGAATTCCCTCTGATGAAATTTCGGGGTTACCTTGTGGTTGATTTCTCTGTTGTCTAATCTTGATGACAACAGGGTGTAGATATTTTACTGCCACCACAATCATTATGGCCAGAACAAGTAGGCTCGTAAATGATATAGAGGTGGTGGACAGGATATGGGAGTTTCTGTTTGATACCTTTTCGTGGTATTTAATAATTTTGCCTCTAATTTCCTCTAGGGAATGCGTGTCCTGGTAGACTGATTTGTGAATATCGTCTCTCGTTAAAATTTCTATTAAAACTTGCGTTTGGTTTTGAGATTCTGGTAAAATGTTGGCCAGACTCAAATTCAATAAGGAATGATTAAATTGTGGAAATTGTTTGGGTTGAATTATTTTCAACGGGCGTTTACTTTGACCTTCATATTTGAGCGCTTTGTCACTTATTTGCACTTGACACGGTTGCGTTATCTCAAGTATCCCTTGTCCTTCCAGTTTCGAGATCACAAAGTGATATGTAACACCGTGGAGGTAATAAATGAAAATCGCCACGTATTGGGCTAGCTTAGTTTGATCGGCATGTCTTTTTGGGGGATTTGTACTCTGGACCTGCATTTGGGCACTTCATTTAAAGGGTTGTACAGTAATTTAATGGCACATTCGTTAGATGTTGTCGCTTTGATTATAGGCGTGTTTTTTATATACGTGTTTTCTTCCAAATTACTTGTTATTTTCTTGACAATTTTCATGTCCTAGCCTTTTAATAAGTGAAATTCCTGAGTTTTTGCGCTATTGGCTATGTATGAATAACCAGGGTCTGGAATTAATGAATAATTTACTGACTTAGGTACAGGATAGCATTGAATCTGTTGTAGCCTCATTTTTGGCAGATTAAAAATTGGGAGAGTAATTCTCACCACCAATTTGATCTGCATAAGGAGTGACTGAGCTCCTGCTGTCTGATATAGGACAGACAGGCAATGTTGGTCATTCGGGCAATTCGAGGTCGTCTTGCGGTATATCTCCAGCAGATATTTGGTTCTACTGGCCATAATTATATCCAGGAGGGCTTGTTGTCGATATTCGACTTCGATAACTTGGAGCAATAAGCTTGATATAATCTCTTGTCTTAGTTGCCTCCTAGTTAAATCATCGGCCACATGGTGGAGATCGTTTATCTGGTGTGCTATTTTTTGTTGTCTGTCTATTAACATAGTCAGCGATTTTTTTAATCTTTTCCAAGGTAGTTTTTACAACACTAATTTGTTGTTTCTCTAGCTCGGCTAGGGCTTGTGTATTCGATTCAAATTCTTTTAACCTGCTGTAAATTTCTTTCGCGTTATTGCTGTCCATAGTGCCAAACAAATAGTGCATGGCACTGCCTATTCCATCAAATAACGATCTGGCCTTGCGTTTTCCTGGTACTAGTTCCTTTATAGTTTCCGTGCGCTTTCGTACACTGTCTATTATAGCGTGTATGTGTAGTCGCTGCACGTTACACAGGTCTCTGGGTTTGTTATATTTATGCAGAGTTTATGCACCAAGTGCTCTGCATATTCTGCTAGCTCATCCAAATCTATCTCAGTGAGGATATTCCAGGTGTCATGATATACCATGAGGTTTCCTAGGTCCTCGAAAAATATACCCGAGCCATTTAGCTGAGTTATTACATAGGTTTTTTCAGCGATTTCTCCTGTTGTGTATTGGATGAGGATGGCTATTATACTTAATTGTAGCGCCATTTCTGTGGGCAAAACGGAGGAAGAAAATAGTCCTTTAATTATGGTGGTACTTTTATTGTGCCGTTTTAAACTGGGGAGTGGAAGGACTCCACCGCAAATGTTTATGGGGAGGTATTGAAATGAGGTTTAATGGACACTGTAGTAGGAATTTCAAGTCAACCTGGTTCATTTTTGTTCAAAATGCTTTTACTCGAAATATGGTTTTAAACGGTTATTGTGTACCATTACTGTTCGCTTACCAATTTTGATTGTGGTATTTACATCGCTTGGTATTGCAATTACCTGATAAGGTCCTACCCAGATTTGAGAAAGCTTATGTGTTCTGCTTTCATTCTTGATAAGGACCTTGTCTCCTGCATGGAAAGTTAGGGGCCGTACTGTCTTATCCCTTTGAGCGCTGTTTACTTGCCAATAAGTTCTTTCGTGCCGTGGCATATGATTTTTGGAGCTTATACTTCAATATGTGATAGTAGCTCTCATGATTGTAAACAAATTTGATGGGACATCCGCTGTGAAGCCATATAGGCAGTCCATTGGGGTAAGTTTAGTACCCTCGTGTACACTGTTGTTATACACGAATGCAGCGGTTCGTAGGTATTGATCCCATGTTTTGGGATTTTCATCTACAATTGTTCGCAGGTATTCTATTAGGGGTCTATGAGCACGCTCTAGTGCTCCATTAGACTGTGGGTGGTATGCTGAAGTCTGTAACTTCTTTACCTTTAGAAGCTTACATAATCTTTTGAATAATTCACTCAGGAAATTTGTTCCCTGATCGGTGAGTATTCTTTTGGGTATGCGGTAGCGCGTAACGATTTCATCAAAGAGAACCTGCACTACTGTGACTGCTTTTGCATTAGGTATTGCATACCAGTCGACAAATTTTGTTAAATTATCTTGGAAGGTCAAGATATATTTGTTACCTGATGTGGTCTCTTCTAATGGGCCTACAATATCGAGGTAAACTTTGTCGAACGGTTGCTCTGCGATGTCCGTGATAACCATTGGCATTTTATATTGTGGAGATGCTTTCATCGTCTGGCACCTTGTATTTCTTGATGTCGCTAAGCATGTGTCTCCACCAATACTTGCGTCTTATACGTTTGATGGCCACCAAATGGAGAATCGTGATAATCTTTTAGATCTCCGTGGGGCTCGTAATAACTTCGGGTGTGTTGCCAGTACTTACTTTTTGATCAAGCGATGCTGCGTTTAGTGTTTCAATGAGCGGATTTCTTCTTTTTCTTATTATTTGTGGGATTTTCTTCCTCCACATCTGAGTCCATCGTGTGGTGGACTAGGGCTTTTACCGTTAAGGTATTGCCTATCTGTCTTCTTTTAATGCTTGAGGAATGCGACTTAGCGCATCGGCATTAGTGTTGTACTTCCCGGGTTTGTATTCGATGTTGTAATCGAATTCAGATAATTTGTGGTGAAATCTCACCAAACGGGAAGTAGGGTCTTTCACATTGAAGACACCTTTGAGAGGTTTATGGTCAGTATAGACCGTGAATTTCCGGCCTTGAAGATAGCACCTGAAATTCTTGGTAGCCCAGACAATAGCCAATAACTCTTTCTCTGTAGTAGAATAATTTCTTTCGGCTTTGTTTAATGTGCGGCTTGCATAAGCAATGGGCTGGTCCTTTCCGACTTCTCCTTGAGAAAGAACAGCTCCTAGAGCCTCGTTACTTGCGTCCGTAGTAAGATTAAAAGATTTTGTAAAATCGGGGTAAATCAAAAGTGGTGGAGAAATTAAAGCATTTTTTATGCTTTGAAATGCTTCCTGGCATTTCTCTGTCCAAGTGAATTTTACATCCTTTCCGAGTAAATTCGTGATTGAACGTACAATTTTGGAGAAGTGTGGAATGAATTTCCTCTAGTAATTGGCAAGTCCTAACAATGACTGAACTTGCCTTACTGTTCTTGGAACAGGAAATGTTTGGACGCAGGCCGTCTTACTTGGGTCTGGTAGGGCTCCTTCGCTAGAACATTTATGTCCTAGGTAGACAACTTCTCTTCGTAGAAACTGGCACTTCTCTGGCTGCAGTTTTAAGTTGTTTTCTCTCAACTTATTGAAGACTTTTCTCAACTTTTCGTTGTGGTCATTTAAATTTTTTCCATAGATGACAATGTCATCTAGGTAGACAAAACATTCGAGGCCTTGTAGGCCTGTTAAGACGAAATTCATTAGGCGTTGAAATGTGGCGAGGGCTCCTTTGAGCCCGAATGGCATATGCTTGAACTCGTAGTGCCCATAGCTTGTGCTGAAAGCAGTTTTATGTCGATCTCTTTTGTCGACAAGAACTTGATGATAGCCGTTGACCAAATCGAGTGTGGTGAAATACCTTGCGTGACCTAGTTGGTCGGGAATATCCTCGATTCGGGGTAGCGGGAAAGCATCTCCAATAGTCTTTTCGTTTAATTTCGACAACGACAGAGTAGACAACTAGTAGAGGTGAATTCCAAGGACTTTTACTAGACTGGACTATCCCGCTGTCTAGCATTTCTTTTAGCTGCTCGTTAAATACTTTCCGCTGTGTTTCAGGTAAGCGGTACATTTTTTGATTGATTGGTGCTTGATCTTGCACCAAAGGAATATTATGCGTTATCGCATTTGTATAGGTGAGTTTGTCACCTTTGAGGAAGAAGATATCTTTATACTCTTCGCAGAGTTCTGATATCGAAATTTTTTCTTCCGCGGTCAAATTAAGGTCTAGGCTGAGTTCTTGCTCTAGCCTAGAAATACGCGGGTATTGCTTTATGTCGTCCGGAATCTCATAATCCGGGTATAGATATCGTACATGTTGTAAAATTGCTGACTTTTCAGCTGATCCTTGGGTTGACTTTTTCTTCCTGTTTAACTTGTTACCTGTAGGTAGATGAGGCTTTTGTGATTCCTTTTGAGGCTTTATTTCGTTGTTTTTCGCATGTTGCAGGGTATTTGCTTCCTGCTTTTTTGACGGCTGAGTTTGGTACACCTGCGTGGTCTTTGCCTTAGGTTGTGTGGGATACTCATGTGCGTCGATGCTATTGCTTTTTGACCATGTAGAATTTTGTGTGCTGTGTGACGGTGGAGTAATATGCACCTTTAGTATAGGCTTTAGCGACTCGCTACCATTCTTATATGACCGTTGTTTGCTTAATAATGATTTATGCCTCGGGATTTTGAACGGAAGAGCTATATGCACCTTTTTGACAGGCTTTAGACACTCAGTTCCGTCTCTTGTGGTGTTTGATATTGCCTCTATTTTTGGTAGTGGAATGCGTGTTCTTTTGTGATCTTTTGTGTGTGTTAATGGGACTATGGTATAGTCATTTATTGGATATAGCTGTAACTTTAAGCTATGTATGACTACTTGATGACTGTTAGCGTTGAGAATACTAACCAGCACTAATTCTTCTCCAGATGACAGTAAACTGTTTGCCAAGAAGACTCCATCGCTTATCTCTTGTGATAAACAGAGCATTTCTTCTTGAGTTTGTAACGGGACTGGGGCAACAATTTGAGAGCGCGCAGGTATGCAGACTGGCGCCTTAAAGGTAACCAATTGCTGCCTGATTTCATCGGTCGCTTGTTCGCCCAGACAGCTCATTTCACATTCTTTGAGCTCTTTTGGAGCTTGGCAGCCAGCTTTTCTCATTTGAGAAGCCTTGAAGACACTGCAGGTGGATAGTTCAGCCTGTTTAGACTCTACCTCTTCTGCCAGTGTTCTTACTTCGACTGCTTTTTCAGAATGTAGCTTGTCCGTTTCAAACATCAATGGCAAAGCAAATTCATCGGGATTAGTCTCCGTGCGAGGAAACCTTAGTGCCTTATTAGGACCCTTAACGTTACAGTTTTTTGCTAGGAAATCATTTCCTAGAAGTCCATCATCGGAAAGGCCAGGCAAGTTCTTTACGACTTGAAACTTGCAGGGAATTTTGTTTTTGAAAACGAAGTATCCCTGGCAATTTCCCAGCGTCTTTCCGGTACCAAATCGGGTCTGAAGTGTACATGCCTCATTGTGGTTAATTTCTTTGAGATCTTTTAATGACCTTTTCTTTATTATACTTACCTCAGCGCCTGTGTCTACTACTAGTTTAGTTTGGCCGTTCAGGCCTATGTCTAAAGGAAGTTTTACTGTAGCGACACTGGAATCGGGCTGCTGAGGGGACCCTATTTTATTAGATGGGAGATTTATAGTCGAGCCGGGGAGTTTTGGGTCGACTGTACGTCGTTTCCCTGACTCCGGGCTTCCCATTTACGTTTTTGTTGGCAGTTATTTACTGCATGTCCAGAACGACCACAAAATTCACACTTTTTTCGCACATTATATACTCTTGAGTTGTTGGGACTTTGTGGGTCTCTTGGTCGTTGATTTGGTGATACATTATTGTAATGTGGTCTCTACTATTGTTGTTTCTCCTGCAGTCACGTATGTCATGGTTATATATTTTGCAGTTCACACAGTACGGCATATTTTTACGTTTCAGACAATCGGCGTATGTATGGCCTGTTAAATTACAAAAACTACAATTTATTTTATTTAAATAATTATTTTTATTTTGTACATAAAAATTTCTATTTGGAGATCTTGGTTCCTGTTTTATATTTGGCGATGGTGTGTGTGCTTGTGTGAACTGTGCCGGCGGTATGTGACTGTTTGTATTTGTAGGGTTGCTGTGGGGAACTTGAGCGAATGGCATTATGCCTGGATTAAATACGCTGTGGTTTGCTGGTGAGTTAATTCCACTAAATTGTGCGTTATTGGGTGTTATTGCACTTATTGAATGGGGTAGTGTATTTTGTATCACATTTTGTTGAAATTGCCCTGAAGGTTGCAGGAATAGAGCACTTTGCTGGAGACGTTCCATGTCAAGTGCTCTTTGTATTAATTCATCTACAGTGCCGTCGGTCAGTGCCAACAGGTACTGACACATATAAGGGTTATTGAATCCATTCTTTAGGGCGTTTTTTGCGAAATCTTCCAGCTGCGTTTTAACATCTGGTGCTGCTGTGGCTCCGTATTTGGATTCTCCTGCTTCACTGCAGAGTGCCAGCATTTGTTTTACTCGTGCCGTGAAGGCTGTGAGGTTTTCCAAAGGATACTTCCTAGTGGTGATTAATTTATTTACCAGTTCCTGGTAAGTTTCTCTAGGCAGTTATGTGCGATTTAGCCGTTCTTCTACTTCTTTGAAAGTAGTGGGCATATTTGAGGCAAAAAGCTGGTAAGCTTCGCCTCGAAGTCTGGTGGGAAAGATTTGTAAAAATTCTAATAGTTCATCCACCAAAATGCACTGTATCACTTGCCTGCAGCATCCTAGGAAAGTTTGGAGCTCAAGGCTCAATTTTGGGTGCTGTTTTCCCGAAAATAGGGGAACGAGCTGGGCAGTTAGCTTTGCGATTTTGGGGATTTTTGACTTTGATCTTGGTACTATTGGGGAACTATTTTCTTTTATGCTGGTTTCCAGAAGGGAGTCGCCCAGCCAATTTAAAAGGATTTAACTCGCGGTGGAATCACTGACACTGTCTTAATGGCACCTTCTCTTAATTCTACACTATTATTTTTAATTTCTGTTTCGAGAGAGTGCGAGAGTTCCCCAAACTACTTTAAGCTTTCTTTAAATTTTTCCGTACTTTCTTTGAATTGCGCGATTTGCTCAAGCCGCCGTTCACGGGACTTTATGAGCTGCTTATCAATAGAATCGCTCTCTATAACAGAAAGTCCGGAGGAGTCTCGCACTTTCCCTTCTAGATACTTTAAATAATTTTCTAAATTTAAATTAGAAGATCTTACTTTTTGGGGACCTGTAAGGATTGTCCCACTCCTGAGTGTTAGCCCTTTTACTGTTGAGACTGTTGGGGTGTTTGCACTCCACCCTCTGGTGCGGATGTTGCTCCCTCGTTGCCTCCTTCGTTCCGGGACGGAACTTCCTGTGCGTCGCCCGGTGAGGAAGATTGTTGTGGAGTTGGTTGAAATGGTAATATTTCCTGCGGCGTCTCTTGGTGGGAGCTTTCCTCGCTCATGGACCACCGTGTGTAAAATTTGCAGCTAGGGGAGCTTCTACCGTCTTAATTCCCTTGGTTCAAATTGAGAGCGGGGCTTACTGCTTTCTTCGAGGTCCCTCTCAATTGAGGATCGCTGGTTTTTACGGTTGAAGGTGGCTGCGTGTTTTTCAAACAGAGGCAGTTAAAGCTGTCCGACCCCGAGCGTTGGGAGCCGACGAGATCGAAATACTCCTGAAGCCAGACTCAACTTCAGGCGGAGGGTAGGGTGTCTTGCCCAGTATTCGCTCCCGTCTTTAACTCCTTTTTTATTCGTAGGATAGAGGGTTTTCGAGCTCTTATACTTCGTTTGTCTAAAGTAGGCTTCCTCTATCCTACCGGCTGCGCCAATGGTTATGTACCTTTTTGGGACTGGCAGGAACTATATCCAAACACTATTTTTCTTGTTACACCTTCTTTTTATTATTTCTTATAAAATTTCCCTCAGTTTATGGACACTGGATTTTTACAATTTTTCTTTGTTTGTTTAACCTACTAATTTTTAAGTTACAAACCCCTTAATTAACTTTCGTTTCCGCGCACTTCCGATTTACATCTAAATACATTCACCGCGAGCGACCAAGATTTTTTCTTAAAAACGTTTTAACCTTTTCTTCTTATTATTATTACACATGTTCTTTTTATTCAACTCCCTTTTTTTCTACTCGATTAGCCCGCCGAACCAACCGTTTCAATTTTTGTTTTTTTTTTTTAATCACCCGCTCTTGTTTTTTTAGGACGACTCCGCGTACAAGTTTTGGATCACAACTCGGTCTTGTTATCAAATTCGACTGCCGAACCGCCGTTATACAAGTTAAAGATCCAACTTCGTCTTTATAAAATTTTACTGCCGCGTTCTCCAAGAGATTTAAAAACCAACTCGGCTCTTGATCATTTTCGTCGCAATCAAGAGCTCTCGTTCAGGGTAGAAAATGCATAGTTGCATTTATACCCTGAGAAAAATTTTCATTTATTCTGGACTTGTTTAAACCACGTTCGTATATACATATAGTAATTTTCAAGACAAATCGCACTGAAGGTACGATTTGTCTTTTCTTTTATTTTTTAAATAAAATATTTCTACTGGCAAATTTTTTTGCTAACGCAATTTTCTTCACTGATTGAATAGATAAGCTAACCATGTTTTAGGCATGGTTAGCTTATGTGAAAATTAGTGAATTGGAATATTTTAATATTTTTTAAATTTTAGGGTTTTTAGGAATTTGAAGAACTGATTCGCTTTCCTCAAATGTTTTTGAAGGTAAGCTAATCATGTTCCAACATGTATGTATGTATGTATGCCTCCTAAAAGTATTCCGTTTTTATACTTTTCTAGGGTATAATTTACGTACATAACAGTGCGCACGATAATTCGAGAGCGTGTATACTTAGAGAGCTGAAATTTTTTACACGGACTAAAAAAAAAGTAAAATTAAATTCGAAAATGATACAAATCGGGCAACTCTTTCGTGGGGTTGCCATACAAAAATTTTGTTTTCCGATATATATTTGGACACTGCCTGAGAACGCGTCGATTTAGAGAACTTAAATTTGGTACATGGTGTTTTTATAGTAATGTCAAATAAAATTTCAAAAATGGAATTAATCGGGCAAGCCCTTCTTGGTGTTTCCATATAAAAATTTAAGTTTTTTACATATACTGTGAAAATAATCAGTCCTAGACATTTTTATTGTACTAAAGATTTCTTCAGAATACGAAATCATATAAAATTGGTTATAATCATTTTTTTTTGTCCGACGAAGCGTTCTAGAAATATATGCGAAAAACCACTTCAAAAATTTAACTTGCATAGATCGGTGACCATACGAAATTTTATACGGGCATTAATCTAGGGTACCATAAGAATTGGGCTTAGACCAAATCTGGCTTTTTTACTTGATTTTTATTAAGAATATCATGCACTGTTAAGAATAAAAGTTTCAGTTTTAGCCTTGTTAAGTGTCAGCAACACTGACTTATAACAATGGACTGAGCGCTTTGCTATTTCATGTGGCACAAAAAATATGTTGTCTGTGTATCACTGTTAGAGCACCCTTTAAAACGATTACATAAAAAACATGTAAAACTCATCCAATCGGATGAAATTTTACACCCGTAAACCGAATTTAATTAAAAAATATATTTTCTTGTGCCCAAGTGATATTTTAATCGCTTAAATGGAAATTAAATCATTCCGACTTTAATTTTCAAGTTATTCTTAACTGAATTCTGCTTATGGGCAAGAGAGACGGAGCATGGTAAACACTATCTTTACCTTATTCCTTCTGAGGTGATTGCATCTGAAGCCAACAAAAAACATCAAATGGAATAAGCAAATGTTCCAGAATGCAATACTTTGTGTTGGTAGCTCCAACTCTGCCATAGGGCGAAAGAGAGAAATATAAAACTTGTGCCATGCTTTCCTATAGGAAAATGACAATACTCTCAGTCCATTGTTATAAGTCAGTGGTCAACAAATAGCTATCTATTTTTGGCGCAAGTTTAGAAGAAAAAAATGACGCGATGTCTTCTCCAAATCTGGCAACTACTCTCCAATAGTAAAAATCCAAACTTTAGTGTTAGCCCAATGATAAGGACGTTGCGTAGAGATGAGTCAAAAGCAATTTGCAAAAATTCTTTGTTTCCAACACTAGAACCCATTTTCAGTTGATAAAATAAATTTAAGTTGTTTGCCATCCAACACTATTTTCCGAGTATGTAATAATGTTATGCCACAAACATTGCTTCAGCGAAAAAGTTTACTGCGATTACCTGATTTTAGATAAACACTTTGATATACAATTGGTTTTGGTACATTTAATTTCAGTTTACGAAGATAGACTTTAAATTTAAAAGTTTCACAAATTAAAGAAGTACATTTATTTTATTGCATTATTTTTAATATAGTGCGAATTTTTACTAATCTAAAATCAAAAATTACATGGAGATTAAATGTTAAGCTACAATACAAAACATCAGATAAAATTGAGTTACTTTTTTAAGATCAAAATCAAGTTCTGATTTGACCTATCATTTAAGTTCAAAGTTTAAACCAAGTGATCTTAATTGAGGCCTTTCGTTGTTTTTTTTTAAGTCCGATTGTAGCAATGACAACGACTCAACTACTGGTTTGCTTTAACATCAAAACCACAAAATATATTATCAATTAAAAAGTAGAGCAATATTTCCAAACTTTTAGCTTACAAAAAGAACCTCCTTCTGCCTTCCATTGCATGTCGCTTATTAGTAATAATCCATGTGTAATCTCCACATTTGCTGTCAAAAGTACCTTCCTGAAGTGAACGTAACTTCAAAGTAAATCTTGGTCCAAGTTCCCGCAGTTTTACTCTTGTGCCATCTTTACCGAATTCGTATCGATGATGTCTAAAAAAGATGTAGTCTCTCTGATTATGGAAAGTAACCGACCGACGGCCGCGGAACTCCGGATCATGATGAAAAAGCGCACCAAACAATCGTCCTATTGCCAAACCAAGTCTGGTTGTAAAATTTGTTAAAATTACTTCGGGACGATGCTTATTAATATCCTTATGATTTCGTTTAATATCTGATGTAAGCTTCACGCCACTTAATTTGAAGTGTGCTGTGGGTCCGCCAGGCAAATGAATTATAAGCAGACCATTTGGCTTTCTTCGATCTTCATTAACAATAATAACATCAGTAAAGCCTTCACGAATTGCACTTTTCACAATCTTCTTCACAGATGACCTATTTCTGATTTTGACTAAAGCATTGGGAATAATTCTCGATAGTTCCAATCCGAATTTACGAGTTCTAGTTACAGGATTGTCAGCAAAAGTTATTAGAATTTTCGGAGTATAGTTTCGAGAGAAATATTCACTAAAATCGTCTGTTTCCAGCTCTTTCCTTAATTCCTCGTTGTCTGAATCTTCTAAATTGTTAATTGCGGTTTGATCGGTTTCCCTCAAACTTTCTATTGTGTGTCCTGTATTTCTTGGGACTCCTTCTTTTCTTCTTTTTCTTCGCTCAGCCCTCTGTTTCTTTTTCTTCTCTTGCTGTAATTTTTGGAAAATGGCATGACGCTTGTCCTTATTTTTAATAAAACTAATAGGATTAATAACTGGAACTCGCGTCAGTTCACTTTCTTCATCGTCATTGGAATCACCATCGTGGGCACTACTGTTTTCATCTTTTATTAATTCCTGAGTCTCCACTTCATCAATCACGTTTTCATTATCAGAAATATCACTTTTATTATCAGAAATATTGCTTTCTTCACAGCTTTCCATGTTAAATATTTCACTTCGAAAAGCAAAACACGTGCATAAGCTAAAAACTTAGAGCATGTACATAAATTATTAAATCTTAAATGATTTTCTGAGGTTACCCAGGGATTACAGAAGATAGTACAGCTTGGGTGCGTTCACAGACACGATAGCGTCTTGTAGCGTAGGAACATATGTCAAAAGATACTTTGACAGTTAATACTCGATACCAACTTTGCCACGGTGAACGAAAGAAAGCGTAGCGGCGTAGCGTAGTGTAGTAAAAACTTTGAATTTTTAGAATTCGAGTTTGTTAACATAAAATAATAAAATATGTTCGAAAATGTATGAAGAAATATTTAAAACGAATAAATACAATACAATGATCGTAGACGATTTAATATTGCTATTTTCTTATAATTTCTCAATCTGGCAAACTGTCTCCTAACCTAACAAAGATTTTATTTAGCGAATCCATTCCTTTATACTTAAAGGCTTTAAATATAGTGTAAATTGCTGGAGAAATAATAAACACTGAACCAATAGAATCGTTCTATGTAGGGCATGAAGAGAACAAAACCAGTCCATCCTACTAGTACTAGGCAAAACAATAAAGGCAGCCAATAGACATGTTATCATTCCAACAATCTTGACGAAGATTTTTTTCATTTAAAATAAAATAAGATAGCCTTTATAAAGGCTTAACACAATTGCGACGACAGACGACAAACGACGACGATATATCGCTGTCAAACTTCTAAAAGCTTAAGGCTGGATTACATTAAAAGCGCCGTCGTCGGCGTGGTCGTCGTTTTATGTCAAAAATATTTAGAGACAGTATGACAGTATGACAGTATGTATGAATTGCATTACATTACTCACGCCGGCGTGGTCGTCGACCCATCTCTAATCCTAAATTTCAGTCTGGCGCTCCATTGCTGCCAATATGCCATATCTAAATCTATTATGAAAAAACATGACAAAATGAAACGATATTTAAATTTCTGAAAATAAATGATTTTATATTAAAAAGTGTGGACTTGAAGGAAAAGAAAATATCTTTTTTAATATTATTTAAAATTTTATTGCAAATCGGCAGAGATTAAAGCAAATAACTCAACTGTAAAATGTAAAGGAAATTAAGATATGGCGCTGCCGCCCAGCGTTAATGTAACTTGCCCGGCGTTTGACGACGACGACGACGACCACGCCGACGACGGCACTTTTAATGTAATCCAGCTAACAGCATCTTATGCGAATGCACCAAATTGCGACGACCGACGTTGAGCGTTCGACGACATTTTCGGCGGGATTGATCAATTTCTAATTTTGCCGTCGTCGCTGCAGTCCTACCAACAAAATTAATCGAATGAAATGGTTGTGGCATTCACTTTTGTCTTTTTCAGGTGGTAGCACGCCGCGGTAATTTTAAAATAATGAGCTTTGAGGAAAAATTGATCGAAGAAATGCGACATCCATAAAATAATTTATAGTTTACAAGGCAAATGGACAAAAAAAACGTGGTTTGGATGGATATTTCAAAGCTTTTAATTTAGTTAATTTCCGCATTTTCAATTTTTTTCACACTTTGGTCCATTGCATTTCCTTCAATATAATATATAAAATATTCTTGATAAAAATCTCCTTTTAAAACGCTCGAAACATTTAACAAATGAAATTTCAATATCTTCTTCTTTCACAATCGTCGCTCACCGCCTGTCGTTGCAATTGTGTTCCCAAGTTTTCGACTGCCTGTTTCGCAACGATATTTTCGCTGTCGTCTGTCGTTCTGTCGCTCTGTCGTCGGAATTGTGTTTAAGGCTTAACTGTATAAAATAATACGTTTAACTTTGGCAAGACCATTTAATTGCCTTTATTTACATAACTTCCCAAGTAGCCATTTGTGAAATTTGTACGACAAATTATCGATAAACACATGTCATTTGTCGATAGAATCATGTGACAAAAATGTACAGGAAATGTGTTCAGGGTTTACACATTTCGTCTAACAAATGTCACATTCATTTCAACAAATTTGTCACACTTTGTGGGTACTTTTGTCATAATTTGTTTCAATATTTTTTGACAAAATTAAGAGACAAAATCTTCACAAAAATTGATCACATTTTTTTGACATTTTTAACCAAGAAATGTGTTATTTTTGTCGTTAATTTGTGTGATTTTAGTGGCATTTAGTCAGCTTTTATTTTGTTTCAGGGATTCAAATTAAAATCTTATTTCAGTTCAAAAGCCATATATTTCTTATAAAATGTTTTCAAATATTTTATTAAAGTTCTCTAAACATAAAAAATCACTAGACGCTAGACGGTATTTCTTCTCTGGTCCATAATTAATTTGTTTGTTCAACACTTAAGTTTTTAACAGTTTTTTCCTTTATTTAATTTTACCTTTTTTTAAACACAAACACAAAAACACAACGAAAACTACTAGCAAAAACTTTCGCGTTCACTACAAAATATCCAAACTATCCAAAATGGTGATAGTCCGACAGAAACATTTTCATGTCGACATGTCATTCAGTTTCTGGTTATAATTTGTGACCACCAATTTTTGTGGCACTGTTTACACAAAATAGTGACCGAAAAAGGCTGTCAGAGAAATGTCTTAAATTTGTGGCATTTAGTTGAAGCAATTTTGCTTATCACATTATGTATAACAATTATGTGACAGAAAATTCACATATTTCTGTCGTCACATATTTTGGCTACAATCATTGAGAAAAATATAATAAATGCTCGAACTGTATAAGCTAACCTATAAAGTTGCCATGTTATTGTCGTTCTTGCATCCGTATCCATGGTAACATATCACATCGCTACATTTTACTATCCAAAATACGAGAGTATAAGGTAGCGCGCTCAAAGTCACTCTCAGAGGACTCAGTGAACGCAGTAGAAAGTAAATGGAAGTGGTGTTTCGGTTGCGTTTATCTGTCATTTTTCGTGCTCAGTGAGCGCACGAAAGGGTTTGGTGGTGACAAAAAGTGACTTTTAGCACGCTTTCTTTCTGTCGGTGAACGCACCCTTTGCATGCAAGCCTCCCTTCCAACGCAATAATTTTAACTTGACAGCAGAAGGCAGTTCGGTTGATGTCTTATCAGGTTTGTTCGATGAAAACACCGTGTAAATTTTTCCCAAATTTACCCGGGGTTTTATACACTCATCGAGCAAGTTTTTAAAACACTGGGAGTGCGTTCAATCGCTAAAAAGTTGAAGTGAGTGGAACTCGTTTCCGGACTGGCGCGGCGCAAGTAAACTGGTTTGTAGTCAAGAGGAGGTGAGGCACTGAAAACGAGGCTACTTGGGACAGCAACTTCGCTTGTGTGAACTATACTTTAGCTGTTGACTATTGTACGTTTTGAAGTCAGCTGTAGTCAACTGTGGCTATGTTTTGGAATGCACTCCGGGTAAATCTAATGTAACGAGATTTCTCTGACAGTTCTCCTGAATATAATTAATTGTAAAAAGTTATTTATAAAATGGGTGAATACAAATAAAATGTTCTCTAGCTATTTTTCTATTCATTTTCTTCTAATTTTTGCTTATTTCTCCTCAAGAAGTAATTTACATGTCCCAATCAACAACAAATTGCAAGTGACAGTTATCAAGTGACAACTGTCAAACCATTACCCCGAGAAATTTTTAGTGTAAGCACGGGGAAGCCCAGGTTTTTCAAAAACAAGATAGTCTATCCCGGTGTAGCCCGGGGTTTTCATCAAACAGACCTCTTTTATCTTGCAGAATATAGAATGTTTTACGTGTATCTTCATTTTTCATTGGGAATTATTCATTTCTTCACATTCTTTATTGTCAGAAATATCACTCAAGCCTCATTTTCATCGTTAAGTTAATCATTTGACTAATTTTGTCGTTCTATATACTAAATTGGATTTCTATGAAAGAAAAGGTGGGTTATAAAATAAATGTTTTTAAATATTGACTTTTAGCAAAATTATTGTAAGATTCCTTTATCCTAGTCACTTTCAGAAGATGAATAAATATATATTTTTGCCGCACGTGTCGCTATGTATTAATTTAAAATCAAAAGTTTGGCTGTGTCAAATATTTGGCTTCGTAAGTGCGGTTCCTGTGGTTTAAGTGAAGAAAATTTGAGATCTGCGAGGGAGAAAAGATTATAGGAACTGTTGCAAGAATTAGAAAAAGATGGGGATATTTTTCAATCGTCAAATGAATTAACTTAACGATGAAAATGCGGCACAAGTGCGGTATTCTTGTGGTTTATGTGAACAAAATTGGGAATTGGAAAAAGATGGAGATATTTTTTAATTAGTCAAATGAATTAACTGAACGATGTAAATGAACAAGCCATGAACAAAATCTAAAAAAGAGAGCAGCGGGCCGGTCAGCAGGCGACATCCACAGTCTTCTTGCCTTGTCTTACTGAAGGAGTTTTTCATATAAAAGTTGCTTATATTTTGTTCAAACGATATAATTTCCGTAAATTTGTTCTGCATGCTATATTTTTTTAAAACTATTAGAAAGAAAACATATTTCGCTTCAATTTGTTTTAACTTCATTTTGCTGTGGGGCGAGAGTTTTGGGCTTTAGGACCTGTTTAAGTTGAAATTTTAGTTTTTCCTCCATGACGAGTATACAAAAAGCCGTGAGAGTGAGATCTTACTACATGCTGTGCCCGACACGTTAAAACCTTATAATGTGTCGGCGACTTAATGGCTTGTATTAAGCAGGATTTACATTATGATGACATGGAATTTTTACAGAAATTGTGAGGGAGATAGTTTATTGAAATTTAAATGCTGCGGAAGCAATCATCGCAATACCTCACACGTACAGTCCCCTCTACTTTTTATGGCAAAACTCTTAAATTGTCAAACTGTCTAATTGGAAATTGTCAAGGTTTTAATCGTTTTTTCGTAGATATTCAAAGACGGATCATGAAAAGAAGTATAATTTTACAATTTCTAAAATATTGTATGAAAGCACGAAGGAGTTCGAAGCAAAGGATGAGTTTATATCGAAAAAATTTCTCGCAAAATATCAGGTGGTACTGTAATTCAGTTCTGCAATCATCATTTTGTACGATAACGAAATTTTTATTTAATATTTATTTCATATAATAAAGAAAAAGTTCACTCAAGTGCTCACATGAAAATAATTCCACTCCACTACCGAACTAACGCCAGTGAAGATAATTTCAGCCCGGTTCGTGTTCACATGACGGATTATCTCAAGGCGGAATAATTCTAGCAAAAAACTACCTCAGAAATAACTTCAATATTTTCTATAAAGAAATATTTAATAACTTTCTATTTCTTAATATTTAATTACAAACTCAAGCCTTACTTTTGTTTATTTTGACAAATAATTTTACCTTACAGATATGTATATGCCATAAAATTATAGTAACAAAACAGCAATATGGCAGCTCCAGTAGTCAAAATTGACAAATTAGGGCTGCCAATAACAATGTTTTAGTTTCAGTAACTATAAAACCTCCCTTGAGGTCTTTTTATGGTTCCGGACACCCACACAGTGACAAATCGGCGTCCGGAAAAAATTCAGGACGCGTTTGCTTCTCTCGTCACTCGTAAATAAATTTCCGTATACATTGTACTATCTCCCTCACAATTTCTGTAAAAATTGGATGTCATCATAATGTAAATCCTGCTTCACTCATGAGATACCAAAATTCTCAAAAAGCAATCCTCGACATGCTTTTAGATATAAAACATGGCATCCCTAATCCATTAATTATCACCCCATTTCAACTGTAAGATACTCTTACAGTTATTAGAAAAAATCTTCCTTCCGGAACTACCTTACCAATTTCAGCCACCCAAGTTAGTCTTATCGATTTATATAAAGTTAGCATTACAACTACAAATAAAATTAAGAATAATATCATCATTGAAATTAAAATCCCATTACCCCTAAACACAATTTTTCAGGCATACAAAATTATACCATTCCCAAATATGGTAAACACTACCTTTCTTTACTGTTACTTTGCTTTACCTTCACATTTTTATTCCTATTTGTAAATGGTGTTTGCCATTTTATTTCTATGGTGAGTGCTTTGCGCTCTCTATTGTGTGACTGTATTACTGTAAATACTGTAAATGATTTCTACCGCAATGAGTCTGTACATTGCTCCTTTTTTTTATTTTGCTAAACGACTTTGTATTTTTTGCTATTATGCCAACTAGCTATTAATTACTCGATGTACCTAACGTTGTAACGTAGCGTAAGCTGAGGTTCTTTAATAAATAATTTTTCTATTCTATTCTATTCTTTACATAAAACCTACTACCGAATATTTATTGGTAGATTTTAACCGCGAAAAACATTACCCTCTGAGTAAAGAAGGCTTTGAAGATCCACACCACTAATACATTTTGTTTCCTGACAAGGGAAGGATCAGAAGTAGGAAGCTTGCATTTTTGTGAGCCTATCACCCGGTGTGCACGCTACTAGCATACATCAATGTGATGCAACTTTTCATGGATGAGGGACACTCAGGGGGAGGAGCTTTTCCGCTCCTTGAGTGTCTCCCATCCACAAACAGTTGCATCACAGTGATGCATGCTAGTAGCGACGCCGGGCGATAAACTCACAAAAATGCAAGCTTCCTACTTCCGATCCTTCCCTTGTCATGAAACAAAATGTATTAGTGGTGTGGATCTTCTGCCCACGACTTATTCACTGAAAACAAAAATAGAGTGGTTATGTGATAGAGTTGAAGTTTCTGATAACGTAAAGTTATGTGATAAAACAATAGTTTTTATTTTTAGTTTTTATTTAAACAACACTAATGAATTCATTAAGTTCTTGCACAAAATAAAAAGCAATTTTTAGGAAAACAGATATTCTTCTTAATTTAAATTAGGTTGTTTCCATTTAATGTACGGTTAATGAGCCTACGTTATGTTCGAAGTTTTGTCTTTTCTGATTCAGATTTTACATTTAATATTTTATTTCTATTTAGTCATTTATACCTGCGTTACCTTTGGGTTTTTTTTTCTTTTAACATTTCTTCAGCTAGATAGTTAATATCGCCAGAGGATACTAATTCCTCTTGCTTTCTATTGTACGCGAATATATTGGAAATTTAAAAATTCAAGCATCGAGTTGAATATCATATGGAAATTGTCAACCGGTAAGTTAGTGGAGGTTACCTGAAAAATTGTGCTTAACGTGCTAATTAGCGTTTTTAAACTAAAGCTTAACTCAGACAGAATGGAATAGAAAAGCATTTATTAAGAAACCCCAACTTACGCCACGTTACAACGTTAGGAACATCAAGTAGGAAATAGATAATTGTCATTTAACGATTGAGTACAAAATTGTTTACAAAACTAACAAAATTGCAATGAACAGACTCATTGCAGTAGAAAAGAGATAATAACGAACTATTCGAATATTAGAGAACTTAAAGTGATACAAAGCAAGACGCAAAATGAGATGAATGAAATAAAGTAACTTGAGCAATTACAGGAAGTATATTAGCATTATATATAGTAGCTTAGAAATACTTTGAAACTATTGAGTAGGATATTTATTCGATTAATAGTGGATTATCCTGAATCCATTGACACAAGACATCTCTGGTAGAAAATGCTTCTTGTGTAGCATTTCGTGTTCCAAGGCGAAGATTGCTGGAAATTGAAGATATTCCGGTTGAGGTAGTGCTGTCTCCGGTTAAGGTAGTGCTGTCTACTACGACATCATTACTGGATGCGTTTCCGACAAAGCTTGCTCTGCACAGAAAATTGTGAAGAACACATGTCGCTTTCACTATTGATTTGACTGTTTCAACATTTCCGTTTATAGTACGCTGGAAAATTCGAAATCGAGATGCCAAAATACCAAAGGTATTTTCTATAATACGGCGAGCTCTACTTAGCCTCTTGTTGAAGGTTATTTGATCTGGCGGTAAGTTTCGGCCACTGTAAGGTCTCGTCAAATTTTCCTTTAGTGGAAAAGCTTCATCTCCAACCATATAATGGGGGAAAGGAACGACAGTATCTGGTAGAGCTTTATCTGATGGAAAATGTAAGCTGTATTCTGCGAGTGCCTTCCCAAATTGGCTTCTTGATAATACTCCACCTGGAATGTATATGTGTAAATTTCTTATACAATATGGAATTTTATTTCATTATTTGTTACCATCAGATTCTATGCCATAAGCTCCAATATCTACATATGTAAAGTTATAACGGGCATCACAAACTGCAAGTAAGATAATGCTATATGTCTTCTTATAGTTAAAAAAAAGTGTGCCGCTGTTAGCGGGGCATTTCATATTAATATGCTTGCCATCTATTGACCCACAGCAATTAGGTAAGTTCCATAATTGATAGAAATCTTTGCTAATTTCCTCCCAATACTGTTGGTCAGGAATAGTGAGAAATTCGTCTTTATACGTATTCCATAAAACTTCTGTGACCTCTCTGATGATGTTAGAAACCGTAGTTTTACCAATACGGAATGCAAAACTAAGAGAGGAATAACTATCCCCTGTCGCCAAAAACCTATGAAGAATTGAAATTACTCTTAGGTTTAAAAAAATATGTATATTTAATTACCTCACTGTTAATAACAGCCGTAATCTTGGTGGAAGTGCTTCTGTGAAACTACACTTAGTGAGGGATTCCTCTGTCCAACACACGAGCTCTTCAAATTGAGTAAATGACATGCGAGTTTAGTTAAAGAATTTTTCTCTGTCATTAAGTAGCTCTTAGTACAAATTTGAAAAATCACCAGAAATATCACGTTTATAAAAAATTGGATTTACCCAACACGGTTTTTTTTTATACTTGCGGCGTTGAACTGACTGTAAATTTATACCCTT
The DNA here is from genome assembly GCA_963930735.1 of Dioctria linearis. NCBI lineage: Eukaryota > Metazoa > Arthropoda > Insecta > Diptera > Asilidae > Dioctria > Dioctria linearis. The sequence continues at coordinate 104,964,635 of OZ005744.1, read as the reverse complement.
TCTCTCATTTTTCCTTTTGAATAATAGTGCCAATACAATAAGGAATTTGCAGAGATTTTCATCTTTTTCAGTCATGGTTTTTAATCATTGGAAATCGGATATTCTTCAAGAACCAAAACCAAAGCGTTGAAATGTCGGGCCAACTGTAAATGAAACACATATATATATACATATATATGATCAATACGTAAATCTTCATAAAATGAAAATAAAAATTGAAATAAATGAAATATAATAATAAATAAGGAGATATTTAAAAAAAAAAAGGGGACCGGAATAAATAAGTTAGATATACGTATATTTATGTTATGTAGCTCTCTTTAGTACATAGATGAGTGCTATTTAAAACAATTATTGAAAACAAAAATGGCGTGACTTTTAGTTAGTTTTAGTTTATGCTTATTTTTAGGGAAAAGAGATTACTTTTATTTGCTACTACTTATAGATATGAGTGGTTTTTCGAAGTTCGGATTAATCAAAATAAAGGCCAGAAACCGACTTAATGCAGAACGCGACTTAAGATACATTCTATCGGAGACTAAACCAAATATAAAAAATAATACCAACCATCTCAAAATATTTTTCACAGATATTTTTTTTCTGAATAAAATAATATTGTTATTTCGCAGAAGGGCAAAGACAGGTTTCCGAATAAGTGGAGGGACTTGAGTGGAAAGTTTACTGTGGGTCTGCAATTCATGTGGGTGAGCCCCAGCCCATACTTTTTTCGACACGCTCGCATTGTACAGGGGTGACCTGGACAACCTTAAGACCATGGTGGTTGGCCTATCGGACAAGGTTAACCTTAATGCTCACTTAATTGAGCAAAAAGGGTTGACTGCGCAATTTCAAATGTCGTTGTCTGCCTTACACAACCTAATCCTGTTTCAAAAAACAAAACTTCTAAGAAACAGGTGTTTTTGTCTATTGAAAGATTCAACCCGCAGAATCCGACAATCCCTGTTAGTCACGGTCCTTGTTCGTCAGGTGTGGCCGTATCTAGTGCAGTGACCCAATGCAGAGATAATACCACTCTATCTCTTGCTTCAGAATCCACAGTACCTATTTGAGGACAGTACCAAAACCTTCGAGTGTATTTGGCACTGGGTTCTCTCCTGAAACGTTGTGTGATGACATATTGATATATCTAAAATCCGAATATGGTCGAACTTCAATCCATAGATCAAATAGGATCGACATTAAAATATTAATATAATATTTTATTTTCACTGTTTCATCTTTCATGTCAGTTTTATTGTCAGAAGATGCATTTTTAAAAATATTCAAATGAACTGTCTGTTTTTGGTAAGCATTCTTCAAGCACGAGAACATGTTTTCATTATTGTTAAAAACGAAACGTAAGTTCTCGGTAAGAGCTTCTTTCTACGAAAAATTGGGAACGCTTTCTCGTATCACCATCCTCTGCTACTAAGTTTGGAATATGAGCGCTTCCAGAAAAAGCAGGGCATCCTCCTGAATGTGTCATAGCACAACGCAAATACGAAAATATTACGTCAAAGAAAGGATGAACTGTATCAACTCCAAGAAAAAAATGGCGGAAACTTGGTGTAGTATGGAAGCTAATTTTTGTCACGTATTGAGTTTTGGCTTAATTTTACAGACGTCTGCATTAAGGAGAACGCAAAGAACGTTAATAAATAATCCCCAAAATGTGCTAACTGTGGGGCTCCAGGTCACCCGGCCAGCTATGGGGATGTCCGGAATTTAAAGAAGTTCAGGAAAAAGGAGACATGTTAAAACAAAACGCCAGACAGTTGGCTAACAACAGAAAATCTGTGGCAAACCGCGCGATAAACAATTTTATCAACCCTTCAGTGCCCTTCGGTCTTGGATTTTTTTCTCATCTCAGTTTTCTTGGCTGCTCCATCAGGAAGAGCTCACTCTGCAACGTGTTTTACCATACCCTCTCCTTCCGATCACTATGGCGTCGTGTTGAATACTAATGCAGAGCATTTTACCTTTACTACTAACTACAGAGGCATACACGTGCTTTGAGCACACAGACTGGGGTACATTCAAGTTCGACCTGAACCATCGACTTAAACTCATAAACATCCCTACGGAAGAAAAAATCTCAAATGACGAGATTGACAGGTTCATACCCAGGATTAATAAAGAAATACTGGACTGTACTCAAAGGCATTTTGTAACTCGAAACACTACACACCATAAATACCATACTATCTCTTTCACGAATAAAAAGCTCTTAAAACTCAGAAATATCTGGCTCAGAAGCCTGAAAAGAACCTTTCACAGGAACCTCAACAGAGTAAATAAGGAATACCAGGAAATGTATTCCAGAATTCAGTGCCTTAGTAAAATCATTAGAGATATGGTGAGAATTGAGCTTAATCATGCCTTTAAGCAAAGACTTAGTAGAATTGTTCCCTCTCCGCAAGCCTTTAAAGAAATAGATAGAATTACAGGTAGAAAATATTTCGGTACTGACATAACTAAGAACACCCTCACTTACAATAGCCAAGTTCTAGTTAACACTGAAGACAAGACAGAAGCTTTTAAAGATTACTTTTCTGACATCTGCGCCGAAAAAAACATTTCCCTGAGCAGGCTAGTGCATGACAATGTGCACATCTTCAACTCCCAGCTTTTGAGTCCCCTCTTACAACATTTTCTTCTGCCAACAAGGCCTCTAATCCTAACAATCAATCTAGATTTACCTCTGCCAGCAAAATTCAACTTTTCAAAATAAACATTTTCCTAGTGAAAAAGAGGTTACTTATAGCACTGTGTTAATAAAACTTTGCATGAGATAGCTAATGTAGGAAAATATTTCAGGAAACCTACTATACTGCTAGAAAAGGAAAAGTGCGCCCTCCTGGGAAATTATATGATCGCTTTGCAAATGTCTCATTTAAAACGCAGCTGTCAGGTTGTAAACTAAATAAAAGAATTTAAAAATCAACGTTCAGAGCCGCAACTTTGTACAGGTAATGATTTGATGCTAATTTTAATCTTTAACTATAATTACTAACCTCGCAACTGCACGTCAGAAGGTCTCTTGTTCTTCCCGAGAAGCTTCGAAAATCGTTCGAATTAAAATTTGTATATCGAAAAATACAGTAGCATCCAAAATATGTTTATTGTAATAAAAACTAATATTTAAATACATTTGTTCCAGAATATCCATTGAAACCTAAAATATATACTTATTTATCTTCTTAGAGTTACCAGGATAAAATAATTTTACGATAATTTGACTAAAAGTCAATATTTAAAAATATTGATTTTATGAGCCACTTTATCTTTCGAAGAAGAATTAATATTGCCAAATTAGTATTTAGAACGACAAAATTAACAGGAAAATTAGTCAACTGAATTAACTTAACGATGAAAATGAGGCATAACACCAAATTAAAAACTTTTTAAAAATTACTTTTTGCCCCCCTCCGGATTTATCAGTTGTACTGCCTGTACTGAACTCCCAATCCCAAAAACATAGACTACTAACACAACCAGAAATTCATTACGCAATATCTGGCTTATCACAATTCCTGTTTGTTCTATATTCTAAGGCTTGAGGCGTAACCCCCGCAAGATACAAGCCATGAACAAAGTCGAAAAAAGAGAGCAGCGGGCCGGTCAGCAGGCGACATCCACCGTCTTCTTGCCTTGTCTTACTGAAGGAGTTTTTCATATAAAAGTTGCATGTATTTCGTTCAAACGCTATATTTTCCGTAAATTTGTTCTACATGCTATATTTTTTTAAAAGTATTAGAAAGAAAACATATTTGGCTGCAATTTGTTTTAACTTCATTTTGCTGTAGGAGCGACAGTTTTGGGCTTTAGGACTTGTTTAAGATGAAATTTTAGTTTTTCCTCCATGAGGAGTATCCAAAAGCAGTGAGAGTGAGCACTTACTGCATGCTGTACCCGTACGTTAAGGCCTTTTAATGTGTCGGTACCTTCGGCGACTTCATGGCTTGTATTATATTCCGGGGGTTACGCTTGAGGTCTTTTTATGGTTCCGGACACACACAGTGACAAATCGGCGTCCGGAAAAAAATCAGGACGCGTTTGCTTCTCTCGTCACTCGTAAATAAATTTCCGTATACGATGTACTATCTCCCTCACAATTTCTGTAAAAATTGGATGTCATTATAATGTAAATCCTGCTTTATATTCCGGGGGTTAAGTATAGTTCACACAAGCGAAGTTATTGTCCCAAGTAGCCTCGTTTTCAGTCCCTCACCTCCTCTTGACATACCCATCAGTTTACTTGCACCAGTACGAAAACGAGTTCCACTCCAGCTCAACTTTTTAGGGAAGTGGAACCTGAGAAAAAGTCAAATTGAGTACATTTTCTGCAACTGGTACATTTCTTGATTTATGCAGTCTTTAATAATATCAGCTGGTGTGGAACTTGTAAAATGTCAACACATTTATGTTTGCAATTTTATACGGAGGGAGTGCTTTTTATTTTTCAGTAAGAAATTTCGTAAATTTAAAAGATAATTATGTAAGCAAAAATATTATTTCTTAGCAATCACTGTGCCAGGAACGTACTCGCACTTCCTTTTTTCTTAGAATTTTCTCTCCGAAATTGCCCTTAATTACATTGCTGCACAATTTATGACCTTTTCAATATGTAATTTTTCACATGAAACCATTTTCTCTAAAAAATAAATATCTTCACATTTAACAAGTTCCATGCCAGATGATATTATAAATGACTACACACATCAAAACGTGTACCAATTGCAGAAAATACACTCAATTTGACTATTTCTCAGGTTCCACTTCGCTAAAAGGTTGAAGTGAGTGGAACTCGTTTTCATACTGGCGCAAGTAAACTGATGGGAATGTCAAGAGGTGGTGAGGGACTGAAAACGTGGCTACTTGGGACAGTACAGTAACTTCGCTTGTCTGAACTATACATTACGCAACTTCTCATGAAAATATGTAGTACCAATTTAAGAGCGTTGTATCTATCCTGCTGCGCTCTTATTGCAATCTGTGTCACAGCGCGGCGGATCAAGTTCATCGCTCAATTTGCCGCGATTTCGCGCCGCGCACTAAACTGTAATCTGTGGCAGCCTTTTATGCCTTTTATATGTTGACGAATATTTGTACTTTTGGTCATTAGAGAAGAAGAAGCATTGCCAGTGGGCCAGTGGCCAAGGTAAAATATTTCAAGTCGCGCAACACCTTGACAGCTGCTGGAGTTGTGTAGAGGCAATTTATTTGTGCGAAAATTAATTTCCTGCTCGAACTCTAAGAGTTCGAAATACAATACAATACAAAATTACGTCTTTGCTACAACAAACTCTGCAGTGATTGTGAAGATAAATAAAATAATTATGGGAGGTGGCGATCTGGTGAGTTTTTTACTTAGAATATACTGGACCTTGCATGGCCCAGTCGTCTGATTTGCATGAGCGTGTGGAGCACAAATCGGGGCTTGAATTGAGACTGAAGTCTGCCTTGAATGGAATCGGACAAAGCTATTGCGTACAAGTAAACCTGAGGACTTTGCTGTAGAAATGAATTAAAGTTTGAATAACATTCGACATAACGACTGGGCCATGCATGGCCCAGTCCTGTGATTTGCATGAGCGTGTGTAGCGCAAGTCGGAGCTTGAGTTGAGACTTAAAGCCGCTACACACGATGAAGCAAATCTTGCGACTTATGAATGAACTTATGTATGAACTTGAGTTGAGAGAGCATGAGTGAAATCGGCCGAAACTATTGCGTACAAGCAAAAATTATGACTTGCTATGGAATTGAACTAGACAAAATCAGATGTTAACTTTTGCAACAAATTTTGTTCGAACTTCAAATTCACCTTCAAAATTTATTTATTACAAACTCCGGCATGAGCGCCACGCAAATAAGCGTTGGGTATAGCGAATAGAGTATTAAGATAAGTACACAGTTGAATATAGCTAGAACTTAAACAGTAAGACATTAGTAGACAATAGTAGACAAGGAATATTAAGATAAATACACAGTTGAGTATGAGTAGAACTTAAAAAGTATAACAATAGTTAATTGTGAATAGCGAATTGGAGGGTGGCTTAAGTTTACATCCCTGAATATCACCGAATTTCTTCAAACTTTCCCCACTAGTTCCTTTTCACTCACAAATATGAAAACGAAATTTGTCGGAAAGTTAGTTTCCGAGATAATCGACTTTAAAATTCCCGAACTTTGTACTGACTTCACAACACAATTTGACATTCTCACAATTAATTAACTCTTCTTCTTTTTAGTAACAAGTATACAAGTAGTGTAAACATACCTTCCGAACATTCGGGTTACCAGCATTGCTTTTTATACCCTATATGAAATCTATAGGGTATACTAAGTTGTGTCATTCCGTTTGTAACGCACAGAAATAGTGATGGTAGAGCTAAATGGATTGGACACCCCCGCATAAAATTAAAAGTTATTTTAATTTTTGCATGTCCGTCTGTCCGTGCGCACGATAACTCGAGAAGACGTTTACTTGAAAGCTGAAAATTTGTACACGGACATTAAAAAAAAAAAAGTAAAATTAGGTTCGAAAATGAGACAAATCGGGCAACTCCGTGGGGTTGCCATACAAAAATTACGTTTTCCACTATATATTTGGACACTACCTGAGAACACGTCGACATAGAGAGCTGAAATTTCGAACATTGTGTTTCCATAGTAATAGCAAATAAAATTTCAAAAATGAACTAAATCGGGCAACTCATTCTTGGTGTTGCCATATACAAATTTTGATTTTTTACATATACTTTGAAAACGATCAGTCCTAGACATTTTTATTGTACTAAAAACTTTTTCAGAATAAGAAATCCTATAAAATTGGTTATAATCATTTTTTCTGTCCGACGAGCCGTTCTAGAAATATATGCGAGAAAGCAATGCCAAAAATCAAAATTGTTCAAATGGGTGACCATAGGAAATTTCATACGGGCATTCATCTAGTAGGGTATCATAAAAATTGGTTTTACACCAATTCTAGGTTTTTCACTTGTTTTTTATTCATTACAAATATTCAATTGATGTGTAGTGAAGCAGCATTTAGTTAGAATGGAATAGAAAAACATTTATTAAAGAAACACACACACACACACACACAGGCAGGCAGGCTGGAAGGGACACACACACGGCCGCTCCGCGTGTGTGTGCCCCTGCCACCCTGCCTGTGTGTGAAAAGAAACTAGTGTGCAAAGTTTGAAGAAATTCGGTCATATTCAGGGATGTTAACTTGTTCCTTTCAAATATGTGATCCATTCCATGCGACATCTAGTTCTCTTTTGTACTAGTTATAATTTATTCACAAAACACATTAGCAAACTAACAAAGAAGCAATAAACACATTAACACATTGCGGCATAAAGTAATATTAGCACTATAGTTTGGATAGTGAGTCAAATAATAGAGAGCGTAAAGTAAGGCCTAAAATACAGATTAACAAACGAGATAAGTTATAAAAGTAACAATAACAATTGTCAGTATTTTGTCAGTAGATTACAAAAATTGCATTTTCATAGCAATTTTATTATTCTTCCTTGATATACATATATCATTTTTGGATTAAATAAAACCATCCATTTTGGAATTAAATGAAACTATTACTAGTGTCGAATTTACTATGTAACTGATTAGGTTTAAGGTGTATTCTGAATTTGCTTTTGATACTGTAAATTAGTACCTGATTGTTTCGACTATTAGTTTATCTTATGGATTTTGATGATCAATTATTGATTTTATTGTTGTAAGCGTCTTTGGGAGTATTTATTTCTGATTTTGTATATATTTTGTCTTGAGTGCGATTCCTGCATTTTCTCCTGTTCCTGTGCTTCATCTACTTAATACTTTCTCCTACCACTTGCTAAATAAAATTACGTTTATCTATATATCTTAATACACTAAAAATGACATGTATCTATATCTTAATACCACTACCACAGTATACATACAGTAGAACAGCTTAGAACAAACTACTGAAAAATGAATTTTAGAATTTTAATTACAAAAAAAAACCTCAAAATTTTTCATTTAAAGGGGAACTATTGAGTATGATACGGAAGTCAATGGGCGAACAGTAGCTAGTTCACAATGGTAGTAGAAGTATTAATTTTATGTAAGTACACATCTCGGCAAAAGTACTGCAAATGTATTGTTCCAAAAACTAAACAGCTGTTTCACTGTGGTGAAAGTGGTGTTCGTTCATAAAGATGCCATGGACCAAAACCCTCGAGAACACTTCACAAGCCATGAAACAGACTCCCTCCCTACCACATGCGAGGCCCATCGGAGTCCTTATATTCTAAAATATTTGCAGTGTTCTTATGTAATACTGAAAAAAGTTTGATTTGAATAGCTCCTCTGCCCTAAACTACTATTCATACAGAAAAATTGTGTTCTGATAATTTTAAGCTTGCTTTCTTATCTTCCGAACCGTAATAAAATTTTCAACCTTTCCTCATAAAATTTTTAAAAAAATTTATCTTAACCAAATGACTACGATTTCTCAAACAAAAATTTTCAGCTGAGTAATCATCGTAATGTCGCTGTGCGTCATGGGATGCCGTGGGCTGATGCAAAACCATCGAGAATACTTCCCAAGCCATGAAACAGAAATCTATATGTGAGCGTGCTTAGTCCGTTTTCTAAAATGTTCTATATTGATACTTATGGAAAAGTGCTAAACATTGGCTTTATATATGCCATAGAGCCTAAACTACTATCCATAAAGGAAAATAGTCTTCTATTAATTTAAAACTTGGTTCCTTACCTTCCCAAAGGCTACCCTTCCTATATACCTTACTTAACAAAATAATAAAATAATTTTGCTTACAAAGTAAAGTGCCAAACACAATTCCGACGTTTCGATCCGATTCGATCCAACCCATTTCGATCTAACGGATGCATGAGCACAATTGTTCCGTTCGGTTCCAAACACATGACTTTAAAATTTTGCCAGATTTTGTCTTTCCACTTTACATCCATCCATGAAAACATTCTTTTTTTGTCATATAATTCATGTCATTTTTATTTCCTCAACAAAATCCTTTTCATGCATCTTTGAGTATAAACAAATCTTTACAGATGATTTTTCTATAGGTTATGTCATCCGTAAAAGTTGAAATTTGCTCAACTTCTCCGTTTCGATTCAATCCATTTCGGTGTTATGTGTCCAATTGCACGTATGTCTCATATAAGCAAATTTGACATTCGTACGAATCGGATCGAAACGGTGGAATTGTGTTTCCTCCTTAAGATGTAAGGACTACGTTGGGCCTCGCATGTGGTAGGGAGGGCGTCTGTTTCATGGCTTGTGAAGTATTCTCGAGGGTTTTGGCTGATGATATCGAATGTAGTTGCCTACAGATTCGGACTCCGGCTGCACATACACACATGCAATTATCACTCAGCTGAGATGTATTGAGCGTAAAATGGTAAGCTTACTTTGGAATTAAAACTATTTTATTATTTTGTTAAGTAAGGTATACACTAAGTGTAGCCTTTGGGAAGGTAAGGAACCAAGCTTTAAATTACTAGAGGACTATTTTCCTGTATGGATGGTAGTTTAGGCTCTATAGCGTATATAAAGTCAATGTTTGGCACTTTTCCATAAATATCAATATAGAACTTTATAGAAAACGGACTCACAACGCATACATATAGATTTCTGTTTCATGGCTTGGGAAGTATTCTCGAGGGTTTTGCATGGACCAAAACCCGCGAGAATCCCAGCGGGAAATGGATGCAACACCACATCGACATCGACATCGCCGTATTGCACCTTTGGCGTCCATCACCGACCCATTTCCGCACGAAAACATCGATGAATTTAACACACGATGTCCTATGCAGGGTGTGATGCCTTTCTGCAGGAGTAAATGTCGATGATTACCTATTCTTCGAGGAAAACGTCAATGAATATTCACCGATGAAAGTATTGACGACCAATCAAGTTTTGCAGATCCAGGGGTGGTACTATGTAACTTGGATGGAGTAAACTGGAAATCCTTCTTATAGCTATATTTCATGTTCAATTTCTAATTAGATTTTTTTTGTAATTCACCTTACCATTTTATTCTCAATAGCTCTCGGCTGAGTAATAGTTGCATGTGTGTATGTGCAGCCAGAGTCCGAATATGTGGACGGACTGATTCGATTCCATCAGACCACGGCACAGCGACATATATATATTTATTTACGTACCTATTTATGCTAGGATTACATCTGTCTATTCTATCTATCTTTTCTAGTTCTATGATTCCTTATCCTATGGGTGTTAGATTGGGAGTGCGATATTTAGGTGTGTTTGGAGTTGGAATAAACTAGAGTTTTTGGGCTGAGCTGAGTCGAGGATGGAACTGAGGTCCGTGCTGCGCAGTATGTTCTGAGAGGTGGAACAGGCTGTCAGTTGGTGGCGTATGGTTAATGGGGTTTAGCAGGTTGAGCAGAAGGGTCTATGGGATATTCCTATTATATGTCCGTGTGTCAGTTTAGTATGTCCTAGTCTTAGTCTGGAACTGTCTCCCATGCCTCGTTCTGTTGTCTAACCACTGTTTTTCCTGTGCCATCTGGTGAGCAGCTGGCATCCGTGTACCAGAAATCGCTGTCCTTGAATTTTTCCCTTATTTCGAGGAATTTGTTCCTGTACGTTGGTGTCTCGTCCTTTTTGTATGTGGTAAGTGTTATTTGGAAATGTATATGAAGAGGGTAGGAGTAAGGGATGGGGTCTAGGACTGTGGAGTCTGGGATAGTAGGTATTGGGATGCCAAACTCTACTTAGAGTGGATGGGACTCGGGATTTGGGATTATTTAAATAATACCCTATTCTATTGTAAAGCGGTATCCTAGGGTCCGTGACTGCTTTTGTCGTGATATTTAGCACACTCTTTGCTATCCTGTGCTTCATTGTTGCGAAACCTCCTTCGATGTGCATGGCCTCTATAGGTGAGGTTTTGAATGCTCCCATGGCTGTCCTGACGATATTATTTAACTTAACCTGCATCTGCTATATGGCTGTTTGAGCTGCATGTCCATAAATTGTTAGACAGTAATTGGTTTTCCCGTCTGCCAGGGCCTTGACTATTTTACCTAAGCTGTTAGGTGGAACTCTTTCTGGTTAAGTTGTGGATTTTATCCAGGTCTTGGACTATCGCGTGGTGATGTGGATCCTTAGGATCTTAAGGGTGTCCTTGGCTATCCGGTTCAAGTCTCGAATATGGCATCTGCTAGTCTGTTTTCCTACAAACGTGCAGAAGCTCCAGCTTGCTTATGGGAAATCTCGCTCCGTTTGTATCGGCCCAGATGTTGCCGTGATTGAAAGCGCTCTGGACCCGTGAGCTGGCCTCCTGTTCGGGGCTGTGTCCTGCAATTAAAAGATTGTCTGCGTAAATGAGGCTTTTAACATTAGATATGCTTTCTAGCTTTGAGCATAGAGTGTCTATGTAAGCTTTAAAGATGCTGGTTGAGAAGGGTGAGCCTTGTGAAACTCCGTCATCCAGGAAGAAGATTGGGGATAGGAACCGTTCACCTCGACCCGTATATTTTTGTTGGTTAGGAAGTTTTGGGTGAGTCGGATGAACTTGGCATCAATTCCCCAGACAACTAGGCGTTTATGTGTTTACTTACCCGGTCATATGCCTTCTCCAGGTAAGCCGATAAGATTATCCCATGCTGTCTCGAGGAAAGTCCCTCTGCTATGTGCTCTTCTAGTGCAAGTAGGAGCGATATAGTCCCCCTACCCGGTCTGTATGCGTGTTGCACTTCAGACAGTGTATTTACCAGTACGGAGTTTAGTCCTCTTGTAAGGATTTTCTCCAGTACTTCGGGGAAGCATGGAAACAACGAGAATGGCCTGTAGTTGTTTACATTGCGTTGAGGAATTGGATGGGGATTTGGACAACTGTGGTAATTTTCCAATCTTGTGGGAGAGTTCCTATGTCAATGATGTTGTTTAAGAGAGATACACTCTGCTTGAATGAAAAATGGGCTTCTTTAATCATTTTATAAGAGATCCTGTCTTGCCCGGGAGTTGTTCCTTTGAGTACACTCAAGGTGTCATTGAGTTCCTCCAGGTTAATGGGGTAGGATAGGTTTTTAGCTGGGTCCGCTACATTGGCCATGCCCGTTAAGTAAAAACGTCGTCTGTTTAGGAGGAAATCTTGGGAGAAGTTGGTATTTGTTTGGACAAACTCGCAGCCAATTTCCGTGGAGTAGCTTATGCTCCTGCTTGGTGTCGTCAGGCTGGCAATCAGATTTTGATGTTTATTGCCGGAGATGGCTCTGATTTTCCTCCAAGCGTCGCCGAGATCGAATTTGGTGTTGATGCTATTTGCAAAGAGCTCCCAAGATCTTTTCTTTGCTTCATTGATCTATTTCATGGTATTCGCCGACTCCCTGCGATAGATTTGCAGGTTTTCTGTCGTGGGATGCCTCTGGAATTTCTTCCAAGCTGTTTTTGCTTCATATTTTACAAAGGATGTCATGGTTCATCTAATCTGGTTGGGTTCTGGGTTTAGGAGAAGATGATGGGATAAATGATTCCGCGGCTGCTCGCAGGTTATTTTTAATTTTTGATTGATGTTTCTGCTGCTTGGTGCCATTTCCAGCTCCCTGCCTACCATAGCATGGAATCTGGTCCAGTCCACTCTTTTTTCTTGGAGTCTAGCTGTAGCCTTGTAATTCCCTGTCTGCACCCAGATGTAATTATGATAAAAATGTGGTCGCTGTCTTCTATATACTGGTGTGTTTTCCAATTGAATGCCGTGGCAAGGTTTGCGGAAGTAAGGGTGAGGTCTATGTGGGTTAGTGTGTCTCGAGTGCTTAGGTGTGGGGGGGCTCTGTCTTTGAGGACGACGTATCCCTCCTCGCGGATCCATTCACCTACTATTCTCCCTCTGCGGTTAGTTCTGATAGAGCCCCACATTGAGCTGTGGGCATTAAAATTGCCTGCTATTAGTTCATTGGGCTCCGTAGTGTTTTTCATTTCTCGGAGCTGCTCTGGTTGGAGGCATACATCACACTCCAGCTATACATTCCTTATAGTTATTGGCGGATTGGTCTCTATTTTAGTAGTGATTGTAAAGTTGTTAGGGTTGGATGGAGTTTGGGAGAAAGGCAGTGATTTGTGGATAAATGTCGCTATTCCACCTCGTCTAGTTTCGTACATTTGTTGTGAAATTACATCTGTACTGTCCTAGTCTGTCCGGTCCTTCTTCATTTAGCAGTTTTTCTCTTGTAGCAGCACAACGTGAGGGGAGTAAGCGTAAAGGAGCGGTTGTAGATGTGGTAAGTTGTTGTAAAAGCCTTGAATGTTCCATTGGAGAATTGTGAGTCTCCCGTGGCTGGTGGTTTTGGTGGGATGGGTTGGGTGTTGTGGTAGGTTGAGATGAAGGGATTGGATAACGAGTTGCTCGGGATGCTATCATGTGTTTTAATCTTAGTCGATTTCTATCGGCTTGGCTCCAGGTGTAGGGGCCGGCTCGTTCCGCTCAGTTCACCTTTGTCGACGTTCAGGATTGTATTCTGTATAGGTATTCCTTGTGAGCTATTATTGATAGGGTTAAGAATGTGGGTGTTTATAATATCATCTAACCTATTCTGAGAGTTGGGTGTGAAGTTGAAGCGTATTATGGTTTGTCTTCGGGTCTTGAGGGGTTTGAGAGGAAGTGGCAGCATTTCCTGGTAAGAGATTGAAGGATGGTTGGTTCATTTCATTGCTGGTGGTGGGTTGTTTTTATTTCGGTTCGAAAGATAAGAAAGCAAACTTATTATTATCAGAACACAATTTTTCTGTATGAATAGTAGTTTAGGGCGGAAAATTATATTACTTATATACATAAAACTAAGAAATAATTTTTGTAAAATCTAAAGAAAACCTAATGTAACAAAGTAAATAGAAACCAAAAATGTTTCAATCAAAGTTAAGCGAAATTATTCAAACTGTATATACATTTAATATATACTTACTTCTATCAGTGAATTTAAGAAGCTTATAACGTTATTGTTTTTCACTAATTACTTTTCTTCTTATCTTTTCACTATGTTTTTCTTTTCTTTTTCTTTTCTTTCCCTTTCGATTTTTACTATTTTTCTAATATATTGTAAGTATTACGTTTTATTTTTCTCTCTCTTTTTATTTTAATTTTATTTTGTAGTTTACTAGCTAACCTAGCCGTTCTTTCATTGTACTAGTATAATATTTCTAAAATAAATAAATAAAATGATTGATTGATTGATTGATATACAAATAACATAAGTTTTCCATACTCAAGATTTTTTTTTTCTTCAAGAATGCAAAAAAAATTTCTCAGGGGGAAGGTGTTATGAATCTGCATATCATAACCTTACCCTACATAAAATTCATAAGACTCACCAACCACATGAAATCATTATAGGCTCACCAAATACAAATTTCCCATAACTACCTTCTTAAAGTCAAACAACAAAACATATGTACATCGCACATACATAAATTTCAATCACCGTCACAAAAATGACAAACATATATACATCGCTATACAGGGTATCCAAGAAATCAACGTCAAGCCGGAATCGGTTAGTAGACCAAATCATAATAGTTACCAGAAAAATATAAAAAAAATCTAAGTCATGTATTTTTCAAATTATAGACATTTCTTTTGTTTTCGAGAAAATGTACATCTTGTGATGGTTTTTTACCTCCTGTTGCTACAAACCTTTACTTTTCTTCAATTTTATTTATCTTATGTAATCCCGAATAGTGCTTATGTAACCTGTTGCATCAAATTCTAAGCCAACTGCTCCAGCTTGGAAGAAAATGTCACATTTTGCCGAACCAAGAATAGAAAATTAATATTTCACCCAACTTTAACTGACTGTAATGAAAAAACCATGTACTACGTCAGTTTGGCAAGTAACTTTAAAAGTTGACGCATTTAATAAGGATTCTAAAATGGTATAACACTTGCTACAATATTTCTTAGATTATGGAAAAATGTTTTCTTCAAGAAACCCAGTTTCGAAAAATTTCTCTTCTACTAAAAATGATTCTAGTGTACCCAAAACTTGCCGTAAGACCGTAACTTTAAGATTCTAGTTTAAGTGATATGGAGAGTCATTGCGTGGAGTGTGAGTGAGGCGCAGATGATATGCCTTCACTGCAGGCCCCAACCACCCATACGACACTGAGGGCAGCAAGTTAGTTCAGTGTCCCTTGTTGACGCTCTGAAATAACGAAGTACCGGACCTAATCAACCTTCATGTGAGGGGTCTCCAGGATAGTGAGGGGAAACAAATGAAAACCTCAGCGCATAGTTACGTTATGAGATGCTATATAATTATGTCAGATCAAAGTGAGGCTAGAATGCACAAATGCTTTACAGTATCTCCCTCTCGATATGTATATCTACAACTACACGTGAATATAGAAACAACTTATCATTTACTCAACTAATTCAAAAACTTATTGAAATTCATATGCATTTAGAGTCGACGCAATTGCAAGCAAAAAAAATACAATCTATATGTTTTATATATGAAAACCTTATACTGTCTACTACTATAATTTGAAAAAGTATTCACATTTATATATATCTAGGGTTAATACCATAATTACTATGTCTTTCTCATGAATTCGAATTATTGCAATAACAATGCGGCCAAAATCTAGATAATATTTCTGATAGCCTTGCTATAAAATGATTTCCATGTACTATTATGTACATCATGTACTCGTACACCGCGGTTTGATAATTACGATCTCTCTTACCACTGTACGTTAAACTTAGTTAATATAATTAAACGTCAATAATTCGTTTCAATCAAATTTACATATAAAAACAATATACCAAAATTTGACTCACTCGTAGTCCGGTCCCTCGAAGGAGCTCCCTGGAGGTAGGTGTTTGGTGTTCTGAAATCAATGGTTAACTATTTGTATGGTTCAGGTTTTTCTCTATTCCTTTCCTGCTCTCCTTTTTACTCATTAGTATATATATAAGTATTTCATTTGAACTTTTGGCCTAGGAACATATCCTTCGTAATGATTCTATCTACCCTTTTTCTAAACAAAAATATAAAAATTACTAGTTTAAATTATATGTTTGATATCACGACCAACAACATGTGTAGAATTCAGCGATTTAAGCGAGTCCCCACTCTAGAAAATACGTCTTGAACAATATTGGACAATATTGAGCTTGGTTGATTAGCTGCTCTGGCATTAGCACCACTGGGATTTGTAGATGCTGTTGACGGATGTCTTGAGATTCTCTATTTTCACAACGGCCGTACTTGGTTGACTTTCTTTGATTGGTACAATGGGACACATTACTCCTCCACAGGTTGGGTTGAAGGAAGTTTTAATTTGAACGCAGTTCAAAATGTCAAGATGTCCGACAATTTTTTATGTACGAGGTGTGGTGTGTTCAAAAAGTAAAGTGACTTTACATTTTTATCAAAAACTTTTTATTTATTCATCAATATTAATGTTGTCCCCTTCAAAGTAATCCCCCTCAGATTTAATACACTTGTGCCAACGCTTTTTCCAATCCTCGAAGCAGTTCTGATAAGCACTTTTTGGCATAGCGTTGGGCTCTTCCAGCGATGCAGTTTGTATCTCCTCAATCGTTGCAAATCTCCCTCATTTCATGGGTCTCTTCAGTTTTGGGAAGAGGAAAAACTCGCAGGGAGTTTCGTCACCAGTTATGACCCTTTTGAGCAAATCACGATCATCATTGACGTCATTCAACAACTCCTGAGCGATGCTCATGCGACGGTTCTTCCGGTCAAAAGTAAGCAATTTCAGAACAAACTTCGCTGACACACGCCTCATGCCCAACACATCCGACAAAATTTGATGGCGCGAGCCAACCGAGATGCCGACATCATCAGCAACTACTTCGACAATTTCCCAAGATCATTTTCTTCACTTCTTCAACGTTTTAATCAGTTGTTGACGTGCTGGGGCGTCCAGAGCGAAGTTCGTCATTAGCATTTTCTCGGCCTTCCTGGAAGAGCTTGTACCACTTATAAATATTTTTTTTTTACTCAAAGTAGATTCACCGTATGCAACTGTCAACATTTCGAGTATTTTGAAGCACTTAATTTCATTTTTTACATAAAATTTGATGCAAATTCTATAGTTCATTTTTTTTTCGACAGGAGAAAATCGCCGAGCACACCAAACACTTCTAACCTTTATGCCTCTCACAAACAAACAAAGAGTGCTACATAGTTAAAACTGTGAACATATGTTCGGGACGAGTGTACGAAGTCAAAAAAAGATACAAATCGAATGTACGTAGCCAGCGAAATTTGAAAAGTCACCCTACTTTTTGAACACACCTCGTATGTATGTACATATATATTTGTATGTTGAATATAAAATGAGGTGAAGTTTTCACAATGTATTCGTGTCTGTGGCATCGCTATATAAATTGTACTCGACAGCATCAAACATAAAAATATTCAATTTTTTTTTCGGACTAGAAGTGTTCAGCGTACTCTGAAAAGTCTCTTCCACGCGAAAACAGAATTACTGCGATTTCTTAGTTTCTATTATTGAGGCACGTATTTTACGAAGGGAAATCAATTCCTTCAGAAACTATTTATGCTATAACACTTTTCGGGTTTTCCGTATGAAAAATAAACCGCGATGGATACACTTTTTAATTTTTCCCACAGATATATCTCGATTTTTTCTTACAGAACGTCTTGTCCTTCATCCCTCTCAAAATCTCTTCTTCTTCTATTGCTATATGCAATACGCTACGACCATAACAATACATGACTTAGATTTTTTTTATATTTTTCTGGTAACTATTATGATTTGGTCTATCACCCGATTCCGGCTTGACGTTGATTTCTGGGACACCCTGTATATACAGTCATATACATTTTTATTGTACTAAAAACTTCTTCAGAATACGAAATCCTATAAAATTGGTTATAATCATTTTATCTGTTCGACGAACCGTTCTAGAAATTAGAAATGTATGCGAAAAACCACTTCAGAAATCAAACTTGCATAGATCGGTGACCATACGATATTTTATACGGGCTTCATCTAGGGTATCATAAGAATTGGTCTTAGACCAATTCTAGTTTTTTTACTTGTTATTGTTATTTTCGATATTTACTGTTAAGGTACTTGCATATGCATTTATTGTTACGGTATGTAGGTATGCTTTACAGTATGACTGGTGTTCGGTGGACAGGTCAGTTCACAGTGTTTTCCGTGAATACTCTGGCTAGTGTGGTATTTCGCTTGGTCAGGTCTGTTCCGCCTGATACTTCTGATGCCTGGTTGTCTGTGCTTGTCCTTGTTTGGGCGCCAAATTTTGGCGTCGTTTGCTCTATCGGAGGATTTTCTCCGGCGTCAATAGTTTCGGTCGGTACCAGAACGTCGGATTTGTCGCTGTGTAGCTTCGGTGGAGTAAGGGTCCAAATAACAGCTTCTGATTTGAGTTCAATTTCTTGCTTTATTGTTTACGTCCGTAATATAAGTGCAAAATGTTTAAAGTGTGGTTTAGAATGACTAAATCCGATAACTGGCTTCCGTTGCTCACATACAACATGCCTGGTTGTCTGCGCTTGTCCCTGTTTGGGCGCCAGATTTTGGCGTCGTTTGCTCGGTCGGAGGATTTTCTCCGGCGTCAATAGTTTCGGTCGGTATCAAAATGTCGGATTTGTCGCTGTGTAGTAAGGTGGAGTAAGGGTCCAAATAACAGCTTCTTATTTGAGTTCAATTTCTTGCTTTATTGTTTACGTCCGTAATATAAGTGTAAAATGTTTAAAGTGTGGTTTAGAATGACTAAATCAGATAACTGGCTTCCGTTGCTCACATACCACTAGTTGGCCGTTTATCATGTGCTGGCCAGAGCGGATGGCTTTCCGTTTGCCCACGTACTAACCAATGGATTCCGTTGTTCACGTACTACTACTAGCTCATCGACAGTCTATGTTTCATAGCAAGCCAGTTCAACTTCTAGAATATTTGTAATGGTCGGTCAGGTGAGAGGTTGATGGTCCTCTGGTGAATCTTTGTTGTCTTACTTATAATATTCATTCAAAAAGTAGCTATGAATCATTAGCGATGGAAAATTTCCTATGGAAGAACTCACAAAGGGCTCTAAAAATGTTTTGCTATATACTACAATTTTTATGCAGTTTCACTTGCCTTCCCAGTACATTAAATTTCAATTTATCTGTAGCTGTAATGACGAATGTTAAATAGCAAAAATTCTAAATATGGTACTTACTTATTTGGTGGCTTTGTTGTCTGGGGAGAGAATGTGATTCTTGTTTAAATGATATTGATCCAGATGAAAGGAAATGCTTCTCCACATAACCTAGCTTCCGCCCAGGTTTTTCCCACTTTCATTCGCTTATTTATTAATTGTTGTTCTTGGTCTTCGTAGATTTATTTTCCGCTGTCGATTCCATTCTAATTTCTAACGAGTAATTGTTTGTTTAGGCTTTCTAAGCATATGTCTTATCCATTTCCATTTGTTCGTTATATTTGCGTTGTTATTGGTTCGTGATGTGCGATTGAGCGATTGACCAAGTTCCCAATTTGTGATATGCATATAATCCTCAGAAATTTGTTCACGAACACTTGTGAGTAGTTGCATATTCTAATGGTACCCATTCACTGACAGGCGGACTTGTAGGCCGTGGGTTGAAGGTCAGAGGCCTGTCGGCTGACTTCGACCATACACTGATGGTACCCATTAACTTACAGTCCGCTTGCAGGTCGTGGACTGTTAGATCTGGACTGCAGATGAGAACTGATATAGACCACACATTATTCAGTTTAACCGAGAGTCCAATCCTGCAGGCCATCTGCAATTTCTCCACACACTATCAGTGCGCCTGACAGTTCAAGTTCATTCTCAAAGCGGTAAAATGGCTGTAACAAGGAAAAAGAAGTTGTGCTTTTTGTATATAATATTGTTTTTATTACAACAAAAAACCGACAAAAATTAAAAAGAGATTTTAGGTGATATATTGGCTTCTGGAATGCAAGAAATATTCGCATATGAGGCTCGTGATGATTTGCAGAATTATGTTCGTATGGATAACCGGTACTTTTAAATTTTATTGATGTTGGTTAAACCTTACATTAAAAACAAGTAAAAAGCTAGAATTTAGAACCAATTATAAGTAATACCCCAGAATCTAGATAAATCCCCGTATGTAATTTCATATGGGCCCTCACCCATCTGTGCAAGCTTAGCTTTTGAAGTGGTTATTCAGATTATTTCTAGAACGGTTCATCGGGCAGTATAATTTATTATAACAATTTACATAGAATTTCGTATTCTGATGTTTTTAATACTACAAAAACCTTTAGCACTCACCGTGTTCACAGTTAACGGAAATCCCTAAATTTTTATATGGAAACACAACGAAAGTTGCCCGTTTGTATAGCGAAGGAACTCTTTTGTTCTCCGCTAGAGTACAAGTTCTTGTACTTGGACTCTTGTCGTAGTTTAGATATGGCACTGGTTCATGGAGCAGTACCTTGAGGAATTGTGCAACGGTTCTTGGACCGTTATACTGGTTGAACTGCTGATTACACTGCCTATATTTAGCGCCGTGTATGAAATAGCGACGAGGTACAGTAAAAACACAATTTTCTATTGAAAATCAAAACTTAATGAATGCTTTATTTTCCATTATCGGCTTTTTATATGATCAATTTGCTGATTATTTCAAATAAGCGATTGATTGTACATTTTTAGTCGCGCCGGAGAGAATTTCCTGTGCTGCATTTCTTTCAGGCGCTTTGATGAAATAAGATCCCCCAGATTCTCCGTTGGCAGCAGTGATGTTCGCATCGCGCTCGAGTAGACATTGTGGACTTGAATTGTAATGAGCTCTTGCTTCGCACATGACTTGGAAGATATCCTTTGTTTGATCAGTATTGACGTTTACGTAGAGACTCTAACGTTTGATTGTATGATTTAGAAAAAGGATAAGTCTACCCGGAATAATTATTTAGTCTTGTATCTGTGTCGCTCCCCTAACATGGATCCATGCTACCCATAGCGTGCAGAATTATTACAAATTTTCCTTTTTTCTAACTTTTTAAAACAGGATTAAGATATCGATTACATTCACCTTTAACTAATCAGCTTTTCTGTTTCTTCTTTATTCAAAAAAAAATTCAATACTTGTTCTCTATCCTTATTGTTCACTTCAAATCATAAGACCGATATCAATGTTAAACATTTCCACAATTATTCAAAAAGATCGTCTAATTTGTACTCTTTTCATCAAACTTTGATTTGTTTTGGCGGGTTCATTAGAATTTACGCGGAACTTTTGAAAATAAAACTGTATTCCAATTGGTGTCTTGTTTTTTTTTTTAACTTAAGAACTACTAGAAAAATAGTTCAAAATTAACTTCTTTTCTTATACAGAATGCAAAAATATATCAGATGTATGAACTGAAAATAATGGTGAAAGAAAAACCCATCTATAAATGATTACTCGACTATTGTCGTAAATATACGCATTACATAATTTCACCAGGTTAAATTGTAATAAAAAAATGTTCGTGAGTCACCACAATTAACATTACTAAGATATTCCTCATTTCCAGTCGAGGATTAATTAAAGAAGAAAAAACACTGTGATCAAAAAATATGATTAAAATTTGTTGCTTCTTCCTAATTTCCTTTGACGCATAAATATGCTAAAATTCAAGATTCCGTATCTTCAGATGTCTTTAGAAGTCTGTTGTCATAACTAAATCAGTTTGTGATCCTACAATGGTTAGAAATTCTTTTTTTGTTTTTTTTTTTGTTATACTAGCCTATAATACTATGAATACTTAGTTCGAATAGAGTTATAAAATTAATTTATAATAAAAGATAAAATAAATGTTTTAAATATGTAGTTGGCTCTTGCATAGTTATCTAATTATTCCTACACAGTACTGTTCATACTACTATTGCTCTTTCCTTAATCATTTTGCCTGCGTCGTAACTGGAGTTTGGCAATATGGACATTCCTAAACTAAATACGCACATGAATCACGCCGGGCATAGTGATTGCATGGTTCTAATGTTATCGCACGATAATTCTCTTCACATTTCACACATTTTGTAGCTGTTTCTTAGTATACAACTTTTCAACTTCTTCTAATTCTGAACGTAATTTAACTTGTAATAATTTTAATTTGTATATTGATAAACCACGCAAATCTCTTGTCATAACTTCGAATATAAGTATGTTAAATATACATTTCTCAAACGTGTATAAAATAATATGAACAAACAATACCGACTTGAATATTTATAGGGGCCTGTTCTGCCGCACAAGTGTTGAACTTTGAGCACCTTCGTGCGCGCCTCTAGGGGCTTCCTGAATGCAGCTTCAGCCGGCAGGGCAACTGCTGTGAGCTCGACTGTAAGTCGCAGTGGCAAGCTGGATGCAATTGCTTCCAGTCACCGTCAGTGTGAGGAGATTCCTCTTCAACTTTTTGCACTTTTACGCCTTTGCTGGTTTGACCTTCTTTTGACCCGATGCTTGAATGGGGGATTATTTGTAATATAACTCTTGAAGAATTTAGCCACCTCAGCTTTCAGCGTGGAATGTATGGGAGCTTGCCCTACGTGCCGTAAATGCATTCCTGTCGCCCCGGTTAAAAAGTTTTCCTTTAATTACCGGAATATTACCAAAATTAGTATGACAAAATATTTATGTTAGGGCGTAATTAAAATTTACCTGGATATCTCAATCTAAATTCTAAATGAACGATGCCAACCGAGAATTTCAGATATTTGTTCTTGCCCGTCCTTTCACTAGCGTACCTTTCTATCAAAAAACACAAGGCAAATGTCAGTCTCTTCCTCTTTTTCCGTCACATCAACATGTCACCTCGCATTCGAGGAAATGCATTTCTCTCGGTCGGGGTGCGTTCATTTTTTTTATGCTTGACGCAGCCGGCCTACACGCTTCAGTAATTCTTGTAGCATATTGCTATATGCAATACGCTACGACCATAACAGACCCAATTGTTGTGTACTTGAATGTGGATCAATTCTTGAAGTCAGAGGCTCCCCCACAAGAAAATGTCCGGGTGTTAATGCTGTCAGATCATTCGGATTGGACGATAAAGGGGTTATTGGCCTCGAATTCATTATGGCTTCGATCTCAGATGTGAGTGTAGTTAACTCTTCGTATATCAGAGAAGCTGCAGCGACACCCTTGTATGATAGTGATTTTGCTGATTTTACTGCTGATTCCCATAATCCACCGAAATGTGGGGCGCGTGGTGGGATGAAATGGAACTCCATACCCTTTCCCTGGCACATTGAAGTAATCTTCTCTTGAGATCTATTTGAGTGTATGATGTCTTGAAGCTCATTCAGCTGATTTCTGGCTCCTACGAAGTTTGTGGCTTTGTCACAATATAAGTTCATACAATGCCCTCGTCTCGCTATAAACCGCTTAAGTGCCCCGAGAAGTCCTTCTGTCGTCAGATCGCTCACCACTTCTACATGCGTCGCCTTTGTAGCGATACAGCAGAATACTGCGATATATGATTTTTGAGGGCGTTTCCCTCTTAATTTGAAGTGTGTCCAATGGGGCCGCAAAAGTCCACTCCGGAATTTATAAATGGTCTAGCGGGTTGAACTCTGGCTGCGGGGAGATTTCCCATTAGCTGAGTCATGAGCTTGGGCTTGACCTTGTTGCAACGAACACAGTTCTGCATGATCGATCTGGCAATAGTCTTCCCCCTGATTGGCCAAAACCTTTGTCGTGTAAGTGCCAGTAAGGTTTGGGGACCAGCATGAAGGTTGCTGTTATGAATGTCTGTCATTAGTAGCTTGGTGACTGGGTGAGCACAAGGCAGCAGTATTGGATGTTTTGACTTGTATGATAGATTTGAGTGTTCTAGCCCTCCTCATACTCGTATCATATCTTCCTCGTCAATGAAGGGTGCGAGGCTATTTAATGAACTACTATTGTTAACCGTTCCAGTTCGATTTAGTTGGTTGATATCATCCATGAATCCTTCTTGTTGTGCCTCTTTTAAGATTACGATAAGAGCATCATCTAATTCCTGAATGCTTACTGAAGCGTCGCTCCTTTTATGTTGATTATTCGGCTTTGCATTATAAATAAGTCTTAGAATGTATGCCATTATTCTCTGCAGCCTCTTGATTGAATTTCCGTGTTTGATGACACTGCTCAATGGTGAGCATGGTAAAAATGGTGGTCCATAAAACCAAATGTTGCAGTTCTTCAACATTTGCGTTGTTATTGGTTCGTGATGTGCGATTGAGCGATTGACCAAGTTCCCAATTTGTGATATGTATATAATCCTCAGAAATTTGTTCACGAACACTTGTGAGTAGTTGCATATTCTAATGGTACCCATACACTGACAGGCGGACTTGTAGGCCGTGGGTTGAAGGTCAGAGGCCTGTCGGCTGACTTCGACCATACACTGATGGTACCCATTAACTTACAGTCCGCTTGCAGGTCGTGGACTGTTAGATCTGGACTGCAGATGAGAACTGATATAGACCACACATTATTCAGTTTAACCGAGAGTCCAATCCTGCAGGCCATCTGCAATTTCTCCACACACTATCAGTGCGCCTGACAGTTCAAGTTCATTCTCAAAGCGGTAAAATGGCTGTAACAAGGAAAAAGAAGTTGTGCTTTTTGTATATAATATTGTTTTTATTACAACAAAAAACCGACAAAAATTAAAAAGAGATTTTAGGTGATATATTGGCTTCTGGAATGCAAGAAATATTCGCATATGAGGCTCGTGATGATTTGCAGAATTATGTTCGTATGGATAACCGGTACTTTTAAATTTTATTGATGTTGGTTAAACCTTACATTAAAAACAAGTAAAAAGCTAGAATTTAGAACCAATTATAAGTAATACCCCAGAATCTAGATAAATCCCCGTATGTAATTTCATATGGGCCCTCACCCATCTGTGCAAGCTTAGCTTTTGAAGTGGTTATTCAGATTATTTCTAGAACGGTTCATCGGGCAGTATAATTTATTATAACAATTTACATAGAATTTCGTATTCTGATGTTTTTAATACTACAAAAACCTTTAGCACTCACCGTGTTCACAGTTAACGGAAATCCCTAAATTTTTATATGGAAACACAACGAAAGTTGCCCGTTTGTATAGCGAAGGAACTCTTTTGTTCTCCGCTAGAGTACAAGTTCTTGTACTTGGACTCTTGTCGTAGTTTAGATATGGCACTGGTTCATGGAGCAGTACCTTGAGGAATTGTGCAACGGTTCTTGGACCGTTATACTGGTTGAACTGCTGATTACACTGCCTATATTTAGCGCCATGTATGAAATAGCGACGAGGTACAGTAAAAACACAATTTTCTATTGAAAATCAAAACTTAATGAATGCTTTATTTTCCATTATCGGCTTTTTATATGATCAATTTGCTGATTATTTCAAATAAGCGATTGATTGTACATTTTTAGTCGCGCCGGAGAGAATTTCCTGTGCTGCATTTCTTTCAGGCGCTTTGATGAAATAAGATCCCCCAGATTCTCCGTTGGCAGCAGTGATGTTCGCATCGCGCTCGAGTAGACATTGTGGACTTGAATTGTAATGAGCTCTTGCTTCGCACATGACTTGGAAGATATCCTTTGTTTGATCAGTATTGACGTTTACGTAGAGACTCTAACGTTTGATTGTATGATTTAGAAAAAGGATAAGTCTACCCGGAATAATTATTTAGTCTTGTATCTGTGTCGCTCCCCTAACATGGATCCATGCTACCCATAGCGTGCAGAATTATTACAAATTTTCCTTTTTTCTAACTTTTTAAAACAGGATTAAGATATCGATTACATTCACCTTTAACTAATCAGCTTTTCTGTTTCTTCTTTATTCAAAAAAAAATTCAATACTTGTTCTCTATCCTTATTGTTCACTTCAAATCATAAGACCGATATCAATGTTAAACATTTCCACAATTATTCAAAAAGATCGTCTAATTTGTACTCTTTTCATCAAACTTTGATTTGTTTTGGCGGGTTCATTAGAATTTACGCGGAACTTTTGAAAATAAAACTGTATTCCAATTGGTGTCTTGTTTTTTTTTTAACTTAAGAACTTCTAGAAAAATAGTTCAAAATTAACTTCTTTTCTTATACAGAATGCAAAAATATATCGGATGTATGAACTGAAAATAATGGTGAAAGAAAAACCCATCTATAAATGATTACTCGACTATTGTCGTAAATATACGCATTACATAATTTCACCAGGTTAAATTGTAATAAAAAAATGTTCGTGAGTCACCACAATTAACATTACTAAGATATTCCTCATTTCCAGTCGAGGATTAATTAAAGAAGAAAAAACACTGTGATCAAAAAATATGATTAAAATTTGTTGCTTCTTCCTAATTTCCTTTGACGCATAAATATGCTAAAATTCAAGATTCCGTATCTTCAGATGTCTTTAGAAGTCTGTTGTCATAACTAAATCAGTTTGTGATCCTACAATGGTTAGAAATTCTTTTTTTGTTTTTTTTTTGTTATACTAGCCTATAATACTATGAATACTTAGTTCGAATAGAGTTATAAAATTAATTTATAATAAAAGATAAAATAAATGTTTTAAATATGTAGTTGGCTCTTGCATAGTTATCTAATTATTCCTACACAGTACTGTTCATACTACTATTGCTCTTTCCTTAATCATTTTGCCTGCGTCGTAACTGGAGTTTGGCAATATGGACATTCCTAAACTAAATACGCACATGAATCACGCCGGGCATAGTGATTGCATGGTTCTAATGTTATCGCACGATAATTCTCTTCACATTTCACACATTTTGTAGCTGTTTCTTAGTATACAACTTTTCAACTTCTTCTAATTCTGAACGTAATTTAACTTGTAATAATTTTAATTTGTATATTGATAAACCACGCAAATCTCTTGTCATAACTTCGAATATAAGTATGTTAAATATACATTTCTCAAACGTGTATAAAATAATATGAACAAACAATACCGACTTGAATATTTATAGGGGCCTGTTCTGCCGCACAAGTGTTGAACTTTGAGCACCTTCGTGCGCGCCTCTAGGGGCTTCCTGAATGCAGCTTCAGCCGGCAGGGCAACTGCTGTGAGCTCGACTGTAAGTCGCAGCGGCAAGCTGGATGCAATTGCTTCCAGTCACCGTCAGTGTGAGGAGATTCCTCTTCAACTTTTTGCACTTTTACGCCTTTGCTGGTTTGACCTTCTTTTGACCCGATGCTTGAATGGGGGATTATTTGTAATATAACTCTTGAAGAATTTAGCCACCTCAGCTTTCAGCGTGGAATGTATGGGAGCTTGCCCTACGTGCCGTAAATGCATTCCTGTCGCCCCGGTTAAAAAGTTTTCCTTTAATTACCGGAATATTACCAAAATTAGTATGACAAAATATTTATGTTAGGGCGTAATTAAAATTTACCTGGATATCTCAATCTAAATTCTAAATGAACGATGCCAACCGAGAATTTCAGATATTTGTTCTTGCCCGTCCTTTCACTAGCGTACCTTTCTATCAAAAAACACAAGGCAAATGTCAGTCTCTTCCTCTTTTTCCGTCACATCAACATGTCACCTCGCATTCGAGGAAATGCATTTCTCTCGGTCGGGGTGCGTTCATTTTTTTTTATGCTTGACGCAGCCGGCCTACACGCTTCAGTAATTCTTGTAGCATATTGCTATATGCAATACGCTACGACCATAACAGACCCAATTGTTGTGTACTTGAATGTGGATCAATTCTTGAAGTCAGAGGCTCCCCCACAAGAAAATGTCCGGGTGTTAATGCTGTCAGATCATTCGGATTGGACGATAAAGGGGTTATTGGCCTCGAATTCATTATGGCTTCGATCTCAGATGTGAGTGTAGTTAACTCTTCGTATATCAGAGAAGCTGCAGCGACACCCTTGTATGATAGTGATTTTGCTGATTTTACTGCTGATTCCCATAATCCACCGAAATGTGGGGCGCGTGGTGGGATGAAATGGAACTCCATACCCTTTCCCTGGCACATTGAAGTAATCTTCTCTTGAGATCTATTTGAGTGTATGATGTCTTGAAGCTCATTCAGCTGATTTCTGGCTCCTACGAAGTTTGTGGCTTTGTCACAATATAAGTTCATACAATGCCCTCGTCTCGCTATAAACCGCTTAAGTGCCCCGAGAAGTCCTTCTGTCGTCAGATCGCTCACCACTTCTACATGCGTCGCCTTTGTAGCGATACAGCAGAATACTGCGATATATGATTTTTGAGGGCGTTTCCCTCTTAATTTGAAGTGTGTCCAATGGGGCCGCAAAAGTCCACTCCGGAATTTATAAATGGTCTAGCGGGTTGAACTCTGGCTGCGGGGAGATTTCCCATTAGCTGAGTCATGAGCTTGGGCTTGACCTTGTTGCAACGAACACAGTTCTGCATGATCGATCTGGCAATAGTCTTCCCCCTGATTGGCCAAAACCTTTGTCGTGTAAGTGCCAGTAAGGTTTGGGGACCAGCATGAAGGTTGCTGTTATGAATGTCTGTCATTAGTAGCTTGGTGACTGGGTGAGCACAAGGCAGCAGTATTGGATGTTTTGACTTGTATGATAGATTTGAGTGTTCTAGCCCTCCTCATAC
Organism: Dioctria linearis; assembly: GCA_963930735.1. Taxonomy (NCBI): domain Eukaryota; kingdom Metazoa; phylum Arthropoda; class Insecta; order Diptera; family Asilidae; genus Dioctria; species Dioctria linearis. The sequence continues at coordinate 104,935,987 of OZ005744.1, read as the reverse complement.
TCGTATCATATCTTCCTCGTCAATGAAGGGTGCGAGGCTATTTAATGAACTACTATTGTTAACCGTTCCAGTTCGATTTAGTTGGTTGATATCATCCATGAATCCTTCTTGTTGTGCCTCTTTTAAGATTACGATAAGAGCATCATCTAATTCCTGAATGCTTACTGAAGCGTCGCTCCTTTTATGTTGATTATTCGGCTTTGCATTATAAATAAGTCTTAGAATGTATGCCATTATTCTCTGCAGCCTCTTGATTGAATTTCCGTGTTTGATGACACTGCTCAATGGTGAGCATGGTAAAAATGGTGGTCCATAAAACCAAATGTTGCAGTTCTTCAACATTTGCGTTGTTATTGGTTCGTGATGTGCGATTGAGCGATTGACCAAGTTCCCAATTTGTGATATGTATATAATCCTCAGAAATTTGTTCACGAACACTTGTGAGTAGTTGCATATTCTAATGGTACCCATACACTGACAGGCGGACTTGTAGGCCGTGGGTTGAAGGTCAGAGGCCTGTCGGCTGACTTCGACCATACACTGATGGTACCCATTAACTTACAGTCCGCTTGCAGGTCGTGGACTGTTAGATCTGGACTGCAGATGAGAACTGATATAGACCACACATTATTCAGTTTAACCGAGAGTCCAATCCTGCAGGCCATCTGCAATTTCTCCACACACTATCAGTGCGCCTGACAGTTCAAGTTCATTCTCAAAGCGGTAAAATGGCTGTAACAAGGAAAAAGAAGTTGTGCTTTTTGTATATAATATTGTTTTTATTACAACAAAAAACCGACAAAAATTAAAAAGAGATTTTAGGTGATATATTGGCTTCTGGAATGCAAGAAATATTCGCATATGAGGCTCGTGATGATTTGCAGAATTATGTTCGTATGGATAACCGGTACTTTTAAATTTTATTGATGTTGGTTAAACCTTACATTAAAAACAAGTAAAAAGCTAGAATTTAGAACCAATTATAAGTAATACCCCAGAATCTAGATAAATCCCCGTATGTAATTTCATATGGGCCCTCACCCATCTGTGCAAGCTTAGCTTTTGAAGTGGTTATTCAGATTATTTCTAGAACGGTTCATCGGGCAGTATAATTTATTATAACAATTTACATAGAATTTCGTATTCTGATGTTTTTAATACTACAAAAACCTTTAGCACTCACCGTGTTCACAGTTAACGGAAATCCCTAAATTTTTATATGGAAACACAACGAAAGTTGCCCGTTTGTATAGCGAAGGAACTCTTTTGTTCTCCGCTAGAGTACAAGTTCTTGTACTTGGACTCTTGTCGTAGTTTAGATATGGCACTGGTTCATGGAGCAGTACCTTGAGGAATTGTGCAACGGTTCTTGGACCGTTATACTGGTTGAACTGCTGATTACACTGCCTATATTTAGCGCCGTGTATGAAATAGCGACGACGTACAGTAAAAACACAATTTTCTATTGAAAATCAAAACTTAATGAATGCTTTATTTTCCATTATCGGCTTTTTATATGATCAATTTGCTGATTATTTCAAATAAGCGATTGATTGTACATTTTTAGTCGCGCCGGAGAGTATTTCCTGTGCTGCATTTCTTTCAGGCGCTTTGATGAAATAAGATCCCCCAGATTCTCCGTTGGCAGCAGTGATGTTCGCATCGCGCTCGAGTAGACATTGTGGACTTGAATTGTAATGAGCTCTTGCTTCGCACATGACTTGGAAGATATCCTTTGTTTGATCAGTATTGACGTTTACGTAGAGACTCTAACGTTTGATTGTATGATTTAGAAAAAGGATAAGTCTACCCGGAATAATTATTTAGTCTTGTATCTGTGTCGCTCCCCTAACATGGATCCATGCTACCCATAGCGTGCAGAATTATTACAAATTTTCCTTTTTTCTAACTTTTTAAAACAGGATTAAGATATCGATTACATTCACCTTTAACTAATCAGCTTTTCTGTTTCTTCTTTATTCAAAAAAAAATTCAATACTTGTTCTCTATCCTTATTGTTCACTTCAAATCATAAGACCGATATCAATGTTAAACATTTCCACAATTATTCAAAAAGATCGTCTAATTTGTACTCCTTTCATCAAACTTTGATTTGTTTTGGCGGGTTCATTAGAATTTACGCGGAACTTTTGAAAATAAAACTGTATTCCAATTGGTGTCTTGTTTTTTTTTAACTTAAGAACTACTAGAAAAATAGTTCAAAATTAACTTCTTTTCTTATACAGAATGCAAAAATATATCAGATGTATGAACTGAAAATAATGGTGAAAGAAAAACCCATCTATAAATGATTACTCGACTATTGTCGTAAATATACGCATTACATAATTTCACCAGGTTAAATTGTAATAAAAAAATGTTCGTGAGTCACCACAATTAACATTACTAAGATATTCCTCATTTCCAGTCGAGGATTAATTAAAGAAGAAAAAACACTGTGATCAAAAAATATGATTAAAATTTGTTGCTTCTTCCTAATTTCCTTTGACGCATAAATATGCTAAAATTCAAGATTCCGTATCTTCAGATGTCTTTAGAAGTCTGTTGTCATAACTAAATCAGTTTGTGATCCTACAATGGTTAGAAATTCTTTTTTTGTTTTTTTTTTGTTATACTAGCCTATAATACTATGAATACTTAGTTCGAATAGAGTTATAAAATTAATTTATAATAAAAGATAAAATAAATGTTTTAAATATGTAGTTGGCTCTTGCATAGTTATCTAATTATTCCTACACAGTACTGTTCATACTACTATTGCTCTTTCCTTAATCATTTTGCCTGCGTCGTAACTGGAGTTTGGCAATATGGACATTCCTAAACTAAATACGCACATGAATCACGCCGGGCATAGTGATTGCATGGTTCTAATGTTATCGCACGATAATTCTCTTCACATTTCACACATTTTGTAGCTGTTTCTTAGTATACAACTTTTCAACTTCTTCTAATTCTGAACGTAATTTAACTTGTAATAATTTTAATTTGTATATTGATAAACCACGCAAATCTCTTGTCATAACTTCGAATATAAGTATGTTAAATATACATTTCTCAAACGTGTATAAAATAATATGAACAAACAATACCGACTTGAATATTTATAGGGGCCTGTTCTGCCGCACAAGTGTTGAACTTTGAGCACCTTCGTGCGCGCCTCTAGGGGCTTCCTGAATGCAGCTTCAGCCGGCAGGGCAACTGCTGTGAGCTCGACTGTAAGTCGCAGCGGCAAGCTGGATGCAATTGCTTCCAGTCACCGTCAGTGTGAGGAGATTCCTCTTCAACTTTTTGCACTTTTACGCCTTTGCTGGTTTGACCTTCTTTTGACCCGATGCTTGAATGGGGGATTATTTGTAATATAACTCTTGAAGAATTTAGCCACCTCAGCTTTCAGCGTGGAATGTATGGGAGCTTGCCCTACGTGCCGTAAATGCATTCCTGTCGCCCCGGTTAAAAAGTTTTCCTTTAATTACCGGAATATTACCAAAATTAGTATGACAAAATATTTATGTTAGGGCGTAATTAAAATTTACCTGGATATCTCAATCTAAATTCTAAATGAACGATGCCAACCGAGAATTTCAGATATTTGTTCTTGCCCGTCCTTTCACTAGCGTACCTTTCTATCAAAAAACACAAGGCAAATGTCAGTCTCTTCCTCTTTTTCCGTCACATCAACATGTCACCTCGCATTCGAGGAAATGCATTTCTCTCGGTCGGGGTGCGTTCATTTTTTTTTATGCTTGACGCAGCCGGCCTACACGCTTCAGTAATTCTTGTAGCATATTGCTATATGCAATACGCTACGACCATAACAGACCCAATTGTTGTGTACTTGAATGTGGATCAATTCTTGAAGTCAGAGGCTCCCCCACAAGAAAATGTCCGGGTGTTAATGCTGTCAGATCATTCGGATTGGACGATAAAGGGGTTATTGGCCTCGAATTCATTATGGCTTCGATCTCAGATGTGAGTGTAGTTAACTCTTCGTATATCAGAGAAGCTGCAGCGACACCCTTGTATGATAGTGATTTTGCTGATTTTACTGCTGATTCCCATCTGCTAAAGACTGCAGACATTTTGTTGCCAAAAATGGAGCTGAGGTTAATCCGTATGTAACTGTGCAAAGTCTGAAGGTTTTTAAAGGTGTATCTGGATTGTCTCTCCAAAGGATCAGCTGGTAGTTTTGATCGTTTTCATCAAGTAGAACTTGCCGATACATCTTTTCGATGTCAGCCGTGAACACGAATTTTGGTAGCCTGAATCAGATAAGAATCGAAAATAATTCATCTTGAGTAGTGCGACCCTTGTGTAGGACATCGTTTAACGATATATTAGATGAAGTTTTTGCCGATGCATCAAACACCACTCTGAGCTTGGTGGTGTTACTGTCAGGCTTTAGCACACAATGGTGTGGTAAGAAATAATGCTGCTTGGTGATCTCAGTAGGGTTTACTTCCTTCATATGCCCGAGTCTGCAATATTCATTCATGAATTTAACGTATTGCGACTGCTGAATTTTCGTTCTAGTGAGAGTAATCTTTTGAATGCGATGTCCCTGGATTCTCCTAGTTTCGTTGAATCATTTAAAAATGGTAATTTCACAATAAATCTTCCTTCTCTGGTTCTTTTGGCATTCTGATTCAGAGGGTGGTTTTTCTTGCATATAACGCAAATGCTGACCCTTGTCGAAGATAGGGCTGCTGTTCTTGAATTGTTCGTGAATGATTTCTGTATTACACGACAGCCATCCCCAGATGTATGTTTGCTTCTTCCCAATGCTTCCAATGTTTAAAATCGCATCTCCAAGAATTTCAATAGCTGGTTGATCGTGGGTAGCTCTCTTGGCGATTCCAAAGATTGTTCGTACAGTAAATGAGTATCTTTATCAAACTTCTTGATGATCAGATGCACAAGTAATGGACACCAAGATTCTGTAGCAATCCCCAAGTTCTTCAAACCATGGATGCATTCCTTTGTGACATCATGAATACTCTTCAATCCAGCTGCTGATTCATGTTGAAGGTTTGGTTGCGTTAAGAGTCTATTGAGAAGTGCTGCACATAGCAACCTTTTGTTCTCGTAGCGTGACTGAAGAATATCCCAGGCTGTTATTTTTAGTAGCTTAATGCTTGCATTATCTGTTGAACTCGTCTTGGATGCTTGCAGGTGAAAATTATTCATTTTTTGTGTAAGCGAAATGATAGCCTGCTGTATACTTTCCTTCCATTCAAGGTAATCCTCGATGATATATCCTACCTGGGCTGGATCTTCAGTTAGCTCCCATACCAAAGTGTTGTATTGTTCGATTTGAGCCCAATAATGATCGATTGTCTTTAACTTCATTTCATAATACTGTTGAGACTGTTGTTGATCTTCAATGGTAAGGCTGGTGAGGAGTCGATTTAAAAATTGCATGACTCCCTTTTGTTTTCTTATTACTCTATGAACTTCTTGGGAGATAATCATTTTGTCTGATTCAAACTGAGCGTCTATCTTGAGTGCATCTTGTTGCTTATTCTGATCCAGAGACTGCGATGGTGCACTCGTTTCCTTCTCAATAATAGGAAGCTTCGTGCTAGTGTTCTTTTGTATTATCGGCGTTGATCCCGCCTCCAATGCATCTATGTAACTTGCCATCTGCTCTTGGTAAGCTTCGCAGACTTCTTTGACAGCATTGTAATAGTCTTTCACGTAGTATTGGTGATGCAACTCTGGGCTCTTATAATGTTATCTGCACCTTTAAATTTATCCCTTGCCTCTTGAGTCTGCGCAATCTTTCTTTGAGGTAAGGCAGATCTTTTCGGCTTGAGGAATCTTTCATTTAATTTTCTATTATGGTCTGGATCTCTTTGCCAGTTGCTTGTTGCTGGTTTGCCAATTGATCCATGTTGATTGAGGCTATCGTCTACCAAAGATTCGAAGTTGTCTTCTTGAAATGGCTGATAGTATGATACAGCGATGTGCCTGTATCACGTCGGGGTCACCAAAATGTTTGTATAGCGAAGGAACTCTTTTGTTCTCCGCTAGAGTACAAGTTCTTGTACTTGGACTCTTGTCGTAGTTTAGATATGGCACTGGTTCATGGACCAGTACCTTGAGGAATTGTGCAAGGGTTCTTGGACCGTTATACTGGTTGAACTGCTGATTACACTGCCGATAATTAGCGCCGTGTATGAAATAGCGACGACGTACAGTAAAAACACAATTTTCTATTGAAAATAAAAACTTAATGAATGCTTTATTTTCCATTATCGGCTTTTTATATGATCAATTTGCTGATTATTACAAATAAGCGATTGATTGTAAATTTTTAGTCGCGCCGCAAAGAATTTCCAGACGAAATTCAATACTGCTAAGAATTTATTTGTGCGAAAAAATGCTGACATTTCCAAATCGAGTGAATTGAACTTATTTACAATTAATGGAATATTTTTTATAATTGCTGAATATTCAAATTATTGTGATACTTTGAATTGAAGAAATGCAAGAAAGCCAGAATTTGAAAAAATTATATTGTGACTAAATTATATGGAAATTATTGCATGGAATAGATGCGTTGAGTGTATTTTCTGCAATTGGTACACGTTTCGATGTATGTAGTCATTTATAATATCATCTGGCGTGGAACTTATGAAATGTGAAATATTTATTTTTGAGAGAAAATAGTTTCAAGTGAAAAGTTACATATTGAAAAGGTCATTAAATTGTGCAGCAATGTAATTAAAGGCAATTACGGAGGGAAAATTCTAAGAAAAAAGAAAGTGCGAGTACGTTCCTGGCGTATTGATTGCTGAGGAATAATATTTTTGCTTACGTAATTATCTTTTAAATTTACGAAATTTCTTACTGAAAAATAAAACGCACTCCCTTCGTATAAAAACGCAAACACAAATGTGTTGATATTTTACAAGTTCCACACCAGCTGATATTATTAAAGACTACTTAAATCAGAAAATGTACCAGTTGCAGAAAATGTACTCAATTTGATTATTTCCCAGGTTCCACTTCGCTAAAAAGTTGAAGTGAGTGGAACTCGTTTTCGTACTGTCGCAAGTAAACTGGATGGTATGTCAAGAAGTAGGGAGGGACTGAAATCGAGGCTACTTGGGACAGTAACTTCGCTTGTGTGAACTATACTAGTGTGCAGTTTTTCGTTTCGTCATGGCAGTAGTGAAATCGTGACATTTTGGAGGGGAAAATTTTTTATAATCGAAATTGCTGTGTTAAATAAACAAATCGTTAGCGTCCCATTTCTTTAGGTAAAAGAAATATACGACTGACATTGGAAAGAAGAAATCTTCTGACATTTCTCAAATAAACAAATCGAACATGATTTAAACTTTCGTATATTTCCCTGTTACTGTTATATACTTATTTAAAAAAAAAACAAACAGGAAGATATTTCTTTTTAAATATATTCACTTGCCTAAAAAATGTTTTTTCGCCTGAATTTTGGCGATTGTCTCTGCAACATTTCACCGCACAACTCATCACTCATTCACAAAAAACTGAACACAATCAAAATATATAGTTCATGCTTCCGAAATAACACAATTTCAAATATTTAATATTTATTAAAACAATTATATTTAAAAAAGTTTAATTGAATTAGAGGAAGTTTCTTATTCCCTTCCTGGGCACAATGGAACCCACTGGTGTTCTAAGCGAAGCAGGTTAGGTACTTATAGCGGCACCCCTCTTACCTAATCTAACCTATTCCCATACTGCGTAAGATCTAATGCTGTTAAGACGAACATTAATGTCATTCTTATAAAATTTCTAAAACTAGTTTCGTTAAATTCAATCCATTTTTACGCAAAATGTGAAAAAACGTCCAAAACGTTTTTGTTTTTCTTTATTTAATTTTAATTCATTTCAGAATTTAAAAAAATCATGGCATCCACAAACAATGAAAAATCAGGAGAAAGTTTGGAAAGCAGAACAAGCCGAGAAAGCAGAAAAAAGAAAATTGTATGAACTCAGAAAAGAAATAGCTGATGAAAAATGTCGCGAAGATCTAAAGAAAATAGGACAAACATCAGGGGTTTTAGCACAAAATGATAGCCTTAAGTTGGAATGGATGTATAAAGGTATGTATTTTAAGCAAACCCTCAATTATTAGTTTCAAACTTATTAATTTAAGGACCTGCGCAGTTACTAAATAGGGAAGAATATCTCCTTGGCAGATCTATAGATAAAAGCTTTGAACAGCTGGATGCTGAAGAGAAAGTTGAAAAAGAGAAACAAGTCATCGGAGTAACGATACCAAAAAATCACGTAGAACATGAATGCATTCCATTTTCAATACGGCAGTACCGAAGTGTGCAAAGTACTGAACAGGTTGATTTACAGAGAAAAATTATGGAGGATCCCCTTATGTTAATAAAACAAAAAGAATTGGAGTCAAGAAAAAAACTTTTAGAGAATCCTGTTAAGTTGAAGGAGTTGCATAGACTCCTTAAGAGTGAAAAAACTTACAAACCGAAGAGTAAGAAATCAAAAAAATATAAAAACAAAAAAGATAAGAAAAAAAGTAGGCATTCATCACATGAAACTAGCGACGAAGAACTCGATAAAATGCTAGCAAAGCAATATAAAAAAATTCAAAATGCTTTTGGTAAAAGTGACGATGGCGAAAAATTAGATATAAATAAACTTCTCAAAGTTAAATACGAAAAGCTTTCAGAAGAACTTGATAATGCTAACACAAAGAAAAAAAATCGGAAAAGGTCAAAGAGTACTGAAAGCAGTTCTACAAATAGTAGTGATAGCTCTTATAGTAAAAGAAGGGAAAATATACGACAGGTTAATAAAGACAATTACGGTGTAACTTCAAGGGATGGGGGCAAGTTACGTCAAAATCAGAGAAGACCTTATAGTATTAGAAATACAAATGCTCATAAATCAGGAGCTGAAATAGGCGTTAGAGCCTCTGAAAGAAAAGATACTGTAGCTTCAACTTCGAGAAATTGGGATTCAAATGAAGGAAACTTATATTCTTCTGATAAAAAGCTCCATCAAAAAGGAAAATTAACCGACGATGAAAAGGAGAAACGCAGACAAGAAATGATGCAAAATGCTATTTGGAGAGATGAAGAGCGCTCTCGCACCGTAAAGAAATATCGCGAAGAATATGATAAAGAACGAAAGCAACATGAATCAAATGAATTTGATAAGACATTCATTAACAAGGAACTTCAGAAAGCGATGTCTAATCAGACATCTATGGAATCCAGAATTAAATCTAATATCAATAATATCCAGAGATCCTCTAGAGCCATGGACACTAATTTTGCTAAAAGGTAGTTTTTACAAGTTTGGGAGCTTTTAAGATAAAATAAATGTTAGGACAAAATTTAATGTTTTTTCATACATTATCTTGCACTGTATCCAAAACACCTATCTGGGTGTCATGAATAATGCAATATTCACGAACCATAGCTTATATGTAGATACTCATATAGAAAAATTTTCCATTAATATTGTACATTTTCTTTGAATCCACCCCGTTTCCAAAGGATTTCTGTTCTTGTTTTGAAAACAAAAATCTCAATTCTGGGACCCATGTATAGTATAGACAAGTCACACATTTTTTCTTCCATTTGGGTATTCCCTTGTATGCGTACAGCTAGCGAAACTCCGATGTTTGTAGGCTCTCATTTGAAAGTTATGTTAAAACTTGGCCAACACTTTTTAAGAAAAGTTACACGCATGTAAAGAAAATCACTATACGAGCTTATCTTTAGTTTGTCTTTGACGCGAATCTAAAACCTAAATAATGAACAAGGCCGGCTAAATGTCACTAGTTGCAGATGTGACATTTTAAATTTGCTTTAAGATATATAAAAGGACTTGAGTGAAATAAAGGCTTTAAATGTTGTTTCTTTAATATTTAGGTAAGTAATTCTTTTGTAAATAAATAAATTGTAAATAAATTGTAAATAAACTTTAATATTTAGAGAAACGCAATTACGTCTTAATCATTGTCGTCAAATAGTCCAAGCGGCAAATATCATTATAAAACAACATTTTTGCAAATATTCTACAAAACATGGAAAAGTTGAGATTTGATTTTGTTGTGAAAGCATCAGCAGATGGAAAATCAAACACCATATGCATAACCTCGATAGCGCCACCCGAAGGAGAGATTTTCGGAATACCAGCTGAGTTTCAACCTGCAAATCTGCACCAAGTAATTACAAATACTCCCAACTATGCCAAGGTAAGAAATTCATTAAATAAAAGACATCACACAAGAAGAATATGGATAACCTTGACAGATGAAATATCGAAAATATATTTAGATGAAGAACAAAACTTACAGTTTAATGATTTTTACTTAGAAGAAATTTTGGAAAAAACAATTAATTCTGAATCTGTACCTAGTGGCTCAAATGAAACTTTGGAAAAATTGTTTCAGAAATTGCTTGAAGATAAATCAATAAAATCTGAAACTAAAAACTTGGGGAAAATTGCAAAGGAATTCATGATTGAGAAATTCACTGGCAGGAACTCAAATGCTTACCAATGGATTAAGGATTTTAATAAAGAATGTGAACGTTTCCAAATCAAGGAAGACAAAAATAAAATTGAAATTCTAAAAAACTTTTTGGAATACTCTAGTGTATATTGGTACAGCTGTATGCTAATGAAACTTACTGTGGAATCAGAATGGAAGAAATGGGAGAAAAAATTTTGTGAGACGTTCGCAAACAAAGGATGGTCACCGATTAGATATGCTTTAGCTTTTAAATATCAAACAGGTTCGTTACTTGAATATGCTCTGAAAAAAGAAAAATTGTTACTAGAAGTAAGAAAATCAATTGATACTGGGACACTCATACACCTTATTGCATTTGGCTTATCTAATAATGTGGCTGATAAAATTGAAAGAGGATCTTTGCAAGGAACGGAAGATCTCTACAATGAAATAGGAAGATTGGAACATATTGTTGGGAAGAATAAATACGATAAAAAAAGTAATATATATTATGACACTAAATCAAAAAAATTTGAAGAAAAAAAACCATGCCAAATCTGTGTCTGCGAAAAAAAGAGGAAAACGTTACCATCCTGAGGAAAATTGCTAGTTTAAAGGGAAAAACCAAAAAGCAGTTGTAAAAACTGTAAATAATACAGAATTGCAAATTGAACTGAACGAGGAGAATCCAAAAAACTAGAAGTGCCGCCATTAATAAAAGTAAAGTTACTATTAAATGATACTTTAAATGTTTCTGGAATTTATGATTCAGGATCAAATGTGTCATTAATTAATGCAAAATTATTGAAGATACAGCCAAAAGAAAGTATAAGTAACGTACAAAAAGTTAACTTAAAAACTATTAATGGTGCGAAAAAAACAAAAGGTATGATAACACTAAAAATTAAAATTAAAAATATTGAAAGAAATCTGGATGTTTTTGTAGTAGATAATGAAAATTTTAACTACGATTTTCTAATTGGTTTGGATTGCATCAAAAGTTTCAAATTAATTCAAAATGAAGAATTAGAGATCATAGAATGTAACAATCCAAAAGAAAAGAAGGTAATCTCAAATAAAGAGAATACGAAAAACGGAAACTACTTGAAAAATGATATTTCAAAGGTAAGAAATGTCAAAATTCCTAATGCACTAGGTGACAAAAATGAAGAAAGATTTTTGAGGCTTTAAAAAAAGAAACGAAGCACACGAATAAATGTGAAATAAATTTTAATGAGCATATAAACTCGGATGGATTTGAAATGTCAGTAAACCATCTAGATCTATACCAACAAGCAGAAATTGATAAGTTGATAGGAAAATACAATCCAGTCTTCGCTAAGGATAAATATGACATCGGTACTGTACGTGATTATGAAGCTCATGTTGATTTGATGGTAGATAAATATTGTTACAAACGTCCGTACAGATGCACACCTGAAGATAGAAGAGAAATAGAAAATCAAATCTCAAAACTTTTAAAGAAAAATTTGATTGAAGATTCTTATAGCCCCTTTGCTGCTCCGGTAACTCTGGCATATAAAAAAGAAGATGATCGAAAAACAAGATGGTGTATAGATTTCAGAGAACTGAACAAAATTGTCGTCCCTCAATCACAACCCTTTCCGTTGATTGAGGATTTAATGATAAAAACTGTAAATTGTAAATATTTTTCTACTTTGGATGTAGATTCAGCATTTTGGTCAATTCCCTTGAAAATTCAAGATAGATACAAGACAGCATTTGTAACACAAGAAGGCCATTTTCAATGGACATGCCTCCCATTGGTCTTAGACCAATTCTAGCTTTTTCACTTGTTGAAATTATATTTACTATTTTTAAATACTACCCGGGTACCCAAATATCAGATATAAACGACAAAACCACTTCGATGTTCTTTTTTCTTAAAACAATAACGAAATTCACTTTTTTTTAATATTAAATGGCTTTAACTTCAACTTCAAGCTATTATCGAATTTAATGTTTAAATTAATTTAATTAATATAAACGCATTAACCGGCACAATAATTAAATCAGCACAATCTATTACTTTGCGGCACAACAGCGGAAAAAACAGCAGAAACAGCAGCGATCGACGGCAGACTGATAAGAATCAAAAGCGACGGCAGTGAATATCGAACATTTTCAGCATAGCGGTAGTCTATCCTTTGGTTTAACTGCGGTGACCTCATAAGGTTGGGAATAACTTCGCGCCAGGGGTGAACTGGATTAGCCTAATAGCCACTAAATCACCCTCCTTGTATTCCCTAGCTGGTTTTCTCCTTCTTCTAGAGTATCTCCGATTCTCTTCCTGAACTTTGTGAATCTTAGTATCACGCTCATTTTCAAACTGCTATTATTTCTTGCTCGACAACTCTCGAAAGCTCGAATTGCTCCGGACGGGACATTTTTACTCCAAACATCAGGCAAAATGGTGTTTTACCTGTAGATCTGCAGCAAGTGGAATTCAGAATCATTTGAAGTGTAGCTACATGCTTATACCATTTTGACGGCTCGTCCACTGACATTTTCGAAAGTACGCTAATAATAATTTGATTGAGGCGCTCAACTTGCCCATTCCCGCGTGGTACACCTGTGGTGATAAACAGCAGATTTATTTTTCTCTCGCCACAATATGACTGGAAGGCTGTAGAGGTAAACGCCGTCCCTCTATCCGCAATTATTCTATGGGGGTTTCCAAAAACTTCACTCTGAACATCAAGCTTGCGAATGACTTCATCCGAGGTGGTTGACTTGACAGGAGGTATTGACAAAGAGGTATTTGTAGTTCTTTGCTGTAAAGTTCAGCGGTCCTAAATGATCTATATGATAGGTGTGGAGCGGCTGGTCTATTTTCTCTATCGGGTTCAAGATACCTTCCGGCTTTCCAGTTCTTCTAGCTGCGAGTATGCATGGCACACAATTTTGTATCACCTGTTGTATTTTCTTTGCCAAATTCGGTATATAGTATTCTTGACATGCTTTCATTTCCGTCTTCGGGGCGTTTATATGACCTTGCTCATGCATATTCAACAAAATTCCCTTTTGTAACGTTTTGGAAACAAAGCAGATTATTACCATCTACGAACTTATATAGAATGTCATTCCTCAGCAGAAAATTTTCGTATGCTCCTTGTTGTAAACATCTTGTGATAAGCTGGCAAAGCTCATCATTTTTTTGCTTGATACGCAACAAAATTTCTGTATTTCTGTAAGTATTGAAGGATACCTGCTTAAGGCATCGACATGACGCATCGCAGATCCAGACCTATGGATAACTTTGCAGTCAAATTCTTCTAGGAGCAGCGCCCATCTTGCAATCCTGCTGTTTACTTCTCTCCTCCGCATTGTTAGCTCAAACGCTTTACAGTCAGTGTAAATAATGAACTTCAATCCAAGTAGATAGTGGCATAACTTCTTAAGAGGCTTGACAATTGCGAGGACTTCCAGATCATAGCTTAAGTACTTCTCCTCGGCTTCCGTGCTTTTGAAACTGATGTAGAATACTGGATGAAATTTTCCTGTGATGCATTTGAAGGAGTACAGCACCACATCCTACCTTACTAGCATCAGTGTGCAACTCCGTTTCCAGCTGGGGGTCAAATAATTTCAAGACTGGCTCTGCAGAGAATCGTTCTTTTAAAATCTTAAAAGCTCCTTGTTGTGTCAAGCCAACGGCAGTGAATATCGAATCGAATATTTTCAGCATAGCGGTAGTCTATTGTCAGGAATATTTGCTGTTGAAAATTGTGTGCAGCTGCGATACGAAAAATTATCATGAGTCAAATATGATTTGCAGCGTATTGCGGGATCGTTGAGATTTCTTTTATTGAATGTCAACATCGAGATCCCACATGTATATACATTTTTATAGGACAGACAGATATATTACGTCACCTAATTCTGGAACATGGTTCGTAATGGGAATACCTTGATGAAATCCCCTCTAATTGTGCTTGAATTGTTCTGTTTTGTGCCTGTAAGCTACAAATGTCTTACTTGCCATGAGCTACTTTGGAAGCTGAACTCAAGAAGGCAACCAAACAACTCTGCCAACGTTTGGTGCTCCCAAATAAAAATATAAGGAAATAAGGTGCTAGTGGTTCCCAATAAAAAAATATACTATATTCCTCTGTAACGCTTAGGGTTTAAAAATAAAAATGTAAAAGGGTTAGTAATCCTCAATTTTTTACCATTAACGACCACAAAATTTTTTTTCTGTATGGTTTAATAATTGGACAATAAACATATTTTCAGGGAAATCTTGTGTGCGCTCACTAATATTTTTTCGTTCATCCAAAGGCAGTGGACTGCTCAAGAAGCCGCATGAATACAGTCAAGTATGTATTTTGACATATAATTATATACAAAATGTATGAATACTATATCATTTTCATAATTAAGCTCCGCTTAGTGCAGCCACTCCTGGTAATGTTTTACCCTCTAGTAGTTCCAAAGATGCTCCACCTCCTGTAGAAACGTGCGATACTTTTGCTTCAGTACCCCATTTAGCACAACAAGATGCTGTATCTCCACCACCTATAATTGAAACAGCCCCTTTTTCTGTAGCTTCAACAACTTTATCCATTAAAGTTTTTGTTCCATTGGCAAAATTAGGAAATTCAAATACACCAGGTGGCCTTGAAAAACAAAAACGTCATGATGTTCAAAAGAGATCATTAGTGTAAATTAAAACATTGCATACCCGTTCCAAACAATAATTTTTGCTCGCAGAATTGGAGCAGCAAAAAGCTCCCTTGTTTTTGGACCAATATCCAACCCTAAACAGCCATCTGGAATACCACTTTCCACGGTTGATTCTCCAACTTTGGCATCTTCCGCAAATTTATCTCCAGTTATAAAATCCACAGGCAAATGAAGTTGTACATTATTTTTCTTCGCTTTTTCTACCAATTTATTCACGATTTTGGAACCTTCCTCATCGAATAATGAAGCTCCAATTTTCATACCATTTAATACTTTTAGGAAAGTAAAGGCCATTCCTCCTCCGATTATCATTTCATTCACTTTATCTAGCAAATTTTCTATTAATTGAATTTTGTCAGCTACTTTCGCTCCGCCTAAAATAGCTAAGAAAGGTCTTGGTGGGTTCTCCAATGCTTGGGAAAAATATTTTAATTCTTTATTTAACAAGAGTCCAGCAGCTCTTTGATTGAATCCTTCACCCATCATTGAACTGTGCGCTCGGTGTGCTGTACCAAAAGCATCGTTCACATAAACATCTCCTAATTTTTGGAGGCTTTCCCGGAATATTTTCACTTTTTCTGGGTCGGCTTTAGCTTTACTACCACTGGAGTCAACACCCTTTCCTTCCTCTTCTATATAGAACCTTAAGTTTTCGAGAAGTATTACAGAACCTGGAGTAGGATCTTTACACTTTTCTTCAACTTCCTTCCCAATGCAATCATTCAAAAATATAACCTCTCGTCCTAAAAGCTTCTTTAACTCTTCGGCAACGGGAGCTATTGTATATTTAGGATTCTTGTTTCCATCCGGGCGACCAAGATGAGACATCAATACCTTAAAGTAAAAGACAAATAACAATTTAATCTAACGATATCTTGACGGTTCTTACCACAGACTTAGCTCCTTCATTAATTGCGTATTTTATGGAATCCACAGCAGCAATAATACGCTGATTACTCGTTATTTTACCGTCTTTAATGGGTACGTTAAAATCAACCCTAGAATATTGTAAAAAAAAATGTTGGAACATTTCATAAAACTTATCTCACCTCACCTCATCAGAACTCGTTTTCCTTTTAGATCTAAATTTTCAATATTTAGCTTATTTAACGCCATTTTCAATATTTGTAACAGTTGAGTTTTCACAACAATAACTTCCCTTCTTTTTCCCGGTTAATGAGATAAAAATTCAAAGTCGGCGGAAGGTCAAAAAAGCACGGTACAGACTACAGAGTAAGGTGTATAGAGGTTTGTTCGATGAAAGGGGCTTTCGGCAAGCACTGTCTCAGTGAGACAACTGAGACAAAACTTTGAGCAACAGTCTCACTTATCCAAACCATCACTTGATTTGCCAATTTTGACATTTAAATAATTTTGATCACAGAAAATGGATAGTAATAAATTGAGAAAATGTTGTTAGTTTATTCAAATAGCTCATTAATCTTTAATTAGCAATTAAAGTCACAAAATAACGAAACTGAGTCAACTGAGACAAGAAAATTCAGTTTCACTTGTCTCAGTTGCTCAGTGGTTGCGTTCGATTTTGCTCAATATGGAACTGAGACAGTTCGCCGAAAGTGCAGTCTCAGTGAGCCAACTGAGAATATCTCACTTGTCTCACTGAGAATGTGCTTGCCACTAACATATATAACATGGACTGCCTGATTTGCTATTTCATATGGGTCAACTTTTTTTGGCAGGGTGTGACAATTATCTTAATTTCAAGTTTTACTTTTGCTTTAATATTCATATTAAAAGCTCAACAAATTATAGAAGCACTCGAAATTATTTCTCTTCTTGGAAGCTTATCTCCTACAACATCAAATATTTTTTAAACTTGATTTTTAAAGAAATAAAATTAAGCAATTTTTGTCTACCTGCCCCTAAAAGTAGCTATGGGGGACAGAGAAAGGATTACAAATATTGTATTGCCATCTATTTCTATCCTATATATTCATTTGGAAAACCACTGAACTGAAACTGGACTATGGTGTATTTTGTATAGAACTTATTATTTGTAGTTCAGCGGAATAAAGTAGTTAAACCAAAAAGGGACAACTATAGAAAAGTGATCCCATAATAATGTCAAATAATGTAAGGAATTTCAGTACTATCAGCAGGCCATTTTATATATGTCAGTGGTGCTTGCCGAAAGCGCCTGAAAACACCGCGTAAAGCACCCATTGAATAAATAACTAATAAAGAAACGGTATCGTGCGAATACAGTGTACGTGTTTAAGCAATTCAATGACAGTGTGATCTAAGGTCGGAGGGGGGGGGGGGGGAGAAATGACAAGAGGGCATGCTGCCTATTTTGCGGCAATTCAACATTTCTGACATTTCATATTATTTGAAAATTAGTTCGGATTTGAATTTGCGATGTTGTGATAAATAAATAATTTAACGTGATTTTTATGAATAGTAGTGTGAAATAAGTGCGGAATATTTCTTTTGTGAAAGACATTTTGTGTAATACAGACTCCGTAGTCTTAAAAAACAGTAATGAAGTGCGCTGTGCTGTGCTGCAGGAACAGCCGGCGTTATTGTCGTGGAAAAGCATTCTTCAAGTAAGCTTAATAGCTTTACTTATCAATTATAATGTTTTAAACAAAATAAAAGTGAAATATCTATGAATATAACGAGCCATGGCAAAAAATTTAACAATTTTCCAATGCCGGTTTGTTTGTTTACAATTGATTTGTAATTGCTGCCTAAATTATGTCAGTCATACAAAGGCAACGCCAAGAAATATCATCTGAAAATAAGGGGGCGCTAAAAATTTGTTTATTTTACATAGCAATTTGGATTATAAAAACTGTCCCCGTTCAAAATCTCACGATTTCATTACTGCAATGACGAAACAAATACAAACACAGCACACTAATACATTTCGCCGAGATGCTGACGTTTTTACCCGATATGCCGTTTCCTTATTAGTTATTTATTCAATGAAAGCACCGTGTAAATTTCCCCTAAAATTTTCCCCAAAATTTACCCGGGGTTTTGTGCCTTAATCAAACAAGTTTTTAAAACACCGGGAGTGCGTTCCAAAACATAACTGCAGCTATAGTTGCAGCTATGTCAGACTTATTTCAGAGCTATGTCAAGCTCTCCGCAGTTAACTAAAGCTGTTTGATGTTTTGGAACGATCTGAGTAAGCTAAAAGTATTAGAACTGTCATTTATACTGATTGCATAATTTTATTGATACTTAAAACTAATATTTTATTACTGTGTGTTAATCCGAAATGAGCCAGAGAAAATTAAATAAATAAATAAATTTCGCAAAACGTTTGTAAAAGCGCGCCAAACAAAATATTTCAATTGACAGCGCACGTCACGTATAACTAGCAGTTTAGAGCACAGTCGGGGATAGTTGACTATTTTAGTCAACTTCAGATGTTTCGGAACGCTCAAAAGTCAACTCGGCTGACGTAATTTAGTTGACTACTGGGTTTTGGAACGATTGAAGTCAGCTATAGTCAACTGTAGCTATGTTTTGGAATTAACTCCGGGTAAATCTAGTGTAATGACATTTCTCCTGAGTATAATTAATTGTAAAAAGTTATTTATAAAATGGGTGAAGACAAATAAAATGTGCTCTAGCTATTTATCTATTTCTTTTTTTCTAATTTTTGCTTATTTTTGCTCAAGAAGGAATTTATATGCCCCAATCAGCAATAAATTGACAGTTCTCAAGTGACAAATGTTAAATCATTAACCGAAGAAATTTTTAGTGTAAGCTCTGGGTAGCCCAGGCACAGTAGATTAGCTCTGTCAAAATGTCAAAATGGCTGAAACACCGGCAGGAGACCATGCATCGATAAAAAAAATCCTAAACTAATACAAAGATCTGTACTTAAATAATAAGTGGGAAAAAGATAGTTTTAATATGCAAAATCTCTTGCGAGCAAGAAAGAGAGAACTGGTTGAGTGATCAATGTCAAAGTGCAAAGTGAAATGTCATCTTTTACTCGCTAGGTAGATATTTTCTGTAAAGACTAGTCTAATTCTTTTCCTAAATTTAGAATTTTCTCCATTTTAGAAAAATAAAATTAAATATAAAAGTCATGTAATTATAAATAATCGAAGCACGCAATGCGATAGTGGTTTTCATGTAAACTTTTAATAAATACCTATTCTTTTCTAGAAAGGTTTTACTAGAATATACTGTTAGTTTTAATGCCGCTAATGATAGGATGATTTACTAGGCAAATGCCTGAAGCAATATGTTAACACCAAATATAATGTGGAACACAAAAAGAAAATATGAAAACATTTAGAGGAAAATAATTAAAAAAATCTTTTGGGCATTCCGGTAGAGATTGATATTGTGGAAATTTTATTGAAAAACAATACAACTTCGTCTGTTCATATTATTGATTGTAATAAAGATTATAAGATAGTGTTTGAAGACTTTGTTGCTCCAACGTTACTCTATGCTACTATGGCTGCTCTAAGCCTCCACTACTCTTAATTGTTTATGTTCGGTTTTGCTATAATATGTATCTACTATGTAACTCGCTCTGATGTGCCCAGCGCTTGGCGTGCCTTTGGCACGGGTACTCAAATAAATAAATGTTTATGTTTTACGTAATTGAAGTTAAAGCAGACGATTTATCTTGTACTTCTATTTCTAAGGAGACTCAAGCTAAATTCATAAACAATAGAAAAGTCATTGAAAAAGTTAATGGTAGTTTTACAGAACATAGAAAGAATGCAAACACTTTGACTCCATACCTATCATCACTGTACAGAAGAGAAATGTCGATAATTACTATCAACCTGCTGTTTACTATGTGTTTATGGATGAGAAAATATGAACAATTCTTGATTCAAACGTACTGGCAGTGAAAGCTCAACAAAAAAAGGCAAAACATCTAACTTTATCATAGGACTCTTGTTTCTAAGATTTCACCCACGCCTTCCGAAATAAGAGTTGGATCGAAGGAAAATGAATTTGCTGATAAGAAAATGTCTGGTAATTTAGCTTGTGATTTTTAAATTTTAACAGCTTACCAATTATTTAATATTGCAGAAAACTAAGCTGAAAAATTGGAAGACAGTACCAAGGCAAAGAAGATCTTTACAAGCCGCGCCCAGTTTTAGGTCAGTGATCAAAACGTAGAGCTATTGAGACAGGTTTAAAATTCGAGCTTGCATTGCTTTTTATTCGAGTTTACATCAAAGGAAAAATAAAATTTTATGTATTAAAGCAAAATTAAGTTGAAGAAAATTTTAGCCATGTTCTTATTTAAATAAAAATGTTAAGTGTTAACGCAATGGCACCATATTGAAATTATAGGACCGTTCCATAGAAAATCGATGAAAATTCGCACTTTCACAACCCGACTATCTCCAATTTCGTTCTACTTCTGCTGATAGTTAAATAATTATGAGAGAAGAATACAACTGTTTTGTACTGCGATGCATATTGCCTGAGTTAAAGGATTGATTAATTGGTTAGTTTCTGCAGAGATTGTGTGATACAACAAAGTGATTTAAAACGTTACAAAAGATTCACAAAAAGTGCCCTATTGCATAACCCCAAAGGCTCATGGCGTCAAGGCCATCCGGGCTCTGCCAGCTTTTATTCTAATAATTTTAATTCTTGATCCTAATACTAATGCGTAACGCTAATTGTAGTTCTAAATTCAACTATTACGTCCCCAAATACAATTAGCAAATTTAATTCAGTTCTTAATCTAAGAATCAATGGTAGTTCTACAAAAACCAATACAATACATAATTCTATAGGTAATCATGTCTCTACAATGATGTTGTTTCTAATAATACAAATTTAATAAGTAATTCGAGTTCTACGATGTACGTTGTCTAGTTGGATTTGGAGTTCCTTTTCCTTGCGTTACTAGCTTTTTCGTGCTCGTTCGTTGTCTAGTTGTCAGCTCGTTAGTTCTTAGTTAGTGTTTCAGTGCAGAGTGCGTTAATGTCTTCTCTGGTGTATTTGAGAAGTTCAGTTAGTTCTGTCGTAATGCCTCGTTCATTTAGTAGTCTAGGTAGTTCCCCGCACTAGAAAAGATAAGTTGCGCAGTAAGCGGTAATGTGTCTGTGGAGAAACTGCACCTTGGATACGGCTGATTTATAAAAAGGTATTTTAATTGCCAGGAAGTGCCCCAACTTGACTTTCGCCATCTCTATCATACTCCTTTTTGATAGGTCGAACATGTCAGGACATTTATTGCTTTTGTGGTGGTACGCTATGAATGCATTGGCGTTTTGCCAGGACGCCCGCTATTTCATTCTGGTGTCCTGGTAATGTAGGCATAGGCCAGGACACCAGGCGATCCAGATATTGCCATTTTGAACCGTGGCTCTGAAGTTTGCGGCGTGAGCGTTCTTGTTATTGATATTCTGTATGGTCTTGATAGCTGCGAGGCTATCAGAAAAATCGCCGTGGTGCCCTCTTGGTTAGCTGCCCACCTGGCTGCCTCCTATATTACTGTTAACTCGGCTGTGTAGTCATTACACCAGTCAGGGAGTTGCGACAGATTTGAACCTGTCGACTGTCGTTGTCTGCGATGACTGCCATGGCTACAGCGGAGTTAGTCTTCGAGGTGTACGTGTAGAGTATTGTGTCCGCCCGCAGTCTGGTTCTGTACTGACTGACCAAACTTTGGAGACCGCAGATCGAACCTTTAGATCTGGTTGTTTTGAAGTACACGATGGGAGTCCGGAGACCAAAAAAATCTCTAGGCCTAGACCAGGTCTCTTTAGAGATTTTTGCGCCTCCGAAGTATATACACGGGTCTCTGGAGACCAAAGTCTTTCACCGTGTAGCTTCACCTTAAGCTATCAAACCCATTATTGCGTGCTATCTTTTTTTAAATTTTAATTTCCTCCCTAATGACTTCGCTATCCATGGGGGTGTACATACACTCCCATATGAATCATGTTCCCAAAAGTTTTTTGTATGCGGCGGTATCAGTATATATGGAAAATAGAAAATTTAATTCGTATTCTCAGTTCTGAACTAACGTTAATATTGGTATAAGTACGTATGTATGTGTTTTGTCTTTGAACAGGTACCGAAACACAATTATACAATTCTTAAAATACATGAATACCTTTAACCAGAAATTATATTTTACAATAGAGCTTAATAATTACAATAACTTGTTAGATTTATAGTTGGTTTATTTATAAGTGCAACCAAGCTATAAGAGCTAAGGAGTCTGTTTTTCGTTCTTATCAATTATATCTATGTCCAGAGCTGAAACAAGTGTACGGAACACCTGCAAGTCCATTATCCATAGAAAGAAATTTCTCTTTGACCAGAGTATTAGACAAAGAATCTTGGCAAGCCGCAAAGGTAGCAAATATTTCTGGTCTCTCGTCAAAACCATTAGGAACAACTTCACCACTTCCTCAAAACCTTTCCACTTCCTCAAAACCTTTCCATTTCCTCAAAACCTTTACTTAACAATGGTGAAGTCGTAGTTGACTCCTTGGATAAGGCTAATATTCTGGCTACTAGATTTGCTGCAAATTATCGGCTTCCACCCACTTCACAGACACCTGATTTGCAACCTCCGTATGGATGTGTACAAGAGCTGATACACATTCGTACGAGAGATGTGTTCAAGGTACTTAAGGGATCGACGTACCGAAAGCTGCGGGACCTGAAGGTTTCTAGTCCCTGTTAATTAAAAGCTGCGCCCCATCCTTGGATAAACCTCAGCGCAAGCTATTCTACTTGTCTTATTTGACAGGAATCTTTCCAACAGCTTGGAAACTAGCTCAAGTTTAGCCTATTCCCAAAAAAAGAGAGAGTAGCGATCCCTCAAATTATCGACCAATTGCCATCACTTCGATTCTCTCGAAGGTTCTTTAATCTATCATTAACTTCAAATTAATGAAGTATCTAGGAACTCATCTACTCACCAACGATCGCAAATATGGCTTCCGGATTGGAGGCTCATCTTCAGACTTGCTGACTTTTCTTACGGAACGTTGGAACCGTAGTCTACACAATTTTGGTGAATTCAAAATGGTTGATTTGGATATTTCAAAGACCTTTGATAGAGTCTGGCGTCCTGCCCTTTTAGCCAAACTTAAAGCACTTGGTCACGCCAATCCTCTTCTATTATGGATTGAAAGTTTTCTATCTGGTCGCCAAATACGTGTTGTATTAGATGGCATTACAACTGAACCTCACCCTATAAATGCCGGTGTGCCTCAGGGTTCTGTTATCTCTCCGTCTTCTTCCTAATTTACATTAATGATCTGCTTTTCCTTACTTTCAATCCCGTCCATAGCTTTGCCGCCGGCAGTACCCTTGATTTCGCTTACTCCTTTGACACTT
Source organism: Dioctria linearis (assembly GCA_963930735.1). Lineage (NCBI taxonomy): Eukaryota > Metazoa > Arthropoda > Insecta > Diptera > Asilidae > Dioctria > Dioctria linearis. The sequence continues at coordinate 104,912,454 of OZ005744.1, read as the reverse complement.
GACACTCTTGCGGCCTCCAGAGGAAATGCCGCATGTGTCAAACAAGATTGCACGACTAGATCATTGAATAGCGATCTTGATATTATCCTCGCTTGGGGCAAAGCGAATCGCATCGATTTCAATGCATCTAAGACCCAAAGCTGTTTCATTTCTTTAAAACAAGGTGATCTTGTTTTATCCATTCCCATTTCATTTGATGGTGCCTTAATTTCACATTCAACGTCACTAAGCATTCTTTGCATTAACATTTCCAGTAAATTAAGCTGGAGAGACCACATCTTCTCTGTTGCCAAAGAAGCATCGAAATATTTTACATTTCCGAAAAGGTGTAAGAAATACAAATCCTATATCAGACCTAGAATGGAATACAGTTCTCACACCTGGACTGATCGTAGAGCCTTAGCTTCATTGGATATTGTCTAAAAGAGAGCCATTAATCTCATTGGGGATTTAGCAATAACTTGTCACATCGACTCACTCGAGCACCGCCGCAATGTTGGATGTCCTTCGCTCCTTTATCGCTACCAGCAATGTTCCCATGAAATATCTAGTCTGATCCCTTGTAGATTAATTCCTGCACGCAATACTCGCGCATATTCACTCACCCTTAAATATACTTTAGGCCGTACAGTAAAATTAAGTGATGCTTTCTTATCCAGAACTGTGCGAATGTGGAACAGTCTACTATCTTCTGCATCATAGGGTATCTCCTGAGCTTGGCTTAATAATAAAAAAAAAAATAGCTCCATTAATAGTGTTATAGTCCCAATCTGATCAGATATCGCATTTCACACATGTTCCCAACATTATTATATATAATTATTGCCTGCTTAAGTGCAACGTAAACAAGTCATGTTACACGTGAAATACGTAAGTTATGAGGACCATGGTCAGGCGACGGTGGGAGTGTTTATAGCTGTAACAACAAAAAAGAAGACTTTCAATAACAAAATTCAATTGTTAAAATTAAAAGTATAAATCAGTTGCAAGGTTAGGGAATTGTGTGCATCCTACTCCCAACCAGTTGCTTGTAACTTCAACAAACTGGTAACTGTGAACAAGAGGAAGAATTTCATTTTTGCCATGAGCTTGAGAAAATAATAGAAACAGCGGGAGCTTCTTTTGCTAGTATCTATTTAAAAAAGTCGCTAATGAAAATACTGACTATAATCTATTAGGGACATATCATCAGTTACGACAAGTCGAAAATTGTCATTTGTGAGGTTCCTCCGGAAGGCTTTTATTTGTATATTAAACGTCTTGATGATCCAGTATTTTCGATGCCATAATTGCCGAACGTGGTATAAATGGATTTTTGATTGAAATCCTTTATGAGGTTCCTGCATTTAAATGTCGCGTCAGTTTCCCGAAAGAAAAATTAATTTTATTTTTTATTCCAGTCCGTTTTTTTTTTATATATTAAAGTTTTTTAATCGTAAAGTACTGATAAACGCAACAAAATTTTCTCAAATAAGCCGACTTCTTGTGTTCATTATCATAATATCATTTAAACTTCTAATGCGTTGATCGTATAGGCGGACAAATTAAAATGTTGCAAATTTAATGCCGAGGAACTGCATAGAATCCCAATTCCATCAAATTAACTTATTTTTAATTATTTAGGTTTAGAAATGCTGTACTTTCATATAAGCAAGATAATAATATGCATGTAATGAACAATTTCACATTAAACTTTATCCATCATCATCACAGACATGCATGCAGTTTTAGCCAACTAGAAGAGAGCGATAAGCTAAAGCATGAGAAAAACAACAAGCCCCATTCCCTTTAATATATTTTAATGTGTTTAATTGATAGATCAAGAGATACAATATTTTAACATAAATAAGTAGCAGTGCTTAGTTTCACCAGTTTAGTATATATTTAAAAATAGAAGACAATAAATGTAATAATAGTGTAAATTAAAGACTTATAAAATAAATATAAATTTCAATTTTTTAAAAGAAGAAATCATGAAATTTGTGATGAGAATATTAGAAGAAAATAAATTTAGAAGAGTAGGAAACCACATTTGGACAGTGCTCATAATCTCTTCAGGTTCCTTTCTTTTCATTTTTCCTTTTCTTGCTTTGGAGCTTTTTGTCGACAGAATGCTTTGATAGTGGACCATCATCGCCTATTGAAGCTGTAATCTTCGCTGACTAAAGATAGTTTTAATTAAAAAAATGACTAAAGGAAAAAGTGCAATTATGAACATACCTGTGCATGTATCTTAGTCATCATTTTAGCTCTCTGTGAGTAATCATCGTTCCTCTCCAAAATTATTTTACCTGCCTCTTCATTAAGTCCTGATTCTACATTAGGTACAATAAGAAGACATTCGATAGAAGGATTATGCTTTATTCCGAGATCTGGTTTCCAATCCTTTTTTAATGTTTTTACATATATTTCTCTATTTGATGCCACATTCGGGTGAAACATTTTGGGAAGGAAGAAATCTTTTGGCAATGTTTGCTGAAAATCTTTTCCAAGGACCATAAAAAAAGCCCTACCGGTGTATGGTGTTCCGGCTGTAATATATTATATTTGTAATTTCATTGTTGATAAATAATCAAATAAAATTTTCTGCATATTTTTAATAACTGAAGAATATATGAAAATGCGGCAAACGTGAAATAAATTCAAAATTTAGCATTACCAAAATTTTGTTTTTCACTACATATTTGGGCACTGCCTGAGAACATGGTGTTCTCATAGCAAGAGTAAAAAATTTTCAAAAATAGACTAAATCAGGCAACCACTTCTTGGTGTTGCCATACAAAACTTTGGTTTTTCACTATATATTTGGACACTACCTGAGAACGCGTCGATGTAGTCAGTTGAAATTTTATAAACAGCGTTTTCATAAAAATAATTGGGCAACCCCTTCTTGATTTCACTTCGAATGTGTAGGTCTAGGATTTTTTCCATGGACTTAAGCAAGAATGAAGAGAGACTGATGGGTCGGAACGATTTAGCTAGAGAACTAGCTCTTTTTCCTGCTTTATGTATAAATACTACCCTGACGTCTCTCCAACATTGGGGAACGTACCCTAGAGCGTAACTGGCTCGAAAATTTTTTTGTAGTGGAAAGAGTATTTCTTCAACACCTTGTTGTAGTAAGGCGGGAAAAATGCCGTCTTCTCCAGCAGATTTAAAGGGCTTAAATGTGCCAATGGCCCATCTAACCTTGTTAGGAGTGAAGATTCTTCCCGCAAGGCTTTTGCTCCTGTTAGAGACTCCGTGCTTGTCCACCTCAATCGGGTCTGGAGCTATTATTCCTTGATCGGGAGTGAGAGAGTCGGGAAAATGAGTTTCTAGTAAGAGCCTGACTGTTTCCTCGCAACTCTCGGTGTAGTTCCCATCTTCCTTTTGAAGTGTGCCTATACCATTCGTGTGAACATTCGAAAGTACCTTATGGAGCCTGATAGCTGCGGGCAATTGATCTATGCCATCGCAGAACGTCCGCCAGGTTCTTCTTTTGGATCTCCTTAGTTCCGTGTTATATTTCGTTAGAGTCTTTTAATATTCCCCCCCCCCCCCAGATGCCAAAGAGCTTAGCTCTGTTGAATAGTTTCCTGACTTCTTTTCTTTTCGAACTCAGTTCCCTATTCCACCATGGTACCTGCCGATTGCAAGTCTTTTGTTTCAGAGGGCAACTGTGTTCGAATGAAGTCATTACAGCCGTTTGAAGCTGCGTAGTGGCTGAGTCCAGCAGTTTAATAATCTATTTTTATTATTAAGAAACAAAAATAATATAAATGAGAACACCAACTTTAACTATTCATTAATTCTTTATTGAAATCAATTTAATAAAAGATTTTGGAATTACATTGGCGACTTATGTATATACGAGGAACGAAATTTGAGAGCGCGACGATTTACTTTTGATCCCAAACTTCAGACTAACTGTGAATATGTTTTCCATTTTTCAATTACTCATTTGTGCGCTTTTTACTTTAATAAAATTGCTGATGGAAAAGGTGAATTTAATATTATGCCTTCGTTCTCACGGGAACGGAAATTATTTTTGTCAAATGTGAACATGAATGAACTTGAACGAAAATGTAAATTGGATTCTGTTGATTTGGCAAAAATATAATGGAAAAATGCACAGTAAATTTAATATAGATTTTATATTACGTTTTTTATGGTATGATCTATAACACCCCCACCGTTAGTCTGAGGCTCCGACGAAGCATTTATTACAATTTTTCCTTTATTTTTAGGTAATATGATTTTGATGCCAAAAACTATAACTAAAATGACTATTACAATAATGATATTTATAGGTATTGTTGAATATCACATTCCATATAAATTAGTAGATAATAAAAAATTCCATAAAAACAAACAGATGAATGTATGTATATAACATTCATCATAATTGCTAAATGTCACAGCTCTTACAGTAAAATTGGTTGACTAGACATTTCCCACATTCTTGTCGCCACAAAATCGTCTGGCAATGATATTAGAATCCGTCAAAGGTATTGCAATGTAATTAGAATCCGACAAAAATATTTTGTGGTGATAAGGTGTGGGAAATTATGAAATAATAAATTTTCACGTTGCTTAGATTTTAGCGTTTACGAAAATGTCAAATAAGCATCTTTTTATTATAAAAATGTAATTTTGTGTAAAATAAAATATAGTACAGTTTTTACTTTTATCGAAGCAGGTGTTTATATTTTACCAAATTCTCATCGAATCGTTGCACTAGTTTTGTACTAGGGTAACACGCAATGTTGCATAGGTATTGTACTTAGGCAACGTTCTTCTACATCGGGCGGCAATTAAGCCATTTGAATTGTCGCGGTACAAAAAAACATTTGGTGACCCCAACGTGATTCTCTATTAAGAGAATTGCACTACACTGCTTCCATAGCGAGGAAGGCCACAGACATCAGCATCAAAGGTGAATTTATAACAGCAGCCTATTACTGCTGCACATCATAAAGGATCATTACAAAGGCTAAAATCAAGAAGTTTTATTCTGTTTCGAACCATGGCTGATGCAAAAGTTGAACGGATGCTGCAAGAACAGGATGCTATTGGTAGTAAACTAGAAAAGCTACTAATAAATTTCGGCAAAGATCCATTAGACGTAAAACTGAAGATTACATCGCAAAGAGAATACAGTTATCAGACAAATACTGGCGTGCAATTCAATCAAACCACAAAAAACTCACTCCATTCCAGGAGCGGCTTGCCAGTTCACACTACTTCAAGAAAGAGTACTTCAAAGAGCTAGAACAGTTAGAACACTAAACAGTTTATTATTGGAACATCAAGCGAAGATCGTGTCCACAGCTCCCACTACAGAAGGTAATCATGGAGCGACAAGCTCAGCAGGCGCTGCATCCAGCAGCTACAATAAGCAGGCTGATGAAAACAGTGGTAACTTAGATGATGAGGAAGGTAGTGGCGACGACGACAGCGATGACAATGTTAAACAAAATAACAACGGACGAAAACCTTCCTTAATTTCGGAACTATATGAAGACAAAACTATGGATGTGGTCGCTTGCAAGCTAATACGCAAACAAAAAGCCCTAATGAGGCTCACAACACACCAAATAAGAGATATTGAGTCAAGGCAGGATCAACAGCATCCAAGCCAATATTTCAAGCTAAAAATTGACATACTCAAACAATATCAGAGAGAGATGGTTGACAATGACCAACAAATTTGGGAAATTGCCAATGAAGACAATCCACTGGGCTATAAAGCAGATCTGTTCTACGACCTCGATGGCTGGACGCAAGATACTATCATTTCACTCGAACAGCAAGTATCAATTCTTGAAGATAAATCCACCGAGCAGCCTGCACCTTCAAGACCACAAGAAGGCTTGATTAAATTGCCAAAGATTTCTCTGCCCATATTTGATGGCAACTATTTACAGTGGACACAGTTCCGTGATCTGTATGTCCAGCTAATACACAACCAAACTATAAGCAACACTCAGAAGATGTTCTATCTAAAAACCAATCTGAGCGGAGAAGCAAGGGCGTTAATTCAACATCTACAAATTTCTAATGGGAACTACGACGATGCATGGGGTATCCTGAATAACCGATATAATAATAAGCGGTTACTTGTTACGGCGATATTAAGTCGATTGCTGTCACAACCAACAATTCAATCAGCTGCAGCTATTAAGAGCCTGCACGACACAACCAATGAATGTCTGTATGGACTGAAAAATTTAGGATTGCCCACAGAAACTTGGGATCCTTTGATAATACATATAGTAATCAAAAAATTAGACAAAACTACACATGGCTTATACGAGCAATCACTAGAAGCACCAAGAGAACTAGACACAATTGGGAACTTCCTGAAATTTCTAGAAACTCGATTTCAGTCCCTAGAAGCTCTTGGAGGCCGAACTTTATGCAACGTAAGAAATAGCCCGAAACTTACAAATCAGTCGAAATCATCCGCATTCATGGCAACCTCAATGAACAGCAAGTGTATCATCTGTAAGCAGAGTCACCCATTATATTCTTGCAAAGACTTCCTTTCCAAGAGCCCATCAAGCAGGCTTGACATAGTTAGAAAACATAATCTATGTGTAAACTGCATGAAGGGGAGCCATTCCGCTAAGAATTGCTCTCTTAGAGGTTGTAAAATGTGTTCATCAAAACATAACACCTTATTACATCTTGAAAGAGAAGCTAAAAATCAATACAGCACAAAAGGAGGAGTTCTACAGAAGACACAAGAATCAACCCGGCCGTATCAACCGACGGGTCAACAGAACTCACACCTTTCGCCAATCAGCTCATCTTCTCTAAACCCAACTATTTTAGCTGCACAAGTAACGAAGGCGCAAAGGAGTTATGTTTTGTTAAGTACTGTAATTGTGAAGTTACGAAACAACGAGGGATTGAAAGTGGAGTGCAGGGCAATACTAGATTCAGGCTCTCAATTGAATTTTATCACAGAGCAGCTGGCGAAGAAACTGTCGTTAAGAGAAACATTTGACCCATTGCAAATTCAAGGCATTGGTCAAAGCCCACAGAGGGTAAACAAGAGGATCAATGTAGAACTGCGATCAAGAACATGTAGCTTCTCAACCAGAATTGAAGCGCATGTTCTGCCAGAAATAACAACACATCAACCATCTCAGTCTTTGGATATCCCAAACTGGTCCATACCACGGAACATTGAGTTAGCAGACCTGGGATTCAATCGTCCAGGGAAAATCGACCTGCTTATAGGAGCAGACACCTTTTTCCAGCTACTCCTAGCTGGACAGATTAAACTAGAAGATGGCCTTCCCGTCTTGCAAAATACGAAATTAGGCTGGATAGTCAGTGGAAAAACGTCGAACGCATCCGCTACCAATGTCTTGTGTGGTATTTGCTCCGAAGAAGAAGAAGCCAAACTAAATGAACAAGTTGAACGGTTTTGGAAACAAGAGGAAGTTGACTCTACTAACCCAACCTTGTCGGCATCAGAAATTAAGTGTGAATCACACTTCAACCAAAACGTGAGAAGGGACGAAACAGGTCGCTTTGTGGTAAGCCTGCCCTTCGCAAATGAAGCAACGAACCTAGGAGAGTCGAAAGACATCGCGCTTAATAGATTTTATTCGTTAGAACGAAAGCTGACTAGAAACCCTGATATAAAGACGCAGTACATTGACTTCCCTAACGAATATAAGAATCTTGGGCATATGGAAGAGATCAGTTTAAAAGAAATCTCAGGACCATATTACTTCCTTCCACATCACTGCGTGACTAAGCCAGATAGCACCACCACGAAGCTTCGGGTAGTTTTCGATTAATCAATGAAAACGTCATCGAACGTTTCATTGAACGGCATCTTATACACTGGGCCCACTATTCAAGCTGAGCTCTTCTCCATATTACTACGATTTCGCCTACCACGGTATGTGTTCACAGCGGATATAGAAAAAATGTACCGTCAAGTAATACTGGACAAGGATGACAGGAAATATCAACTAATCCTTTGTAGAGATGATCCATCCAAGCAGTTGAAGTGTTATCAATTATCTACGGTTACTTACGGTGTAAGAACGGCTCCCTACTTGGCGACGAAATGTCTTCAACGATTGGCAAACCAAATGGCACAACAACTCCCTCTGGGAGCCGCAACACTCATTCAAGATTTTTACGTGGACGACGTTATGACTGGTTGCAACAGTCTCAGTGAAGCCATAGAAACACAAGAACAATTAACTCAGATTCTCCAATCTGGAGTATTCAAATTACGTAAGTGGTGCGCGAACCACACGGCATTATTAGAAAATATGGCTTCAGAAGACAGAGCACCGCAGCTAGAACTCCATGACGATAAAGACTGCCACGTAAAGACTTTGGGAATAACATGGCTGCCACGTTCTGATGAGTTTGCTATCAAAACTCAATGGACAGATGAACAAACTATTACCAAGAGAAGTGTTTTGTCAAACATAGCTCATCTATTTGACCCTATTGGTTTCATGAGTCCGGTTATTGTAAAGATGAAGATATTCTTACGAGAATTGTGGGCACTTAACCTTGGCTGGGACGATAAACTACCAGACGAACATAGCTCTATCTGGATCAACTTTCGTCAGAGTTTTGGTATCTTAAGTGACATAAAAATACAGAGACATGTTAGTTCAGGAAATGTGCCGTGCTCTATGCAATTACATGCTTTCTCAGATGCATCTGAACAAGCATTAGGGGCTGTAATATATATACGATCTATTCTCCAGAATGGACTTATAATAGTGAGATTGCTATGTGCCAAATCGAAAGCAGCACCAAAGAAAAACGTAACAATACCCAGATTAGAGTTGTGCGTTGCCAAGTTAACTGCCAACTTAATGCATCGAGTTAAGGAGGATTTGAAATGGAATCAACCCTGTTATTATTGGTCTGATTTAGAAATTGTGCTAGCCTAGCTAAATTCATCATCATCTTCACATTACACATTTGTAGCGAATCGCATAGCTGCAATCCAAGAAGTAAGTACAGCCAGAGCGCCTAAAGAACAATTCTCTATGGTGATATGGGCCACTCTTCCTACATGGGCATCAATCCATCAAATTTGACGACAGACTTGGAAAAGAGACAGGCAAAAGTGGTACTATCAACAATCACAAGGAGGATTTCTATATTAGAAGGTATTGATCACAGAAATTCGTTCAAATATTTACAAAGAACGTTGGCATACATCCTGAAATTTATTAAAAACATCGGTCAATTGCCGAAGGAACGTAAAAACGATCAGCTTAGCGTACAAGAATTAGATGGTGCATTAATGGTGATCTTAAAGGAAGTTCAACAGCAAGGTTTTGAAGAAGACATAGCACATCTTCAAGGAAGTAAGCACGTTAATGCAAACAGCAGCTTATGCAGTCTGAGCCCATTCTTAGATGAAACGGGAATTATAAGAGTTGGAGGAAGGCTTCAAGAATCCGAATTGCCTTACGACGCTAAACATCCGATTCTTCTACCATATGGTCACCACGTAACCAAATTATTAATGACTCATATTCATGAAACAAACTCACACGTAGGCGCACAAGCACTACTGGTAATAACAAGACAAAAATTTTGGCCCAAAAACTGTTGCCAGGTCAATAATTCAAAATTGCGTCCGTTGCTGCAAATTTAAGCCGAAACTCTTTGGGCAGTTTATGGGAAATCTTCCTGCTCACAGAGTTCTACCGTCAAGACCATTTATCAACGTGGGAATTGACTTCTGTGGACCGGTCTCCATTCATTTCAAGCTGAGAGGTAAGAGACCTCAAAAATGTTACGTGGTCATATTTTGTTGCTTTTCCACCAAAGCAGTCCATATAGAAGTGGTAAGCGATCTTAGTACCGATGCATTTGTTGGAGCCCTGAAGCGATTTGTGAGTAGGCGAGGTAACTGTAGAAATATTTACTGTGACAATGCAACTAACTTCGTGGGAGCCAGCAACCAGTTAAAGGAGATTCAACAGCCAGTGTATAGCAAAAATGCTGAAGGAAAAATAACAGAGTTCTGCACAAATAGAGGCATTGACTTCCATTTTATCCCACCAAGAGCTCCTCAATTCGGTGGCCTATGGGAAGCTGCAGTGAAGTCAGGTAAGCATTTATTTAAAAAGAGTGTAGCTTCAGCTTCCCTGACTTTTGAAGAATTAACGACAATAATTACAGAGATTGAGGCAATTTTGAACTCAAGGCCTATAACACCAATGTCAAGCAATCCAAATGATCTTTGTGCGCTAACTCCAGGTCATTTTCTAATTGGCGAACCACTAACAAGTGCTGTTGATCCCAATGCATATTCTTCAAAGACGTCTCTGCTCAAATATTGGAAACAAATATCAGAGTTAAAAAACCAGTTCTGGCAGCGATGGACAAGGGAGTACTTATGTGAGTTGCAGCATCGCTACAAATGGAAGCAGCGCTGCGAAAACGTGCAGCCAGGGACTATGGTCGTGATAAAGGATGACAATCTCCCTCCGTTAAGTTGACAATTAGGACGAATAGTCAACACTATTAAGGGACCAGATGGTTTGGTTCGAGTGGCTGATGTCAAAACAACATCCGGAATATTAAAACGGCCGATACATAAATTAGCTCCATTACCTATAGAGCAAGAACAAAACATTTCCACTGGAGTCGAGCCTTCAGCAGATCCTAATATCCAGAGCACTCTTCCTTCAGGCAACGAGCGAGAAGAAGAGAGAGAAACGCAACATGGGACTCCTGCAAAAAAAATCCCGACGTGCAATGTCACCTATAAGTTTTGTTCTTCTGGCATGCCTGATTGTACCAATATTAGCGAACAGTCAAATACAGTTATCTCCTTTCAAAACTCAACCAGGATTGTACTTTGAAAGCATGGGATCCACTCACCTCGTGTCCAACGAATGGAAACTGATCATATACTACAACTTGGAATCATACTGGAAGGAGCTTGAAAACATCAAGAATGGGATAAACAATCTAAGAAAGATTTGTGATTCAACAAGCGATACTCAAGCATGCACACAAACAGTTGTTCAATTTTCTGACACAGTAACAGAACTCGAAAACAACAATTCGTTGCTCACCCGTGACTCGAGTTCAAGACATAGAATGGCGCCATTAGATATTGTTGGAAATCTTGCACATTCCTTATTTGGAGTATTGGATTCGACTTATGCCGAGAAAATATCTCAAATAATAAATAATCTTGAAGGAAATCAGCAACATCTACTGGAATTACTAAAAAACCAAACTTCTATAGTGGACTCAACGGTAAATGTAATCAAAAAATCTAGTGAGATAATGGAAGGTCGACTACAAGAGTTTGAAGTGCATATAAATCGAACCATTCTCCAACTTAAAGGGATAACCAAGGAAGTTCAAGAACAAAGAATCTTAGAAATGTTCAACGCTTTGGCAGTGCGTTTAATTTTAGCAACCACCAACTATCAACGAATGCAGAAAATGTTGCTGGATGTCATTATAGACACTCACCACGGAAAGATGAATCCCACACAACTAACACCGAAGCAGTTTCGAAATCAATTAATTATTATCAAGGAAAATCTACCACCAACTTTGCGGTTACCAGCAAATCAAGGTAATTTATTGGAACTCTACAGCCTCATGACCGTTGAAGTGCGAGTCGCAAAAACACAGTTGATCTTCAGGGTAAAACTACCACTACTTTCTTACGAACCATTCGAATTACTACGAATTGTTCCAGTTCCAGTTTTGGTTAACGACTCATTTGTGATCATCGAGCCGTCATCTCAATTCCTCATAATCAATCTACATCGTGATCAATGCTATCCGTTGTCAGAACAAGAAATGGCAATGTGTTCTACAATTGGCCACTTCAATCATCTATGCAAGCAGCATCATCCTCTATTCAGAAAGGGAGCTAACACCAGCGCTTGTGAAATTGGATTTCTCACAAACTCTCCATCATTACCTACCTGCAAGATTAACAAATCCTACAATACACCCCGATGGATACAACTTGTCAGTTCGAACCATTGGATCTACATCATGAAGGAAGAAACAACAATAAACATTGTATGCGGAAACACAGTTGTTCAAAAATCACTATCAGGAGTACTCAATATCAGCAATGGCTGCACCATCAAAGATGAATCAACTACTATCCAAGCACATAACCTATACCCTACCTAAACCCGCAGAACATCAAAATATCTCCAATGATATTATTGAGCTTAAGGATAAACTACAACAACTACGTGTTGCAGAAGAATCCACCAAGGTTATCGCTCATCAAGATGCCCATCAGTTTGCCATCGGATACATTGGGCTGCTCATAACTCTAATCATCTGTAGTTATCTCTTCTGGAAGCATCTCACAAGACAACACCCAGCAAGACGACCATTGCCACCAATTCCAGTAGCTAGAGTAACACGGCCCAACAATGTAGACTCTCAATTCAGCCTCAGACCTGAAACGGTGGAAATGGTTGAACTTAACGTTCAACGCGGGGGAGGATGTTGAATATCACATACCATATAAATTAGTAGATAATAAAAAATTCCATAAAAACAAACAGATGAATGTATGTATATAACATTCATCATAATTGCTAAATGTCACAGCTCTTACAGTAAAATTGGTTGACTAGACATTTCCCACATTCTTGTCGTCACAAAATCGTCTGGCAATGATATTAGAATCCGTCAAAGGTATTGCAATGTAATTAGAATCCGACAAAAATATTTTGTGGTGATAAGGTGTGGGAAATTATGAAATAATAAATTTTCACGTTGCTTAGATTTTAGCGTTTACGAAAATGTCAAATAAGCATCTTTTTATTATAAAAATGTAATTTTGTGTAAAATAAAATATTGTACAGTTTTTACTTTTATCGAAGCAGGTGTTTATATTTTACCAAATTCTCATCGAATCGTTGCACTAGTTTTGTACTAGGGTAACACGCAAGGTTGCATAGATATTGTACTTAGGCAACGTTCTTCTACATCGGGCGGCAATTAAGCCATTTGAATTCTCGCGGTACAAAAAAACAGGTATGTTTAATAAACGGTTTCATATTTTTCGTCTATTATTTCGTTAATTTTCCTTCTCTTATTGTTAATATTATTTATATGGATTTCTTCAAGACTGATTAAACTTATAGTTTTGTTTTCTGTTATTTTTGTAACAAAATGTGGTAAGATAATATTATCCTTTATCCTAGTATAAAAATTATCATATGATACGTTATATATTTCTACTTTACAATTTTCATATTTAATTAGGTTATTGCCGTAAATATTTAATTTCAAATTATTACAATTCTGGTATATACTCATTCTTGCAATATTTTTCGTTAAAATTATCCCTGGAGTAATTTCTTTTATTTCTTCTTTTGAAAAGTTTTGCATAGGGCAGTAAGCTTCGTTAAAATTAATGATATTATGGACACATTTATCCTTTATTTTAATTAAATTTTTCTCTAAGTTGTCCTTTATTTTTATACTATAAACAGTGTTATTTCGGTCTACTAAAACTGTATATTCATCCAAATATATGGATTTATTCTTATCGTTAGGGATTGGTTCTATAAGGACTTTTGACAACGGGTTTTCGCTATACTCTGGGATTAGTATAATAACAATAATTTGTTCTTTGTGGAATGCAATTACGATTTTAATATCTTTGAAGTTCTCTAGGTCTGGAATCAAATTCAACTCTGTTTCCGTAAGAATGTTTCTGGAAAGTAAGCCTAATTTTACTGATCAGCATGATTGTTTCGATGTCGTCTATGTGGTTTTTCAGTAAAGTAATGTCATAATTAATTTGGTATACCTGCTGCATGTATTGTACTTCGTCCTCTATTTTTAGTATTCTGTTCCCGTTTTGTTCACTAAAGTCGTTTAGATATTTTGATATGGTATTTTGTTGAGTCTTAATCTGTTTCGTTAGGTTTCTTATCTGGTCTGAAATTTCGTTGTTTACTATAATTTGTTTGTTACTTTCGTCTATCAAGTTTCTGTTATTTTTTGATAACGCGTCTAGTTTGCTTGTAATTTCCTGTTCGTCTTTGTAATCCATTGTACCAGTTATGTATTTTAGTCCTGTTCCCAGTATGTTAATTAGTCCTCTCGTTTGTCTAGTATGTGGTTTTAAATTCTGAATTTTTCTGTCTAGTAAGTTAAAGTTATGAGTGAGCGTGCTGTACATGGGTTCTATGAGATTGGCTTTGTCTTTGATTGTTATAATATTTTCGCGAATCAAATCTCTGGTATTTTCGTATTCCGTTATATTTATAATATGTAAGACCTTTTTGAACCTTGTAATAATTTTCTCATCTTCTAACTTAATCGTAATGTACCCATTGTTGCTATTAAGGTTTTGGACCTCAATTGTTTGAGAAAGTGTTGGAGGGAGGATTATTAGAGCAGTGAGGATTATTGTCTGTATCATTTTGACCTGAAACAAAAGTCGGTTTTATAGGTTTATTTTTTTGTTTACATTTTTTTGCTTGAATTGTAGGTGAATTATTATCTTGGAATTTTTACTTCCTTTTTACGTGCGATACATAATATTTGCGCCCTGTTCCTTTATATATTAGATGATCTTCGTCTTTTTTCTCTATATCTACCTTTCTAAATTTGGCATGATTTTTTCCACCTCTTATATCTTTAATAAAATTTGGGCCTGAATCTACCTGTACTTCTTCCCTATCGCGATTTAATTTATTAATGACTTTTTCTTTAATTTTCGAGATCCTCTCGCGGATATCATTATATTCGTCATCCTTTATCTTCCCGTTATTAAAATCTATCGGTTTTTTATTCGTAGTGGAATGAATTGTATTATTATAAAAGGATATAATTTTTAGAATTTTTTCTTCGACGGTGTCAATATCTTTATTTTCGTCGTGTCTTAAGAGTCTCAAATGCTCTCTCTCTTTAATTCTACCCAAGATCTTGCTTGAATTTTAATAGCTTGACCAAATTTGCTAAATTTATCTATAAATGTTAAGAACAGATTTTTCTCTAAGGTATAGAAAACATCTATGTGAATGATTTGGTTTGGAGTACTTGGAGTTTCGGTTATTTGAAATTTATGTTTTATTGGTTTTCTTTCGTATTTCTCTATGTTACAAATTTCACAGTTATTAATGAACTGGGCTACTCGAGTGGATATCTTTGGGTGAAAATATTTTAACTGTAATTCTTTACATACTTCTATGATGCCTCGGTGGTTATTCTTTAGATGTTCTTCTTCTATTAATTTAGCTAAGTTCTCTTCATCCGTAATATCTTCTAAAACTCACATTTTGTTAATTTGAATTGGTTATTGCCCGAAAAGTGTGTGTGAAATTCTTTTTCTAGTGTTTGGAGAAATCCGACATCGTTCACATAAATTGCATTCAGGGATTTGGGATTGCAATGCGATTTGAGTATAGTGGTTTCAGTATCATCGTCTAATGATTTAGTATAAATTGACTTCCTGGATAAGATTTTCAAATTTTTAATTCTCAGAGAACCGGAATTACTTTTAAAAATTGCGATTTGGGTTTTGAATACGTTTAACGGGGATTTACTAAGCGGGATTTCATTAGTATCCATTTCTTGTGCAAGATTTAACTCTATACGTGATAAGGCGTCTGCGTTACTGTTTTGAGTGCCTTTCTTGTATTTAATGTCGTAGTCATATTCCGATAACTTCAATCGCCAACGCACTAATTTTGAATTTGGCTCTTTTATGGAGAATAGCCATTGTAAAGGCTTGTGGTCCGTTTCGATCAGAAACTTTCTTCCGAAAATGTAAGGGCGAAAGTATTTCGTTGCCCATACCACAGCTAGCAATTCTTTTTCGATCGTACTATAGTTTTGTTCGTGATCATTCAGAGTACGACTAGCATAACATATTGGATGCCCGTCTTGTGAGAGTACGGCGCCTAGTGCGTACTGACTCGCATCTGTTGTTAATGTAAATAATTTGCTGAAATTCGGATATTTTAATATTGGTTCCGAAATAAGTAGTCTTTTGAGAATTTCGAAACTATTTATGTATTCTGGACCATTTATATTAATCTTTTGATTCTTTTTTAAATACTTAGTAATGGGCTTGGCAATTTTTGAATAATCCTGGATGAACTTTCTGTAGTATCCAGTGAGTCCAAGAAATTGCTTAATCTGTTTTGGAGTTTTTGGGATTGGGAAGTTCTTGACACATTCGATTTTCTTCGGATTAGGTTTTATGCCTTCGAGTGTAATGATGTGTCCTAAAAATTCGGTTTCTCTTTTCAGAAATTCCGATTTATCTAGCTGTACCTTCAAATTTACGTCTTCAAGTCTTTTGAAGATTTTAGTTAAGGAGTCCAGATGTTCTTCTAAAGAAGAGGAGTAAATAATGATGTCGTCTAAGTAGACCAGACAGATTTTATTTATATAATCTTTGAGAACATTATTCATAAGGCGCTGGAAAGTGGCAGATGGCGTTTTAAGACCAAAAGGCATACGGAGGAATTCGTAATGTCCATTTTTCACGCTAAACGCTGTTTTGTGTATATCGTTCTCATCAATTTCAATTTGATGGAACCCCTTTGGAAGGTCCAGCGTTGTAAAATATTGACATGTTCCTAGTTTTCCAAATATCTCATCGATATTGGGGATAGGGTATTTGTCATCTATAGTTACGTCATTTAACTTGCGGTAGTCAATGACGATTCGCCATTTAGATTTGCCGCTGGCGTCCATCTTCTTCGGGACTATCCAGACTGGAGCAGAGTAGGGCGAGTTGCTGGGTCGGATAATACCCTTTTCCAGCATGTCCTCCATTTGTTTTTCCACTTCCTCTTTGTGGATATATGGATACCTATAGGACTTAACGTATATTGGTACATCGTTTGTCGTACGAATTCTATGTTTAATAACGTTGGTGACGGTCAGATTTGAATCTTCTCTATAGAATATCTTAGAAAATTTTCTAATTACTTTCAAGAGATTTCGCTTTTCCTCTAAGTTTAGGTGATCGGTTCGAATTTGTTCTGAGGAGGGTTTGTTTATGTCCTCTTGCAGAACGTTAAAATTCTGATAGTTTACTACCTGAGTCTGTAATGGGCTAAAATTGATATACTTATTACCTTCATTCTTTACTTGAACGTTCGCGTTTATTTTATAATCTTCTACATTATAAATACCCTCGCGTACTATTATATTGCCATCTGAGGACTTCTGCTCCTTCATATAAGCTAGGCCTTCCCTTTGTTAACTCGAAATTGCCATATCTCTCCAACTCGTAGTTGAAACTTTCTTGTTTGAGTGAGAAGTACAATTTTGTCTCGTTACCTTTAGTAATTAGCGTCTGATTTTCGAAATCAATTTTAGACTTTAGTGGGATCAAAATATTATTTCCGATTCAACCGTCGTAATTTTTATGAAAAGGAAATACATATAATTCTACTTTATTCTTTGAATCACCTAATTCTTTGAACAAGGGGATTACTGCCCTCTGCGTTATTTTAACTTCTTGACTTATTGTTCTAATAAAAATATTTTCCTTAAGGGTCTCTAATAAGTTCGGGCTACAGAGTCCAGGGTTTATAATTGAATGTGTAGCGCCGGAATCTATAATAAATTTAAGAGGTTTTATGTTACTATCGACTATGATATATGGTAATTGGTGGGTGAGGCTATCAAATGAAAATTTTGGAGCTGAGAATTCTGGGGTAGTTGCGTTTTTATCATTTCGTTAGAATTTATATCCATCGGTGCAGGTGGTGGTAGCCGTTGATATTGCTGGTTTTCGTGGTTATTTCTATTTCCGAATGATGGATTTCTAAATGGGTTATCTGGAACCTGTTGGGGTCTATATTGAAAAGAAGTATCATTTGTTATATTATTATGAGGAGGGGTTGGTTGTCTAAATGATGAATTGGTACGTGGAAAACGTTGGTTTTGGTATGAATGATTTCTATAATTCGAAGATTGCAAAAATTTTTGGTTTTGGAATGTATTATTTCTATAATTATGAGGTTGCGAAAAATGTTGGTTTCCATTAGCAAAATTTCTGCCATTGCTGGGGTTATTATAACCATTGTTTCTATTGTTATTTCCACTAAGGTTATTACCGTTAAAGTTATTTGACTTATTATTATTGCGGAAATTATTTCTATTATTAATCCTATTATTACTTCTAAGACTGGGGTCATTTATTCTAGGCGAACTAACGTTATAGTATGCATAGCCAGCTTCATGTAATATGTCCATTGCTGTTTCTAGGCGTTCGGGGAGTTTATTTTTGAATATCGTCAAGGCAGAAGTCTTATTATTGGTAACAGTTTGCTCTACGATCTTTAAGTCGTCTCCTCCTGTTAGGGTGAGCTTTGTTTTTACATTGAGCCTTCTCAATGCAACTTTTATTTCGCTATAAAAATCAACACAGTTTGTTCTGAAAGAGATACTTCTCAGTTGGTCAAATAATTCTTCTAGACTAGAGCGGTCACCGAAATTAATTAAATTATTAAATTAAAATTTCTTTTATCTCTAACCAGGATGTAACATGATTATTAATTTCTATAATTTCTCTTGCCCTGCCTTTTAGTTTAGATTTTATAACGTCAGAAAGAATAGTTTGGCTAAGCGTATCGTAGCGTAGTAACTGTGGGTGAATTTTGTCGATAAGATTAGTGAAATTTTGGAGATCTTTATAATCACCGAAGAACTCGGGTAGTTTATTGAGGTATTTAAGGGGATCTAAATTTAAAGTCAAAGGAGTCGTCATAGTTACTTCAGAGATATTAAAATCTTTTCGACTTTCACTGTTTGGAGTAATAACAAAATAAGGATTACTTGTATTTTTTCCTTCTTTTAATTCTGGATATTCTGTTATTTTGAAATTTTCCACTGGGTTCAAATTTTCTGTTACATCAAAATTTATTGGAATATCAGAACCTTCTATAGCTGAATTTCTTAATTGAATACTACTTATTAATTCTGTTAGTTTATCTATATCTTCTGAATTAGTAGATGGAACTTCATTCATATTAACATACCTTAAGATAACACTTTGATTGTCGGCTTCTTTACATTAAACAAAATTCTGCAAGTTACGTCGGAATTGTTCCAATTATACAATTATGTACCGTCTCAAGTTTCGATTTAGATATCCTATAGATGTTGTCTTCCTTTCTTATTCTTGTGCTGAATTTCTTCTCTACTTAGGCCCTTTAAGTTTACCATAAATTTCGTTGGTATTACTCAGGTGATGTGTTAATTTATTGTTTGTATTTATATGATTTGCTGATTGAAATTTTTAAACATCACTTCTGATGAAATTTAGTAGATCTGTGGCGACATATTATAACTTCGCATCGAAAGCGATCATCGAAGCGAAGATTTCGATCTGGCGGTATGTTATAAGATTTTCGTTCGACAGGCGATTTTGCTTGTTTCGAAATTATTTCCGAATTTTTTTCCCTAGCACAAATGACATTTATAGATTCTTTTTCTAGTTGTTGATAAATTTTTATAATAATAAAATTGGAATTTATGAATTTTTCAGGCGCAGAGGCTTTATTTGTGGAGGATAACAAAAATGACAAAGAAATTATTAATTACCGGGACAAAAAAAAATTTTTAAGGCAGCGGTATTATGTTATGGATATGCCTAACAAAATGTATTGCCTTATTAATTTTTGGATTCAAGAAATATTCTTACAAGTTTTATAGCTTCAGTTTGAAGAATCTATATAATTAATATATAAAATCATTTATATTGAATAAATTAAAAAAAATTTAACATTTAAATCTAATTTCTTTAATTTTACATACATTTTTTAATCTTCGCTTGTACTATCACTCTCAGCAAAACTCAGTGATATTCTATCGCATTTATCGCCTGTCGAAAGTGTTACAACATACCGACTATCGATAAATTGTCGAACGTCGAATCTTTCGAAGTTATAACATCTTGCCCCTGATGCAAATTAATTTATAAGTATTTAGTTGGTTTCAGAAATATTATACATCACATATATTTTCTTTATCACTTCTATTGATATTTCAAATCGTTACTGGTAATTTATTATATCACTTCTGCTGATATTTTACATTGAAAGATTTACTATATCACTTCTATTGATATTTCAAATCGTTATTGGTAATTCATTATATCACTTCTGCTGATATTAGAAATATCTTATATCACTTTATATCACTTCTGCTGATATACATATGTACGTAGGTTAATTGGATGTGCCATTAAATGTTAAAACATAAGTGGATTGCACTTGACACATCCTACCGACTGCGCCAGTTTAAAAATCTATTTTTAATTATTAAGAAAAAAAAATAATATAAATGAGAACACCAACTTTAACTATTCATTAATTCTTTATTGAAATCAATTTAATAAAAGATTTTGGAATTACATTGGCGACTTATGTATATACGAGGAACGAATTTTGAGAGCGCGACGATTTACTTTTGATCCCAAACTTCAGACTAACTGTGAATATGTTTTCCATTTTTCAATTACTCATTTGTGCGCTTTTTACTTTAATAAAATTGCTGACTTCGCGTCTGCCGCGCAGGAAAAGGTGAATTTAATATTATGCCTTCGTTCTCACGGGAACGGAAATTATTTTTGTCAAATGTGGACATGTATGAACTTGAACGAAAATGTAAATTGGATTCTGTTGATTTGGCAAAAATATAATGGAAAAATGCACAGTAAATTTAATATAGATTTTATATTACGTTTTTTATGGTATGATCTATAACATCTAGCTCCTCAGCGTGCTAATGCTACCGCCGGGAGAGTCCACTACAGCCTTAAGGTGTTGTCGATAGAGTTCCCAGTTAGTTAATTTAGGGATTCGGTACTCCTGACATGTGTTGAGTGTGGCATCTATATCGAACCTGATGTGTCTGTGATCTGACATGGAAATCTCGTTCGATACATGCCACTTGCTTATTTTTGTACTTATGAACATACTGGCAAGTGTTAGGTCCAAGACCTCTTGTCTGATGATGTTCATAAAGGTTGGCTTATTACCTCGATTTAGTATCTCTAAGTTGTTGGACAATATAAAATCGTAGAGGTACTCACCCCTGGCATTGGTATCCGTGCTGCCCCATAGCGTATGATGTGCATTTGCATCGCATCCAATGATGAAATGCTTTCCTCTGCGTTTACAGTAGTTGATGAGCCTTTTTAGCTCTGGGGGAGGTAATGAATCCGCTTCTCCAGGAAAGTAGGCTGAGGTAACTACTACCTCGTGGCTGCCTTCTGAAGTTGGTACTTCGACAACTGCTGTAACCACGTCCCTCGAGATGAACTGTGAAAGAGGAATAGAGTTTAGTTTAGTGTTGAGCAGTAGTGCTGCCCTACGATATTCATGTTCATTACTATATATTAACTTACATGATTTTGTGGGAAGTCCTTTGATGTGACCTTGATGTACCCCGGGCTCCTGAATGAGCGCCAGACTAAGTTTCTCCGAGATAAATCTCCTGCTAAGAACGTCTGATGCCGCTTTAGCATGATGGAGATTTATCTGAAGGCAACTTAGGTGATCGCTGGCCATGACTAAGATGGCTTTTTATGGCCGCTGTCAGCCTTGGTGGTGGATCCCTTAGGACCTTTGCTTTTGCCCGGCTTGGCACGGACAGGAGGGGGCTTATTCTTAGTTTTTATAGACTTCTTTTCGGAAGTCCCCGACTTGGGTTCTGCAGTTCCTGCTGCTTTACCAGGGCCCGCCTTTGCCTTGACCAGAGGTTTAGGCCTGCTGACTCGTGATGTCGAAGGCTGAGGACCGTCAGCCAGAGTTTTAATCTGACTTGGGCCATCCCCAGCCTCCGACACAGCCTTTACTGTTCCACCTTTGGGTCTTAGTTGGACAGACCCGAACTTAAACCCAATTGCGAATTGAGTCTTCTTTAACTCTTCCATTGACACATGGCCCACGGAGAGAGTCAGCTCTGTGACTGAGGGTTTTTGTACTCTGTACTTGTAATGTCCTGGATATTGTAGGGGTCGCTAAGAACCCCGGGTTTTTGGTACATTTAGAGGTCGCCTCCCTCAGATTTTATGGAATTATCAATTTTGTTCCCACGAGTATGCTCGGAAAGGTTGGTCCATCTCAGCAGAGCCGGCATGCCGAGATAAGGCTAGGGTTGAAACTGGAGGTCGCCTGGTATCCGGAGTCCATCGTTATAAGACACACTCACGCAGTGCCATTCATCCCATAGGCACGATTGTTTATACCTGGGATTGCGGGTTTTATCGAGTTTTCCTCTCTAGATCCGCCGTATTCAGTCAGGCAACCAGCAGCACCCCAGGGGATGCCTACCAGCTGCCTGTGTAGGAACACCTCGGGCAGGATGTGACTCTTCATCACGTACGGATGGTCTTGGGAAAACTCCTCCCCTGATGTGGCGTTAACGTAATTAAGCGCCTTATACTCACCTTGTCCCCTGGCCACTCGTTTAGTTTCTTACTCGTAGAACAGACCTTAGAATACAAGTTCTTCTTCTTCCAAAAAACGAATAGTACAACTATTCGCCTACATATACATGAATAGACGTCACTTGGCCAGCAGTATTACATTAACTATATAAGCTGAAATACAATGATTGCGACACGCATTTGTCGACGCAAAAATAATTTTCGAATATATGTTACGACATTAGGGCATAGCAAATGCTGCGACACGATAATGTCGTCGTCAAAAAGCAGAGCAAATTTCTAAAATTGTCGTTGCGCAGTGTGACATTTGAGTTTGACAGTTCATCTGTTGGTAAATTTCGAGCACCTTTCTTTTAAATCTGGCATAAATGCATATAAGCTTTAAACACAACTTAAACTTAATCTTAAAAAAATATGAAAAATGTCCTGTAGACATCCCAAAAAAGCAAAACTCAACTCATTAACTTGAAATTACGACGACAATGTCGCATTCATTGTATTACGTCTGCGACAATAGCAATCATTGTATTTCAGGCCATTTATATGAACTGCGTAGACAAAGGGCCAACCCAGTCGAGACCTTTTTAAGTAAGGAAGAAATTTGGCTTAGACGTGCTATAACAATAATGTTGCTTCGCGTAGTTCCTTATATTGGCCAAACAAGACGAGAATTTTTTAGGGAAGGAAGGACTTTGGCTTAGACGTGCTCCTTCGCGTAGTTCGTAAAAGTACAAAACGTAATGATTATTAAATTATTATATTATCACCTCAAATCACAAATAAACATCTGTACAGCCGTCCGATGAGAAATTTCGCAATTTCAAAATGGCCTGCTTGCAGTAGGATTGGTATGTTGCTCGTACTCCCGATCGAAACTTGGCATTTCGGCATTTTTCCTCCCCCCGAATACTTCTCGACGGTAAAAAGTGCCAATATCCACCCCTGTGTGGGCTATGGTAAACAGATGCGGGTGAAGCGCAGAATTGGATATTTTTAATGTAGATATAGTTGTTTTATGTTGTATGATGTTACTTGTATTGTAATTTTATTTAGGCCGACGGAACAGAAATATGTTTCATGATAATGAAACTACCACTAACCGACGCCACGTGAGTTGAAATCAACTCAAGAGTAATATTTGTTTTTAATCGATATAAACGAGAGACAATTCCAATGATGCATGGAAAGCATCAGTAGGGAAAAGGCGTCTCTAGGAAAAACCCTACACTTGGCCCATTAGTCTAATCGAGTGGATTACCCGGAGTTACACCTGCAAGTACAGCTTGCATGCAAGCCTCCCTTCCAACGCGATTTTAAACATGACAGCAGAAGGCAGTTCGGTGGATGTCTTATCAGCTTGCATGCAAGTTCATTTTAAAAAATGGCATCGAGTCTTGCGTATATTGGAAAATTATAGCAATAAAAGAAGTAGCAGAATGATAAAAACCCAAGAGAAAATTAAGAGGAAGGTGTTGGTAAATGATGTAATGCAAATGATCCCAGAAAATCTCATTTTCCCAGAATAAATTTATCAAATTCTCTCAAGCATTTCTTTTCCGCCATTTTGAAAACTGTATGAATGTCAAATTACTATCTCCCAGCTGCCATGGTTTTTCATCATGCAAGTTCGCTGAAAGCTGTACTGCCAGCATGGCAGTAGAGGTTACACGTGCAAGAAGTATGGCAGTGCAAGTTGCATGCAAGCTGTACTTGCAGGTGTAACCCCCGGGTTAGATGGAATCCGAGCGCAATGAAGAACAACTTGGAACTCTACAATACAAGTTATTCCTATTAATGTTGACACATGTCCTGTGACGTAATTTTGTACGGGTATATACACTGACTTATAATAAGAATGGACTGAGCCATCCTATCTAATTCCTATAGTTAAAAATGGCACACATTTTTTCTAAAATCTATTTGTCTCTTTCAAGCTCATAATATACATTGAACTGTAACCAATTTTGGAAACAGTACGGCTGTATTAATTGGAATGCATTGGAATTGACATAAAAATTCAGACAAATATATTGTTTTTATACGTCTATCTCTTAAAAGCTCAAGGAAATTTGACAACAAATCTGCAGAGGAGTACATTTTTCAGTAATATTACAAATGAGTTTTTGGGTTAATTAAAACAAGTTTAAGTTTCTAAATAATTTTAATTTAATGCAATTCTATTTTATAATATCTTTAGTGTTTCCAATCGACAAATAATAATACATTATGAATCGATGTGCAATTGTACGAAATAAAGGCTTTTCACAGCCTGTTCAATATTTGTGCCATTTTTGAAGCAAGAACGCTCAGTCCATTCTTATTATATGTCAGTGGGTATATAGAACTTAGAATATAGAGCAAACAGGAATGGTGATAAGCCAGATTTTGCGTAATGAATTTCTGGTTGTGTTGGTAGTCCATTTTTACATGTATTTACACGCCATCCCAATTCTAAACAACTTGTCAATTTGCAAAAAGTAAACAAAGGTTTTGTGCGGAGCATCTGCGGTAAAAAATGTTTTTTTTCTACTTTATTATGAAACAATTCACATAATTAATTTATATAAATCTCTGCGTCTATTAACAAAAAAGATAATTTAGATAGTGCAATTGCCTCAAACAGGATTTCCCTAGTTTATAATCCAATTTATATTTGCAAGCACTGACCGAACACTTAATTTTTGTTTTTTTTTAATTGATATGCAGATTGTAACAGGCACTAGTGGCACTATAAAACTTTGCACTAAATAAAGTTCAGAGGTAAATAGGTTTGAAAAGAATTGATTCGGTATTTTTGTTAAATTTCACAAAAGAATTTTAAGTTGACTAAATCTGCTCACAAAACAAAAGCACATTTGTCAATTATGCAACAGCTTTGACAATTATTCAATCCAGCATCTCACTTACTCCTATGTATAGTCTCCTGCTCTTGACAAATTACGCTCCTGCAACCGAATTTTACACGATTCAACCACTCCTGTTTGATATATATTCTAAGATATAGAATACAAGAAATCCTATTCATTAGATTAGGTGACGTAATATTGTGAAATGAATAGGAAAATCTACGAGAACCGCAATGTGCATGTGCTTACATATGCAAAGTGACAAGCAATTGCTTGGCTTAAAGGCTGAGTTACAATGTGACGCTGTCGTGAGTCGCGGACACTGGGCGCGTTTAGGCGGAGACCAAACCGGTCAAAATTACCGATTTTTCCTCCGCATAATTACAAACCATACCGGAATGGTTGGTATTTTTACATGGTTGTGACCAAACGCTACCAATTCTTCCAAACTGGTTTGTTCTCCGCCTAAACGCGCCCACTGTCGCTAAATCTGTCAAAAGTTAAATTGAATGAAAGTACTCAAGAGTTGGTACAGTATGTCGCTAAGGATCGCGTTGCTTATGCCTAATCTCACTGACATATAATAAGAATGACTCTGAGCCATCCTATCTAATTCCTATAGTCAAAAATGGCACAAATTTTTGCTAAAATCTATTTGTCTCTTTCAAGCTCAAAATGTACACTAAACTGTAACCAATTTTTGGAAACAGTACGGCTGTATTGATTGGAATGCATTGGAATTGACATAAAAATTGAGACTAATATATTGTTTTTATACGTCTATCTCTTACTAGCTCAAGGAAATTCGACAAAAAATCTGCAGAGGAGCACATTTTTCAGTAATATTACAAATGTGTTTTTGGGTTAATTAAAACAAGTTTAACTTTCTAAATAATTTTAATTTAATGCAATTCTATTTTATAACATCTTTAGTGTTTCCAATCAACAAATAATAATAAATTATGAATCGGTGTGCAATTGTACGAAAAAAAGGGTTTTCACAGCCTGTTCAATATTTGTGCCAGTTTTGAAGCAAGAACGCTCAGTCCATTCTTATTATATGTCAGTGGCTTAATCTACAAGTCTACAATCGTAACCCCCGGAATATAATACAAGCCATGAAGTCGCCGAAGGCACCGACACATTAAAAGGCCTTAACGTGCCGGGTACAGCATGCAGTAAGAGCTCACTCTCGCTGCTTTTTGTATACTCGTCATGGAGGAAAAACTAAAATTCCATCTTAAACAGATCCTAAAGCCCAAAACTGTCGCTCCCACAGCAAAATGAAATTAAAACAAATTGCAACCAAATATGTTTTCTTTCTAATAGTTTTAAAAACAAATAGCATGTAGAACAAATTTTCGGAAATTATAGCGTTTGAACAAAATACAAGCAACTTTGATATAAAAAACTCCTTCAGTAAGACAAGGCAAGAAGACTGCGGATGTCGCCTGCTGACCGGCCCTCTCTTTTTCGACTTTGTTCATGCCTATCCCCTATCTTGCGGGGGTTACGCCTATTGACCAGTCAATTATCATAAATGTAATTGCTTTCTCGATTTCATTGCAGAATTATATCAAAGGAAGTATTTGGTCGCAATAATTTATACTATTATAGCAAACTAAAAAGTTATGTAGAGTGCAGTGGGACAAGGAAGCTAGTTACAGCCTGCCAAACACAAGCCATTGACTATGTGGACGGTGCGACGTGATTCGGCTAACTGAACGCCACCTAATTGACAGGGCAGCGCTTCCATATAGGTTGTGGGTTGGTGACTAAGGAGAAGAAGATTCTAAGAAGACTTTAAAAAGGAAAGGCTGAAACAGATTAAGGCCGAAACACAATGATGCCGACACGGCAATTACGACGACACTGTCGTCGTAAATGTCGCCGAATTATCACAATGACACCGACATTCTTATATGTTCGTTGGCATATCAAAATATGTAGGTGGTAAAATTATTTGTTGAAATTTATTAACAAAATGAGAAAGATATAAAAAAAAATTGTAAAGGTCTAATAAAAAATGATTAACGCCGAATTTATGTGGATTACAAAATATCATCTACCACTTATTTTCAACTTTTCTCCAATTTCTTCTGTATTGTTTTTTTTAAATATGTATGTATTTCGATATTGAGGATTTCTTTTGGCATAAAAATACTTCATTTCCCTCACTAAATTAATTAATTGCTCCTCTAAAGTAATTTTTTTCTTATTACTCTCAGCTGTCAAAATCAAATTACGACGACAACGACGACAAAAGTTGAATTATTCCCAACTCTGGTTACGGCGACAAAATCGCTCGGCGCGATTGTGTACAGCAACATGGTATTGC
Source organism: Dioctria linearis (assembly GCA_963930735.1). Classification (NCBI taxonomy): domain Eukaryota; kingdom Metazoa; phylum Arthropoda; class Insecta; order Diptera; family Asilidae; genus Dioctria; species Dioctria linearis. The sequence goes on along the minus strand of OZ005744.1, from coordinate 104,884,850 downwards.
CATTAGGTCAACATTTAATTTGTCGTCGTAAATGTCGTGTCGGCATCATTGTATTTCGGCCTTTACACTTTAGTGCGCGGCGCGACAACGCGGCAAAATGTTAGAGAACATGTGTTTCCTATTGTGGATCACGCTTTGAACGCGGCGCGACAGTGCGGCGAAAATTTTTGCCGCGTAGTCATTTCTAATCCTAAATTTGCTGCTCACTTTCGGTGGTACCAACAAAAAAATTATGTTTGGGGTAGGCAACTTCTCATGAAAATCTGTAGTACCAATATAAGAGCGCTGCTGCGCTCTTATTGCAATCTGTGACACAGCGCGGCGGAACAATTTCAACGTTCATTTTGCCGCGATGTCGCGCCGCGCACTAAAGTGTAATCTGTTTCAGCCTGGAGACGAAAGTGAACAACTTCAAGGCGGAAAACAAATTTAAAATCAGGGATTTGCGGAGCATCGCAAAGTGCATTGAGTTTTGATTTGTTGCCAGCTCTTGACAGAGCAGATTACGAAATCCTGTCTAAGGTATTGTTCCTCGTGATAACCAAGTATTGTTCGAAGCGCAGGGACACTGGAAATACTCTGCCCTCAGTGTCGATTGTGTGGATGGGGCGACGGCAGCAGAAGGCAGAACATCTGCGCCTTCACATGGTTAATGGTAAGTAGTGTAAAGGTCCCTTCAGGACTGGATGTGTGTGACGGCATTTGGTTTGTCAGGCACGATTTTTTTCTTGTATATGGCTGGTGGCAGCGGCAAGTTTTCGTGGAACCTCCCCACATTCTCCGCCAATATGTAACAAGTGGCTCAGATCGATCAAGGGAGAATTTAAAATATAAATAAAAATTAAATAAATAACTGGGGAAGCTGAGACCTTATATTTGCCTACGGTTAACTGAAGAGAAAAATTGCGCGAGGGTTAGCCTAATGCACATTTGAGAAATTATCGCTCAATTCTGGTTGCACCTTGGTCGGGTTCGACTCTTCAGTGAAACTGGTATTTAATTCTTCAGTAAGGCACACCAAGTCTACTGGATATGCTATTATCTAAGAGTTCTGACAATGCTGTCGCGCTATAAACACCCTTACTCCGTATCAAATAGCCAAGACCCCGGACTGCATTTACCTACAAAAATGGAATTAATGGATTAGTAGGATAGATAGGTTTCGTACTTGGGTAGAGATCCGAGATTTCCAACACGATTGTCGAAATACGGCAGAATTCGCAAAATTAAAATGCTTTAGAAACAACAAAAACAAGAAAAGAGTAATGTACGATTGTAGGTATCTTCTTTGGTTACACCCAATGGTGTATGCGAGATCCATAAACCTATAAAATTGTTACGTGTAGAGATTCGATTGGTCTAAAAAAAGACAGCCATCTAATTCCACCTAAGGAAACCTCTTATACCACTTATAAGTCAGGGACTTAGTGTAAATACGTTGCTTCGTTTATTAGATTTCGCTTGCCTTCTTCAATTCGATTTGTTAATCAAAAGGTGAATTAAATGACTTTTAATATTAGAGCTAAAGAGCTCAATCTCTTAAAAGTGCACCAAGTTAGAGCTAAAGGCTCAATATCTGGTGTTTGAATAGGAATATCTTCTTCAATGAGAGCTGAAGAGCTCATTACCTTTGATATCAGCCATGTTGGAGCTAAAGAGCTCAATATCTGGCAATTGAATTATACACCGAGAGTTGCAGGTAAAACTCTGAATTTTTATTTCATATCGTACTTAATTTATACTTTTGAAAATTGCTTACATCTCTAAAACCTTAATACAAATATTGTTTCTCATGAGAACTATTCTATATTACAAAGAGTATTACAAAATTGCTCACCTTGCTCATATTAGCAATGTTGATCAAAAATATATATTATCGATAAATGCATATACATTAACCCCTACATGAACAAGCATAGCATTGCTTAGATGCTTACTTTGCAATCTTTTTCTTATTGAACAAATGCTAAGTAGATATGACACAGTTATCGATTGCGTCGTTGAGCAATTACTTTTTTAAGTTCACTGAGTAATGGCCTAAGCACAATTGCGACGGCAGACGGAGAACGACGACGAAATTCCGCTGTCAAACTTTTAAACGCATAGCGTCTTATCCGAATGCACCAAATTGCGACGAACGACGGTAAGCGGGCGACGATGTTGCCGTCGAGATTGATCAAATTCTAATTTTGCCGTCGTCGCTGCAGTGTTACCAACAAAATTAATCGAATGAAATTATTTTGGCATTCAGTTTTGTCTTTTTGAGGTGGTAGCACGCCGCGGTAAATTTCAAATAATGAGCTTTGAAGAAATATTTATTGAAGAAGTACGAAATCAGAGAATAATTTATGATTTGCAAGACAGGCAAGACAAGTGAACAAAAAAGACGTGGTTTGAATGGATATTTCACAGCGTTTAATTTCGTTAATTTCTGCATTTTCCGTTTTTTTCCACACTTTGGTCCATTGCATTTCTTTCAATAAAATATAAAATACTCTTATTAAAAATCTCATTTTAAAACGCTCGAAACATTTAATAAATGAAATTTCAGCATCTTCTTTTACAATCGTCGCTCACCGCCTGTCGTTGCAATTGTGCTCCCAATCTTTCGGCGGCCTGTTTTGACAACCGAATTTCCCGCTGCAGTCTGCCGTTCTCCGCTCTGCCGTCGCAATTATGCTTAGGCCATAAGGCAGGACAATACGATCAGCTGGCTTAAGCCATAAAAAAATATCCAAGAATGGCTTACTTTAAACCAGACAACCAGGAGGCATGAAGGCCTCCCACAGCACACCAATTTGGGCGCCATGTATGTAACACCAAGGGTTGTCTCGGAAGCGCCCTGTGTTCATAATTCGGAGGTAAAAACAAAAACAAAACAAAATCTAAAATTACTGGTAATATTAGACTCATTATTCTAACATGCCTTGGGTGCCATGTATGTAACACCAAGGGTTGGCTCTGAAGCGCCCTGTGTTCATAATTCGGAGGAAAGAAAACAAACAAACAAATCTAAAAGGACTGGTAATATTAGACTCATTATTCTAACATGCATTGGTCGCCAGGTCCCATGGGAACTGTCGACGGCCGAGGTACGTCGGTGTCACGATGATGCTTGCATAACACTGGGATCACAATCTTAACATAAGCACATGTACCTGCATAAATGCAACATTTTTTGAGATATTCCTGTTTTTATGATTAATAATTTCATTCATTTTGCTACTGACGATGCTAATCGCGCCTACTATTAAGCAATTCCACGCAAAATTAGCAAAATTAATGAAATTATGAATCATAGAAATGTGAATATCTGAAAAACGGAGTACATGTGCATAGTCAAATTAAAGGTAACATTCCGGGGTTTCTAAATCTTGTAATAAAACTGTATAGTTATCATGCATTTTGGCGGGCAAATGGTTAAAATTTGAAATAATTAGGAATTTTTTTCCAATTTTTTGACTTTGACGTCCTACTACTTCCAACGGAAGGTGACAGGAAGGCTGATTGGGCATTTACTGGAAAACGGTTTGCTATCATCTGAGATGAATCACACCTTGATAGGGTGTATATCAAGAAAGTTACAGGGTGTAAAGTGGAAGAAGTACTAAAAATCTTAAACACCCCCCCCCCCTACCACCGAAACGACGCGTCTTACCTCCCCTTCACCTTATAATTTTTTGCTTGTCTCCACCTCAGCTATCAAACCCTTGAGGTTGGTGCACCAATTATGAAACACCCATATATAACTCTGCAAATTTTTTTAATTTTTTTTTTGAGTGACCTAATTTACTCTGGTAATTATATAAATATGTACTTAAATATCAATAATACAATTTCTTGGTACTCACCCCGGTCCCAAAAGCGCATTTGTCACGTGGTAAAGAATGTTGGTTTTGATGCTAGTACTATATCATGCAAATTTTAAACTTTGATGTTAGTTAATTACAACAAATTAATTAGGCTATCCACTTCGCTGCGGAGGTCAGGAGGCCATTAAGTACACTTTGCTGCGGCTTAATTTCTCGTTAATTAACTGCTTCGTAAATATTGCTTCCTTGATTCCGCGAACTTCCAATTCCTCTGGGGTTCCGGCAGCTTCTAGGCGGTTGTGCGTGAATGTATATGCCCTTTTTTCTTATCTCTTTTGGAGATCTTTATATGAATATGGGTCGGAGGCGTGCTTCGCTAGGACAAGACATGCACCTCCGACATACAAGCTATAATAATTACACATCGTTACAATTTTGTCCTTGGGTCACATACTTAAGAACTCCTTACCTTTTCTATGTTTAGTTAATTTAAATCTTCGATTTCCCTCTTGTGGTGTTTTTTTTTGTGTCCACGAATTAAAAATTTACTTTGGGACTTTTCGTATTTATTTCACTTTTTCTTTTCCTTTTTCAATATATTTTTTTTCTAGTTTGTTTCTTAATTTCAACTTTTCTTGAACTCCACTACTTATAGGCTAACACTAGTTACTTGGGAGACGGTCGAATTTAACAGAACTCTTCCCACGATTCTAGAAATAATTAACTTCCCGTTAGCTCACTACCACGCCATCGATATCTATGCTTATTTCTTCAGGCTTGTTACTAACTAATGTAGAGCATACCTACATACCACAATAATAAAGGCATATGCACGTACCTCAACAACAAATAATAATAAAAAATAAAAATAAACGAAACAAACATAACAAGCAAAAAAAAAGAAATATGATCGGAATAGCCATGCGCCATTCTACGATCCATTCATGAATTTACGCTAAGTGAAAGAAAGTTGTAAAAATGCAATATGATCACCACTGGTCACCGTGATGATGCATACAATGCATGGTTGTCAGCTGTTGCATCAACATAATTTTTTTTTGTCGGGTGTTAAAATTTTCTCCTTTCCTTTTTCTTCTCCTTAGGTGGTAGGATATTACTCCTGTGGTAAATTTATTAAAAGCGGATTTAGAATTTTTTTTTTAAATTCTGTTCAATTGAATTTTTTTTTGTGTTCATCAATTGCTCCTACTTGCTGTATTTTTATAGTGAAGTGAATAGTTCCGGATTTTGAACACAGTTTTATTCTTCTAAGATGTAGTTACGGAGCACTCGGATCTAAACTAATAAAGCGAATGAGGAGGAATGGATAGCCACTGTAGCAGAGTAGCTGTTGTAAAAGAGCGATATGTTTAGATTAGAACTTGTTAGCGGTATCTCTAAGCAGGTATCGGAGTAAGAATTTCAGCTGTGTGGTGGTCATTGCTAAATTCTTCGGATACGATAATTTGTGGAGTTAGACCGGCAGATGAGGGATCTCATCGTGGCACGCCTTCTCGAATAAATCCTCGTAGGCGATTAAAGAATGGATTAAGTGGTCTTGTCCAGTTCTCGGTTACAATCAAGCTTGCAAAAGTTCAAGTACTTGCACAGCAGCCTCCGTTAGTAATAATCGCACAAGTATTCACTGTCAGTATAAAAGGAATCTTCCTACCTATATTAGCCTTTCCTTACCTTGGAATGTTCTCATGCGGGTTTACCTAGAGACTCACAAAGCGAGGACTGGCTGAGGGTGTGCAACACTTTTTATGATAACATAACATAACATAGATCATACGAGTTTTTTTTATATAAATTGCATTAGGAATTTCTAAAGCATAAGAAGTTAAATATTGTGTCATCGTTATTGGGGTTGTTATTACTCAACTGACGGATGGAGAAATAGAAGCGGGAAGCGCATAGCATGAGTTACTAGATTATGGTCAACGGTTTTGTTTAGGTATGTTGTATTAACAGTAATTAAAGTAAACCAATGTTATGGAATAGAATTAAAGATTGCATGTAATTTAATTAATTGGAAAATCGAGATTTAAGTAAGGAAAGAATTTAATTATATCTATATATATATACTATTTTGAACTTGGCGTTGCAATCTGCAATTGTAGTTGGAATTCGATACGTGCGAGAATCAGTTATATTCTCCATTAAATTAGAAGATAAAATTAACCGGAATTAGGGAAAGTTTTAAATTAACAGCAGCATTGCGGGGAGGTTAGAGATATAAACAATTATATATATACTGATTAACACTGCAAGGAATATTAAAGAGAATTAGGCGACACCCTTGCTCCACGGTTGGGTAACAGGAAAATCCAGTTATTACAAATTTCTCTTGGTTGGCTGGTAATAGGATTTTAAAATCAATATTACTTCTTAGCGTAGAATTGAGTAGGGTTAAGTAAATACCGATAGGTACTGCTACAGAATCACTGAAATCATTTAAATTAGTCAAAACAAAAATCTCACCACACCCTCCTTAGTCGTGGCCGCAAGAGGTAATCAGTATTTTTCAAATCGAAAAGAAGTCAGGAAATCATTCCTTTCTGAGTTAGCAATGGACGCAAGACATCTTGAACCGGATGAATTGGAGTATGAGCTTAAGTTGAGGAAACTGCGAGTGCCCAAGAAGACTCTACCGATTGCAGCTCTTCAAGGGGTTCTCAACAGGGAAGAACTGGGCCTTAGTCGTAAGCCGACGGGGTTCCCTCCTATAGCTGATGTAGCAGAGGAGAAGATAACATGCGAAAGAAAGGCAGTGGCGCCTCGTGAGATAGTCAATATCGCGATAGTTGCTAAAAACAGGGAAGAACTTGCCAGTGCGAGGTCTCAACTATTGCATTTTGTCAATAGATTGAACCTTCTGGCTACTGTCGAACCTACGAGAATTACTCGGGAGGTTACGTTATTGAGGTTAGTGGAACAGATCTTATCACGAGCCATTGAGAGCTTGGGCCCAGCAGAAGAAAAGCGGCCAAGTTCGTTCCGACAGCCTCCGAGGCTACTCACAGAAGTCACATGCGAAATGCTCGAGCAAGATGGTCGTCCGGAATCTGCGACAGAGATTAGGCAGCTAGCGGAAGGACATGCCGCGAAGCTTGACATCCAGGGTAGCGAGGTACAGAATGCGGGCGCAATCTCCACAGAGACCACAGAGAGAGCTGCTGCCATCAGAATAGATTCCCAGCTAAAAGTGGAATTAAGCAGTGTACGTGGAAATCATGACCGCACTGTCAGGACCGAAGCTATTCCTAAAACCTCATTAGGACGACGTGAGAATACACGACCAGTTAGTCCCGAAATTAATAGTCGAGTAAATTCCGAACGAATTTGTAGTAATACGAAGCGGCCAACTTCTTCGGTAATATGTTAATGGGTGAAGTCCAAGATCAGCCTGCCCAGGTGCTAGTCAACCACCTAATTTATTAAAGGTGCCCAGTCGGACCACGTCGTTCGTCCAGACCAATCAACCTATCCTTCCTTATAGGCAACCGAATTTCCCAGCACAAAATCGCTCACAACCATCTTTTCAAAACGTTGATTATGAAGATCAAGGAAGCCGAACCCCTTCATTACGGCCTCTCGAGACCGTAGGTCGACCCATATCACAACAAGTGAGACCACAGCTCCAATCATCTGCCCAGGCAGATCATCATCCTCCCAGCCAGCCACAACAAAGTCCTCCTGCGGAACAGTATCATCTAACACGTCGCACTAGTGGCAATCCTGTCTCTAATTGGCAAATCAGATTCGATGGGTCCCCACGAAGTCTGTCAATAGACGATTTCCTGTTTCAGAGTGGAAACCTTGGCTCGAGCTGATGGAGTGCCCCAAAACATTCCGGTATGTGCAATTCACCAGCAGCTGCATGGTCGTGCTGCCACCTGGTATTGGCAGTTCTGCGGCAAGGTACCTCGTGCTAGCTCATTCCAATTATCGTATTCGTTACGCAGAGAATTTGAAGATTCCCATAGCGATTATGACATTCCAATGCTAATGGAAGGTATTTCATTATGGTTAAGGGAGCCAATGAGTCAGACTGAATTTCTTCACATTATAAAGCGGTATATGCATCCGGAACTTAGAAAGACCTTGATCCTACAACAATTTAACAGTGTGGAAGAAATGAACCATTTATGTAGGGAAATCGAGAAACTATGGTCAGACATCGGCGAAACGGCCGAAGACCAACTGAAGACCCGAAGGCATAGCCACAAATTCCATGAGATATATTACCAAGAATTAGTGCTGGGACATCGAAACGGAACATCGATGTTGACATCGCCTAACAAGCATCGATATGGCTATAATATCGGTCATATAACATCGATGTACAAGCAACATCGATGTTAATGATTTAAATACTCTGGGGACAACTGTCTGACTGGAAAATCGTAGAAATATGCTGTGTTTTCAATTTAGAATTTTTCTCTCGTCTTTATTTATAACTTAATAATAGTAACAAAAAAAAACGAAACAAGCACTTCATTATCAATTCAACAAAATTAAAAGTTTTCTAAAAATAACGCATAAATGAATTTAAAAAAATGAAAAATTATAGGTCCCAAAACTTCTTATCTACAGACTGAAGAAACAATAACTGGCAAAGGCGTTTTCCTTGCAAACTGTTTCTCTTTTGTGTTATAGTCTCGCCTGCCTTAGAAAACAGACGTTCGGCTGGCACAGAAGTAGCCACAATGGACAACATTTTTGCTGCAAGACGTGATAGCCAACATATATAAGTTTGTGACGCTGCCACCATTCCAAAGCATTAATATGAAGCGGTTCCAAAGGAGCTCTTAAATAAAGGACTATTTCCGCGGTTGTGATTAGCCCATAAATTGAACTTTGTTGAGCCTGTAAAATAATTTACAGTCAGACGTTTTCTTAACTAAAATAATAAACAAACCTGTATCGCTTGTGGATCAATTCAACAGCTTTTGCATAATGAAGTGCATTGGAGAAATAAATATTTTTAAAGCGGGGATCGAGAATTGTAGCAACTGCTAACATTTCCATCTGTTCAGCTGTAGCCAATCTTTTGTCAATTTCTGTTGACAGACTCAACTTCAAAGCTCTCCCGAGTGGTAAAGCTTCTTCCATTTGAACTTGCTCCAGACATTGTCGAAGATTATGGACAAGTTCCTGTCGAATATTTAGACGCAGATATTTCACGTGTAGCAGACTCAAACGGCTGTAGAAGACTAATCGCAACTTCAACTTCACGCATCTCCTTTGCTGTTTACATAGGCAGTGCAGTAATTTCATTGTTGATAATAGCACAGATTGAAATCCACAATTTCAGGAACCGTTCGAGCATATAATACGTTGAATTCCAACGTGTTGGTACGTCTTGCTTGAGCGTCAACTAATTTTCCCCGTTTGTTTGTGTCTTTCTTAGGGCATCACTTGCAACGACACTTTGTATAAACCACCGTACAATATTCTTAACCTTTCTTAAAATAAAACAAAATTCTTCAACTCGTTCCAGAGCCTTAGTAACTACTAAATTAAGTTTATGCGCAAAACAAATAATGTGCTTTCGTTTACCAAAACATATGTCAAGTGCTTTTGTCATATTTGCAGCTTCATCCGTTACTATGCAAGATACTTGTTCATTTTTTATTCCCCATTCCTGACACACTTTGTTGAATTTCTCAGCAATATATTCAGAGGTATGGCGTTCTTCTAATTCATAAACTCCTAACGTTGCACTGCACATGCCACTTTCACTACTATCCAAAAAGTGCAAAGTGAAACCAAGAAAACTTTTAGATCGCATAGTTTCGGTCCAAATGTCACTCGTTATTGTAAAGTAATTAACTTTTCAATTTTCTCCCGAAAAAGAGCGGTGATCGCTTTGTACTTATTGTCAAGCAACTTGTTTAAAAACTTTGGCGAGGGTAACTTGTATTGTGATGATACAGTGTGCATAAGCTGCACAAATCCTTCATTTTCAACAATGTTTATTGGTTGATAATCGCGACATATCATAAATAAAATTGCATTTGTAATTTTCACGTGTGTTCTTCCACCTGTCGCATACGATTTGAACTCGGAAAAAGACTCAGTAATTGTTTTTTGCAATTGATCGATGATATTGAACATACAGATGATTCAAATTCATATTCCGAAATTTGTTCTTCTTCTGGTAAAGAATCTGTATCTTTGTTACGCATGTACTACTTCTAGTTACACTTGTACTCGTAGGTTTATTAGAAACTTGTGAATTAGAAGATTCAGTTGCAATTTCAAATTCTCTACCTGTTTCAGTTTCCCTCCTTAGGTCTAAGGAGGTGGGCTGGGATGACTTGGATTTAGACGAATGACATTTTAAAGCTTCCTTGTGTATTGCCTTTAAATGGCATTTTAAATTTGTGGTGTTTCCTGAAGTTTTTATTTTTTTGCTACATAGTCGGCAAACAGTTAAGGTTTTGTCTTGTGATTTCTCAAAATACTGCCACAAACTATTTTTTGGTGCCATTACTAAGAAAACTTTTTATTCCTACAAACTCATTATCTTGTTTATTAAAATAATAACACTAGTAGACTTGACCCTTAACCTCAACACCTTACACTTAACAATTAAAAACAAGAATGAGACTGAGTATCCAAGCACCTCGTTTTATAGTTTTTTACGGAGGATTTCCCTATTAATGTCAGAGCAACGCAACGGCATAGAATGAACAACGATCCTTGACAAGAAACAACTTTCAGAAGAAAAATGCCATTCATCATGGATTTAATTGATTCACCCAGCTGAATATATTGAAGATTTAAAAAAAAAAATGGTATTTTTCTTTGTACATCAATGCGAAAAATAAAGCACGAAAAAAAAAAATCATATTTTTTTATAAGAATTCATACATAAAGAAGGGATGGATAAGGCATTGAGGGGTTTATAAAAAGTGTTTCCTACAAACATTTCTTTCCTTTCGTACTTATTAAATTAGGGCAAAAGAAATAGAAAAATCGAATTGTACTCAACACAGAAAACACACGTTCGGCCGTCATACTTTTTAAGTAAGAGTGATATGGACAATAATTGTTCTCACTAGGCAGTTTAGTGTTCAGCGAAATTACTGTTTTCCTAAAAGTTACAAATGATTGTTTCCTCCCAACTATTTAAAAGAAATCTGATTTGTTCCACCCAACGATGTTTTCTGCCTTCATCTCAAATCATTCTAAGAACTAATGATGATCAATTGTAACGATGCTTTGAGAATGAATGAACAGTCACTACTTCTCTCTTTACACAAAAAGTTTTTCAAACCTAAATAAATTTTTTGGAATTTTATTTGCTTTTTACAGCATGCATCTATTCCTTTCTTGGTTTAATCCTTTGCGGAAAGAAGAATGTACTTCCCTAACATCGAAAGGATAACATCGATGTACGTCGATGTTGGAGTGCGTCGACATCGATGTGAAAATATCGAACATCGCGAGCCCAAACATCGATGTTTTGAAAACATCAATAAACATCGCCCAGCACTACCAAGAATATGATCCACCGAGAGCCGTGCAAGAGCGAGAGGCCGGAAATATCCGAGGTGGAAAAAGAAGTAACCAGGGATAGAACATACTTAATTTGTTGGAATTGTGATGACATCGGACACGTCTTTATGGATTGTCCTGCCCAAGTACGGAGGATATTCTGTTGTACTTGTGGAGCTAAGAATGAGCTTAAGCCGAATTGCATTAGGTGTGTGAAGGGAAACTGGAAAGCGCGCCAAGGTCCTAGGGGTCGCCCAGGTCCACCGGAGAATACACGTACCCCTCAAAGGGGGCGAGAATTACTGAGTCGACCAACTATGCCAGTTCTAGACAACGTGGAACAATCACAGCATGCACGAATGAGGTTTTGATCAACGATAATTCAAGACTTCCTAGAATGACACAGTATTTCCGAAGACGCGTCTGCCGCGCAGGAAAAGGTGAATTTAATATTATGCCTTCGTTCTCACGGGAACGGAAATTATTTTTGTCAAATGTGAACATGTATGAACTTGAACGAAAATGTAAATTGGATTCTGTTGATTTGGCAAAAATATAATGGAAAAATGCACAGTAAATTTAATATAGATTTTATATTACGTTTTTTATGGTATGATCTATAACATCTAGCTGCTCAGTCGTGCTAATGCTACCGCCGGGAGAGTCCACTACAGCCTTAAGGTGTTGTCGATAGAGTTCCCAGTTAGTTAATTTAGGGATTCGGTACTCCTGACATGTGTTGAGTGTGGCATCTATATCGAACCTGATGTGTCTGTGATCTGACATGGAAATCTCGTTCGATACAAGCCACTTGCTTATTTTTGTACTTATGAACATACTGGCAAGTGTTAGGTCCAAGACCTCTTGTCTAATGATGTTCATAAAGGTTGGCTTATTACCTCGATTTAGTATCTCTAAGTTGTTGGACAATATAAAATCGTAGAGGTACTCACCCCTGGCATTGGTATCCGTGCTGCCCCATAGTGTATGATGTGCATTTGCATCGCATCCAATGATGAAATGCTTTCCTCTGCGTTTACAGTAGTTGATGAGCCTTTTTAGCTCTGGGGGAGGTAATGAATCCGCTTCTCCAGGAAAGTAGGCTGAGGTAACTACTACCTCGTGGCTGCCTTCTGAAGTTGGTACTTCGACAACTGCTGTAACCACGTCCCTCGAGATGAACTGTGAAAGAGGAATAAAGTTTAGTTTAGTGTTGAGCAGTAGTGCTGCCCTACGATATTCATGTTCATTACTATATATTAACTTACATGATTTTGTGGGAAGTCCTTTGATGTGACCTCGATGTACCCCGGGCTCCTGAATGAGCGCCAGACTAAGTTTCTCCGAGATAAATCTCCTGCTATGCACGTCTGATGCCGCTTTAGCATGATGGAGATTTATCTGAAGGCAACTTAGGTGATCGCTGGCCATGACTAAGATGGCTTTTTATGGCCGCTGTCAGCCTTAGTGGTGGATCCCTTAGGACCTTTGCTTTTGCCCGGCTTGGCACGGACAGGAGGGGGCTTATTCTTAGTTTTTATAGACTTCTTTTCGGAAGTCCCCGACTTGGGTTCTGCAGTTCCTGCTGCTTTAACAGGGCCCGCCTTTGCCTTGACCAGAGGTTTAGGCCTACTGACTCGTGATGTCGAAGGCTGAGGACCGTCAGCCAGAGTTTTAATCTGACTTGGGCCATCCCCAGCCTCCGACACAGCCTTTACTGTTCCACCCTTGGGTCTTAGTTGGACAGACCCGAACTTAAACCCAATTGCGAATTGAGCCTTCTTTAACTCTTCCATTGACACATGGCCCACGGAGAGAGTCAGCTCTGTGACTGAGGGTTTTTGTACTCTGTACTTGTAATGTCCTGGATCTTGTAGGGGTCGCTAAGAACCCCGGGTTTTTGGTACATTTAGAGGTGCGCCTCCCTCAGATTTTATGGAATTATCAATTTTGTTCCCACGAGTATGCTCGGAAAGGTTGGTCCATCTCAGCAGAGCCGGCATGCCGAGATAAGGCTAGGGTTGAAACTGGAGGTCGCCTGGTATCCGGAGTCCATCGTTATAAGACACACTCACGCAGTGCCATTCATCCCATAGGCACGATTGTTTACACCTGGGATTGCGGGTTTTATCGAGTTTTCCTCTCTAGATCCGCCGTATTCAGTCAGGCAACCAGCAGCACCCCAGGGGATGCCTACCAGCTGCCTGTGTAGGAACACCTCGGGCAGGATGTGACTCTTCATCACGTACGGATGGTCTTGGGAAAACTCCTCCCCTGATGTGGCGTTAACGTAATTAAGCGCCTTATACTCACCTTGTCCCCTGGCCACTCGTTTAGTTTCTTACTCGTAGAACAGACCTTAGAATACAAGTTCTTCTTCTTCCAAAAAACGAATAGTACAACTATTCGCCTACATATACATGAATAGACGTCACTTGGCCAGCAGTATTACATTAACTGTATAAGCTGAAATACAATGATTGCGACACGCATTTGTCGACGCAAAAATAATTTTCGAATATATGTTACGACATTAGGGCATAGCAAATGCTGCGACACGATAATGTCGTCGTCAAAAAGCAGAGCAAATTTCTAAAATTGTCGTTGCGCAGTGTGAAATTTGAGTTTGACAGTTCATCTGTTGGTAAATTTCGAGCACCTTTCTTTTAAATCTGGCATAAATGCATATAAGCTTTAAACACAACTTAAACTTAATCTTAAAAAAATATGAAAAATGTCCTGTAGACATCCCAAAAAAGCAAAACTCAACTCATTAACTTGAAATTACGACGACAATGTCGCATTCATTGTATTACGTCTGCGACAATCGCAATCATTGTATTTCAGGCCATTTATATGAACTGCGTAGACAAAGGGCCAACCCAGTCGAGACCTTTTTAGGTAAGGAAGAAATTTGGCTTAGACGTGCTATAACAATAATGTTGCTTCGCGTAGTTCCTTATATTGGCCAAACAAGACGAGAATTTTTTAGGGAAGGAAGGACTTTGGCTTAGACGTGTTCCTTCGCGTAGTTCGTAAAAGTACAAAACGTAATGATTATTAAATTATTATATTATCACCTCAAATCACAAATAAACATCTGTACAGCCGTCCGATGAGAAATTTCGCAATTTCAAAATGGCCTGCTTGCAGTAGGATTGGTATGTTGCTCGTACTCCCGATCGAAACTTGGCATTTCGGCATTTTTCCTCCCCCCGAATACTTCTCGACGGTAAAAAGTGCCAATATCCACCCCTGTGTGGGCTATGGTAAACAGATGCGGGTGAAGCGCAGAATTGGATATTTTTAATGTAGATATAGTTGTTTTATGTTGTATGATGTTACTTGTATTGTAATTTTATTTAGGCCGACGGAACAGAAATATGTTTCATGATAATGAAACTACCACTAACCGACGCCACGTGAGTTGAAATCAACTCAAGAGTAATATTTGTTTTTAATCGATATAAACGAGAGACAATTCCAATGATGCATGGAAAGCATCAGTAGGGAAAAGGCGTCTCTAGGAAAAACCCTACACTTGGCCCATTAGTCTAATCGAGTGGATTACCCGGAGTTACACCTGCAAGTACAGCTTGCATGCAAGCCTCCCTTCCAACGCGATTTTAAACATGACAGCAGAAGGCAGTTCGGTGGATGTCTTATCAGCTTGCATGCAAGTTCATTTTAAAAAATGGCATCGAGTCTTGCGTATATTGGAAAATTATAGCAATAAAAGAAGTAGCAGAATGATAAAAACCCAAGAGAAAATTAAGAGGAAGGTGTTGGTAAATGATGTAATGCAAATGATCCCAGAAAATCTCATTTTCCCAGAATAAATTTATCAAATTCTCTCAAGCATTTCTTTTCCGCCATTTTGAAAACTGTATGAATGTCAAATTACTATCTCCCAGCTGCCATGGTATTTCATCATGCAAGTTCGCTGAAAGCTGTACTGCCAGCATGGCAGTAGAGGTTACACGTGCAAGAAGTATGGCAGTGCAAGTTGCATGCAAGCTGTACTTGCAGGTGTAACCCCCGGGTTAGATGGAATCCGAGCGCAATGAAGAACAACTTGGAACTCTACAATACAAGTTATTCCTATTAATGTTGACACATGTCCTGTGACGTAATTTTGTACGGGTATATACACTGACTTATAATAAGAATGAACTGAGCCATCCTATCTAATTCCTATAGTTAAAAATGGCACACATTTTTTCTAAAATCTATTTGTCTCTTTCAAGCTCATAATATACATTGAACTGTAACCAATTTTGGAAACAGTACGGCTGTATTAATTGGAATGCATTGGAATTGACATAAAAATTCAGACAAATATATTGTTTTTATACGTCTATCTCTTAAAAGCTCAAGGAAATTTGACAACAAATCTGCAGAGGAGTACATTTTTCAGTAATATTACAAATGAGTTTTTGGGTTAATTAAAACAAGTTTAAGTTTCTAAATAATTTTAATTTAATGCAATTCTATTTTATAATATCTTTAGTGTTTCCAATCGACAAATAATAATACATTATGAATCGATGTGCAATTGTACGAAATAAAGGCTTTTCACAGTCTGTTCAATATTTGTGCCATTTTTGAAGCAAGAACGCTCAGTCCATTCGTATTATATGTCAGTGGGTATATAGAACTTAGAATATAGAGCAAACAGGAATGGTGATAAGCCAGATTTTGCGTAATGAATTTCTGGTTGTGTTGGTAGTCCATTTTTACATGTATTTACACGCCATCCCAATTCTAAACAACTTGTCAATTTGCAAAAAGTAAACAAAGGTTTTGTGCGGAGCATCTGCGGTAAAAAATGTTTTTTTTCTACTTTATTATGAAACAATTCACATAATTAATTTATATAAATCTCTGCGTCTATTAACAAAAAAGATAATTTAGATAGTGCAATTGCCTCAAACAGGATTTCCCTAGTTTATAATCCAATTTATATTTGCAAGCACTGACCGAACACTTAATTTTTGTTTTTTTTTAATTGATATGCAGATTGTAACAGGCACTAGTGGCACTATAAAACTTTGCACTAAATAAAGTTCAGAGGTAAATAGGTTTGAAAAGAATTGATTCGGTATTTTTGTTAAATTTCACAAAAGAATTTTAAGTTGACTAAATCTGCTCACAAAACAAAAGCACATTTGTCAATTATGCAACAGCTTTGACAATTATTCAATCCAGCATCTCACTTACTCCTATGTATAGTCTCCTGCTCTTGACAAATTACGCTCCTGCAACCGAATTTTACACGATTCAACCACTCCTGTTTGATATATATTCTAAGATATAGAATACAAGAAATCCTATTCATTAGATTAGGTGACGTAATATTGTGAAATGAATAGGAAAATCTACGAGAACCGCAATGTGCATGTGCTTACATATGCAAAGTGACAAGCAATTGCTTGGCTTAAAGGCTGAGTTACAATGTGACGCTGTCGTGAGTCGCGGACACTGGGCGCGTTTAGGCGGAGACCAAACCGGTCAAAATTACCGATTTTTCCTCCGCATAATTACAAACCATACCGGAATGGTTGGTATTTTTACATGGTTGTGACCAAACGCTACCAATTCTTCCAAACTGGTTTGGTCTCCGCCTAAACGCGCCCACTGTCGCTAAATCTGTCAAAAGTTAAATTGAATGAAAGTACTCAAGAGTTGGTACAGTATGTCGCCAAGGATCGCGTTGCTTATGCCTAATCTCACTGACATATAATAAGAATGACTCTGAGCCATCCTATCTAATTCCTATAGTCAAAAATGGCACAAATTTTTGCTAAAATCTATTTGTCTCTTTCAAGCTCAAAATGTACACTAAACTGTAACCAATTTTTGGAAACAGTACGGCTGTATTGATTGGAATGCATTGGAATTGACATAAAAATTGAGACTAATATATTGTTTTTATACGTCTATCTCTTACTAGCTCAAGGAAATTCGACAAAAAATCTGCAGAGGAGCACATTTTTCAGTAATATTACAAATGTGTTTTTGGGTTAATTAAAACAAGTTTAACTTTCTAAATAATTTTAATTTAATGCAATTCTATTTTATAACATCTTTAGTGTTTCCAATCAACAAATAATAATAAATTATGAATCGGTGTGCAATTGTACGAAAAAAAGGGTTTTCACAGCCTGTTCAATATTTGTGCCAGTTTTGAAGCAAGAACGCTCAGTCCATTCTTATTATATGTCAGTGGCTTAATCTACAAGTCTACAATCGTAACCCCCGGAATATAATACAAGCCATGAAGTCGCCGAAGGCACCGACACATTAAAAGGCCTTAACGTGCCGGGTACAGCATGCAGTAAGAGCTCACTCTCGCTGCTTTTTGTATACTCGTCATGGAGGAAAAACTAAAATTCCATCTTAAACAGATCCTAAAGCCCAAAACTGTCGCTCCCACAGCAAAATGAAATTAAAACAAATTGCAACCAAATATGTTTTCTTTCTAATAGTTTTAAAAACAAATAGCATGTAGAACAAATTTTCGGAAATTATAGCGTTTGAACAAAATACAAGCAACTTTGATATAAAAAACTCCTTCAGTAAGACAAGGCAAGAAGACTGCGGATGTCGCCTGCTGACCGGCCCTCTCTTTTTCGACTTTGTTCATGCCTATCCCCTATCTTGCGGGGGTTACGGCTATTGACCAGTCAATTATCATAAATGTAATTGCTTTCTCGATTTCATTGCAGAATTATATCAAAGGAAGTATTTGGTCGCAATAATTTATACTATTATAGCAAACTAAAAAGTTATGTAGAGTGCAGTGGGACAAGGAAGCTAGTTACAGCCTGCCAAACACAAGCCATTGACTATGTGGACGGTGCGACGTGATTCGGCTAACTGAACGCCACCTAATTGACAGGGCAGCGCTTCCATATAGGTTGTGGGTTGGTGACTAAGGAGAAGAAGATTCTTTTTCTTGGGGAAGACTTTAAAAAGGAAAGGCTGAAACAGATTAAGGCCGAAACACAATGATGCCGACACGGCAATTACGACGACACTGTCGTCGTAAATGTCGCCGAATTATCACAATGACACCGACATTCTTATATGTTCGTTGGCATATCAAAATATGTAGGTGGTAAAATTATTTGTTGAAATTTATTAACAAAATGAGAAAGATATAAAAAAAAAATTGTAAAGGTCTAATAAACAATGATTAACGCCGAATTTATGTGGATTACAAAATATCATCTACCACTTATTTTCAACTTTTCTTCAATTTCTTCTGTATTGTTTTTTTTAAATATGTATTTCGATATTGAGGATTTCTTTTGGCATAAAAATACTTCATTTCCCTCACTAAATTAATTAATTGCTCCTCTAAAATAATTTTTTTCTTATTACTCTCAGCTGTCAAAATCAAATTACGACGACAACGACGACAAAAGTTGAATTATTCCCAACTCTGGTTACGGCGACAAAATCGCTCGGCGCGATTGTGTACAGCAACATGGTATTGCCATTAGGTCAACATTTAATTTGTCGTCGTAAATGTCGTGTCGGCATCATTGTATTTCGGCCTTTACACTTTAGTGCGCGGCGCGACAACGCGGCAAAATGTTAGAGAACATGTGTTTCCTATTGTGCATCACGCATTGAACGCGGCGCGACAGCGCGGCGAAAATTTTTGCCGCGTAGTCATTTCTAATCCTAAATTTGCTGCTCACTTTCGGTGGTACCAACAAAAAAATTATGTTTGGGGTAGGCAACTTCTCATGAAAATCTGTAGTACCAATATAAGAGCGCTGCTGCGCTCTTATTGCAATCTGTGACACAGCGGGGCGGAACAATTTCAACGTTCATTTTGCCGCGATGTCGCGCCGCGCACTAAAGTGTAATCTGTTTCAGCCTGGAGACGAAAGTGAACAACTTCAAGGCGGAAAACAAATTTAAAATCAGGGATTTGCGGAGCATCGCAAAGTGCATTGAGTTTTGATTTGTTGCCAGCTCTTGACAGAGCAGATTACGAAATCCTGTCTAAGGTATTGTTCCTCGTGATAACCAAGTATTGTTCGAAGCGCAGGGACACTGGAAATACTCTGCCCTCAGTGTCGATTGTGTGGATGGGGCGACGGCAGCAGAAGGCAGAACATCTGCGCCTTCACATGGTTAATGGTAAGTAGTGTAAAGGTCCCTTCAGGACTGGATGTGTGTGACGGCATTTGGTTTGTCAGGCACGATTTTTTTCTTGTATATGGCTGGTGGCAGCGGCAAGTTTTCGTGGAACCTCCCCACCTTCTCCGCCAATATGTAACAAGTGGCTCAGATCGATCAAGGGAGAATTTAAAATATAAATAAAAATTAAATAAATAACTGGGGAAGCTGAGACCTTATATTTGCCTACGGTTAACTGAAGAGAAAAATTGCGCGAGGGTTAGCCTAATGCACATTTGAGAAATTATCGCTCAATTCTGGTTGCACCTTGGTCGGGTTCGACTCTTCAGTGAAACTGGTATTTAATTCTTCAGTAAGGCACACCAAGTCTACTGGATATGCTATTTATTATCTAAGAGTTCTGATAATGCTGTCGCGCTATAAACACCCTTACTCCGTATCAAATAGCCAAGACCCCGGACTGCATTTACCTACAAAAATGGAATTAATTGGGAAGCAGCATGCAGAATGGATTAGTAGGATAGATAGGTTTCGTACTTGGGTAGAGATCCGAGATTTCCAACACGATTGTCAAAATACGGCAGAATTCGCAAAATTAATATGCTTTAGAAACAACAAAAACAAGAAAAGAGTAATGTACGATTGTAGGTATCTTCTTTGGTTACACCCAATGGTGTATGCGAGATCCATAAACCTATAAAATTGTTACGTGTAGAGATTCGATTGGTCTAAAAAAAGACAGCCATCTAATTCCACCTAAGGAAACCTCTTATACCACTTATAAGTCAGGGACTTAGTGTAAATACGTTGCTTCGTTTATTAGATTTCGCTTGCCTTCTTCAATTCGATTTGTTAATCAAAAGGTGAATTAAATGACTTTTAATATTAGAGCTAAAGAGCTCAATCTCTTAAAAGTGCACCAAGTTAGAGCTAAAGGCTCAATATCTGGTGTTTGAATAGGAATATCTTCTTCAATGAGAGCTGAAGAGCTCATTACCTTTGATATCAGCCATGTTGGAGCTAAAGAGCTCAATATCTGGCAATTGAATTATACACCGAGAGTTGCAGATAAAACTCTGAATTTTTATTTCATATCGTACTTAATTTATACTTTTGAAAATTGCTTACATCTCTAAAACCTTAATACAAATATTGTTTCTCATGAGAACTATTCTATATTACAAAGAGTATTACAAAATTGCTCACCTTGCTCATATTAGCAATGTTGATCAAAAATATATATTATCGATAAATGCATATACATTAACCCCTACATGAACAAGCATAGCATTGCTTAGATGCTTACTTTGCAATCTTTTTCTTATTGAACAAATGCTAAGTAGATATGACACAGTTATCGATTGCGTCGTTGAGCAATTACTTTTTTAAGTTCACTGAGTAATGGCCTAAGCACAATTGCGACGGCAGACGGAGAACGACGACGAAATTCCGCTGTCAAACTTTTAAACGCATAGCGTCTTATCCGAATGCACCAAATTGCGACGAACGACGGTAAGCGGGCGACGATGTTGCCGTCGAGATTGATCAAATTCTAATTTTGCCGTCGTCGCTGCAGTGTTACCAACAAAATTAATCGAATGAAATTATTTTGGCATTCAGTTTTGTCTTTTTGAGGTGGTAGCACGCCGCGGTAAATTTCAAATAATGAGCTTTGAAGAAATATTTATTGAAGAAGTACGAAATCAGAGAATAATTTATGATTTGCAAGACAGGCAAGACAAGTGAACAAAAAAGACGTGGTTTGAATGGATATTTCACAGCGTTTAATTTCGTTAATTTCTGCATTTTCCGTTTTTTTCCACACTTTGGTCCATTGCATTTCTTTCAATAAAATATAAAATACTCTTATTAAAAATCTCCTTTTAAAACGCTCGAAACATTTAATAAATGAAATTTCAGCATCTTCTTTTACAATCGTCGCTCACCGCCTGTCGTTGCAATTGTGCTCCCAATCTTTCGGCGGCCTGTTTTGACAACCGAATTTCCCGCTGCAGTCTGCCGTTCTCCGCTCTGCCGTCGCAATTGTGCTTAGGCCATAAGGCAGGACAATACGATCAGCTGGCCTAAGCCATAAAAAAATATCCAAGAATGGCTTACTTTAAACCAGACAACCAGGAGGCATGAAGGCCTCCCACAGCACACCAATTTGGGCGCCATGTATGTAACACCAAGGGTTGTCTCGTAAGCGCCCTGTGTTCATAATTCGGAGGTAAAAACAAAAACAAAACAAAATCTAAAATTACTGGTAATATTAGACTCATTATTCTAACATGCCTTGGGTGCCATGTATGTAACACCAAGGGTTGGCTCTGAAGCGCCCTGTGTTCATAATTCGGAGGAAACAAAACAAACAAACAAATCTAAAAGGACTGGTAATATTAGACTCATTATTCTAACATGCATTGGTCGCCAGGTCCCATGGGAACTGTCGACGGCCGAGGTACGTCGGTGTCACGATGATGCTTGCATAACACTGGGATCACAATCTTAACATAAGCACATGTACCTGCATAAATGCAACCTTTTTTGAGATATTCCTGTTTTTATGATTAATAATTTCATTCATTTTGCTACTGACGATGCTAATCGCGCCTACTATTAAGCAATTCCACGCAAAATTAGCAAAATTAATGAAATTATGAATCATAGAAATGTGAATATCTGAAAAACGGAGTACATGTGCATAGTCAAATTAAAGGTAACATTCCGGGGTTTCTAAATCTTGTAATAAAACTGTATAGTTATCATGCATTTTGGCGGGCAAATGGTTAAAATTTGAAATAATTAGGAATTTTTTTCCAATTTTTTGACTTTGACGTCCTACTACTTCCAACGGAAGGTGACAGGAAGGCTGATTGGGCATTTACTGGAAAACGGTTTGTTATCATCTGAGATGAATCACACCTTGATAGGGTGTAAAGTGGAAGAAGTACTAAAAATCTTAAACACCCCCCCCCCCTACCACCGAAACGACGCGTCTTACCTCCCCTTCACCTTATAATTTTTTGCTTGTCTCCACCTCAGCTATCAAACCCTTGAGGTTGGTGCACCAATTATGAAACACCCATATATAACTCTGCAAATTTTTTTAATTTTTTTTTTTGAGTGACCTAATTTACTCTGGTAATTATATAAATATGTACTTAAATATCAATAATACAATTTCTTGGTACTCACCCCGGTCCCAAAAGCGCATTTGTCACGTGGTAAAGAATGTTGGTTTTGATGCTAGTACTATATCATGCAAATTTTAAACTTTGATGTTAGTTAATTACAACAAATTAATTAGGCTATCCACTTCGCTGCGGAGGTCAGGAGGCCATTAAATACACTTTGCTGCGGCTTAATTTCTCGTTAATTAACTGCTTCGTAAATATTGCTTCCTTGATTCCGCGAACTTCCAATTCCTCTGGGGTTCCGGCAGCTTCTAGGCGGTTGTGCGTGAATGTATATGCCCTTTTTCTTATCTCTTTTGGAGATCTTTATATGAATATGGGTCGGAGGCGTGCTTCGCTAGGACAAGACATGCACCTCCGACATACAAGCTATAATAATTACACATCGTTACAATTTTGTCCTTGGGTCACATACTTAAGAAATCCTTACCTTTTCTATGTTTAGTTAATTTAAATCTTCGATTTCCCTCTTGTGGTGTTTTTTTTTTGTGTCCACGAATTAAAAATTTACTTTGGGACTTTTCGTATTTATTTCACTTTTTCTTTTCCTTTTTCAATATATTTTTTTTCTAGTTTGTTTCTTAATTTCAACTTTTCTTGAACTCCACTACTTATAGGCTAACACTAGTTACTTGGGAGACGGTCGAATTTAACAGAACTCTTCCCACGATTCTAGAAATAATTAACTTCCCGTTAGCTCACTACCACGCCATCGATATCTATGCTTATTTCTTCAGGCTTGTTACTAACTAATGTAGAGCATACCTACATACCACAATAAAAAAGGCATATGCACGTACCTCAACAACAAATAATAATAAAAAATAAAAATAAACGAAACAAACATAACAAGCAAAAAAAAAGAAATATGATCGGAATAGCCATGCGCCATTCTACGATCCATTCATGAATTTACGCTAAGTGAAAGAAAGTTGTAAAAATGCAATATGATCACCACTGGTCACCGTGATGATGCATACAATGCATGGTTGTCAGCTGTTGCATCAACATAATTTTTTTTTGTCGGGTGTTAAAATTTTCTCCTTTCCTTTTTCTTCTCCTTAGGTGGTAGGATATTACTCCTGTGGTAAATTTATTAAAAGCGGATTTAGAATAATTTTTTTTTTAAATTCTGTTCAATTGAATTTTTTTTTTGTGTTCATCAATTGCTCCTACTTGCTGTATTTTTATAGTGAAGTGAATAGTTCCGGATTTTGAACACAGTTTTATTCTTCTAAGATGTAGTTACGGAGCACTCGGATCTAAACTAATAAAGCGAATGAGGAGGAATGGATAGCCACTGTAGCAGAGTAGCTGTTGTAAAAGAGCGATATGTTTAGATTAGAACTTGTTAGCGGTATCTCTAAGCAGGTATCGGAGTAAGAATTTCAGCTGTGTGGTGGTCATTGCTAAATTCTTCGGATACGATAATTTGTGGAGTTAGACCGGCAGATGAGGGATCTCATCATGGCACGCCTTCTCGAATAAATCCTCGTAGGCGATTAAAGAATGGATTAAGTGGTCTTGTCCAGTTCTCGGTTACAATCAAGCTTGCAAAAGTTCAAGTACTTGCACAGCAGCCTCCGTTAGTAATAATCGCACAAGTATTCACTGTCAGTATAAAAGGAATCTTCCTACCTATATTAGCCTTTCCTTACCTTGGAATGTTCTCATGCGGGTTTACCTAGAGACTCACGAAGCGAGGACTGGCTGAGGGTGTGCAACACTTTTTATGATAACATAACATAACATAGATCATACGAGTTTTTTTTTATATAAATTGCATTAGGAATTTCTAAAGCATAAGAAGTTAAATATTGTGTCATCGTTATTGGGGTTGTTATTACTCAACTGACGGATGGAGAAATAGAAGCGGGAAGCGCATAGCATGAGTTACTAGATTATGGTCAACGGTTTTGTTTAGGTATGTTGTATTAACAGTAATTAAAGTAAACCAATGTTATGGAATAGAATTAAAGATTGCATGTAATTTAATTAATTGGAAAATCGAGATTTAAGTAAGGAAAGAATTTAATTATATCTATATATATATACTATTTTGAACTTGGCGTTGCAATCTGCAATTGTAGTTGGAATTCGATACGTGCGAGAATCAGTTATATTCTCCATTAAATTAGAAGATAAAATTAACCGGAATTAGGGAAAGTTTTAAATTAACAGCAGCATTGCGGGGAGGTTAGAGATATAAACAATTATATATATACTGATTAACACTGCAAGGAATATTAAAGAGAATTAGGCGACACCCTTGCTCCACGGTTGGGTAACAGGAAAATCCAGTTATTACAAATTTCTCTTGGTTGGCTGGTAATAGGATTTTAAAATCAATATTACTTCTTAGCGTAGAATTGAGTAGGGTTAAGTAAATACCGATAGGTACTGCTACAGAATCACTGAAATCATTTAAATTAGTCAAAACAAAAATCTCACCACACCCTCCTTAGTCGTGGCCGCAAGAGGTAATCAGTATTTTTCAAATCGAAAAGAAGTCAGGAAATCATTCCTTTCTGAGTTAGCAATGGACGCAAGACATCTTGAACCGGATGAATTGGAGTATGAGCTTAAGTTGAGGAAACTGCGAGTGCCCAAGAAGACTCTACCGATTGCAGCTCTTCAAGGGGTTCTCAACAGGGAAGAACTGGGCCTTAGTCGTAAGCCGACGGGGTTCCCTCCTATAGCTGATGTAGCAGAGGAGAAGATAACATGCGAAAGAAAGGCAGTGGCGCCTCGTGAGATAGTCAATATCGCGATAGTTGCTAAAAACAGGGAAGAACTTGCCAGTGCGAGGTCTCAACTATTGCATTTTGTCAATAGATTGAACCTTCTGGCTACTGTCGAACCTACGAGAATTACTCGGGAGGTTACGTTATTGAGGTTAGTGGAACAGATCTTATCACGAGCCATTGAGAGCTTGGGCCCAGCAGAAGAAAAGCGGCCAAGTTCGTTCCGACAGCCTCCGAGGCTACTCACAGAAGTCACATGCGAAATGCTCGAGCAAGATGGTCGTCCGGAATCTGCGACAGAGATTAGGCAGCTAGCGGAAGGACATGCCGCGAAGCTTGACATCCAGGGTAGCGAGGTACAGAATGCGGGCGCAATCTCCACAGAGACCACAGAGAGAGCTGCTGCCATCAGAATAGATTCCCAGCTAAAAGTGGAATTAAGCAGTGTACGTGGAAATCATGACCGCACTGTCAGGACCGAAGCTATTCCTAAAACCTCATTAGGACGACGTGAGAATACACGACCAGTTAGTCCCGAAATTAATAGTCGAGTAAATTCCGAACGAATTTGTAGTAATACGAAGCGGCCAACTTCTTCGGTAATATGTTAATGGGTGAAGTCCAAGATCAGCCTGCCCAGGTGCTAGTCAACCACCTAATTTATTAAAGGTGCCCAGTCGGACCACGTCGTTCGTCCAGACCAATCAACCTATCCTTCCTTATAGGCAACCGAATTTCCCAGCACAAAATCGCTCACAACCATCTTTTCAAAACGTTGATTATGAAGATCAAGGAAGCCGAACCCCTTCATTACGGCCTCTCGAGACCGTAGGTCGACCCATATCACAACAAGTGAGACCACAGCTCCAATCATCTGCCCAGGCAGATCATCATCCTCCCAGCCAGCCACAACAAAGTCCTCCTGCGGAACAGTATCATCTAACACGTCGCACTAGTGGCAATCCTGTCTCTAATTGGCAAATCAGATTCGATGGGTCCCCACGAAGTCTGTCAATAGACGATTTCCTGTTTCAGAGTGGAAACCTTGGCTCGAGCTGATGGAGTGCCCCAAAACATTCCGGTATGTGCAATTCACCAGCAGCTGCATGGTCGTGCTGCCACCTGGTATTGGCAGTTCTGCGGCAAGGTACCTCGTGCTAGCTCATTCCAATTATCGTATTCGTTACGCAGAGAATTTGAAGATTCCCATAGCGATTATGACATTCCAATGCTAATGGAAGGTATTTCATTATGGTTAAGGGAGCCAATGAGTCAGACTGAATTTCTTCACATTATAAAGCGGTATATGCATCCGGAACTTAGAAAGACCTTGATCCTACAACAATTTAACAGTGTGGAAGAAATGAACCATTTATGTAGGGAAATCGAGAAACTATGGTCAGACATCGGCGAAACGGCCGAAGACCAACTGAAGACCCGAAGGCATAGCCACAAATTCCATGAGATATATTACCAAGAATTAGTGCTGGGACATCGAAACGGAACATCGATGTTGACATCGCCTAACAAGCATCGATATGGCTATAATATCGGTCATATAACATCGATGTACAAGCAACATCGATGTTAATGATTTAAATACTCTGGGGACAACTGTCTGACTGGAAAATCATAGAAATATGCTGTGTTTTTCAATTTAGAATTTTTCTCTCGTCTTTATTTATAACTTAATAATAGTAACAAAAAAAAAAAACGAAACAAGCACTTCATTATCAATTCAACAAAATTAAAAGTTTTCTAAAAATAACGCATAAATGAATTTAAAAAAATGAAAAATTATAGGTCCCAAAACTTCTTATCTACAGACTGAAGAAACAATAACTGGCAAAGGCGTTTTCCTTGCAACCTGTTTCTCTTTTGTGTTATAGTCTCGCCTGCCTTAGAAAACAGACGTTCGGCTGGCACAGAAGTAGCCACAATGGACAACATTTTTGCTGCAAGACGTGATAGCCAACATATATAAGTTTGTGACGCTGCCACCATTCCAAAGCATTAATATGAAGCGGTTCCAAAGGAGCTCTTAAATAAAGGACTATTTCCGCGGTTGTGATTAGCTCATTAATTGAACTTTGTTGAGCCTGTAAAATAATTTACAGTCAGACGTTTTCTTAACTAAAATAATAAACAAACCTGTATCGCTCTCCTGTGGCCTAACTTCGTTGGTCTCCATTGATTGTTCTGTATCTGGATAATTTAGACAGTGTGTTATATAATTGTGGATAAATTCAACAGCTTTTGCATAATGAAGTGCATTGGAGAAATAAATATTTTTAAAGCGGGGATCGAGAATTGTAGCAACTGCTAACATTTCCATCTGTTCAGCTGTAGCCAATCTTTTGTCAATTTCTGTTGACAGACTCAACTTCAAAGCTCTCCCGAGTGGTAAAGCTTCTTCCATTTGAACTTGCTCCAGACATTGTCGAAGATTATGGACAAGTTCCTGTCGAATATTTAGACGCAGATATTTCACGTGTAGCAGACTCAAACGGCTGTAGAAGACTAATCGCAACTTCAACTTCACGCATCTCCTTTGCTGTTTACATAGGCAGTGCAGTAATTTCATTGTTGATAATAGCACAGATTGAAATCCACAATTTCAGGAACCGTTCGAGCATATAATACGTCTTGCTTGAGCGTCAACTAATTTTCCCCGTTTGTTTGTGTCTTTCTTAGGGCATCACTTGCAACGACACTTTGTATAAACCACCGTACAATATTCTTAACCTTTCTTAAAATAACACAAAATTCTTCAACTCGTTCCAGAGCCTTAGTAACTACTAAATTAAGTTTATGCGCAAAACAAATAATGTGCTTTCGTTTACCAAAACATATGTCAACTGCTTTTGTCATATTCGCAGCTTCATCCGTTACTATGCAAGATACTTGTTCATTTTTTATTCCCCATTCCTGACACACTTTGTTGAATTTCTCAGCAATATATTCAGAGGTATGGCGTTCTTCTAATTCATAAACTCCTAACGTTGCACTGCACATGTCACTTTCACTACTATCCAAAAAGTGCAAAGTGAAACCAAGAAAACTTTTAGATCGCATAGTTTCGGTCCAAATGTCACTCGTTATTGTAAAGTAATTAACTTTTTCAATTTTCTCCCGAAAAAGAGCGGTGATCGCTTTGTACTTATTGTCAAGCAACTTGTTTAAAAACTTTGGCGAGGGTAACTTGTATTGTGATGATACAGTGTGCATAAGCTGCACAAATCCTTCATTTTCAACAATGTTTATTGGTTGATAATCGCGACATATCATAAATAAAATTGCATTTGTAATTTTCACGTGTGTTCTTCCACCTGTCGCATACGATTTGAACTCGGAAAAAGACTCAGTAATTGTTTTTTGCAATTGATCGATGATATTGAACATACAGATGATTCAAATTCATATTCCGAAATTTGTTCTTCTTCTGGTAAAGAATCTGTATCTTTGTTACGCATGTACTACTTCTAGTTACACTTGTACTCGTAGGTTTATTAGAAACTTGTGAATTAGAAGATTCAGTTGCAATTTCAAATTCTCTACCTGTTTCAGTTTCCCTCCTTAGGTCTAAGGAGGTGGGCTGGGATGACTTGGATTTAGACGAATGACATTTTAAAGCTTCCTTGTGTATTGCCTTTAAATGGCATTTTAAATTTGTGGTGTTTCCTGAAGTTTTTATTTTTTTGCTACATAGTCGGCAAACAGTTAAGGTTTTGTCTTGTGATTTCTCAAAATACTGCCACAAACTATTTTTTGGTGCCATTACTAAGAAAACTTTTTATTCCTACAAACTCATTATCTTGTTTATTAAAATAATAACACTAGTAGACTTGACCCTTAACCTCAACACCTTACACTTAACAATTAAAAACAAGAATGAGACTGAGTATCCAAGCACCTCGTTTTATAGTTTTTTACGGAGGATTTCCCTATTAATGTCAGAGCAACGCAACGGCATAGAATGAACAACGATCCTTGACAAGAAACAACTTTCAGAAGAAAAATGCCATTCATCATGGATTTAATTGATTCACCCAGCTGAATATATTGAAGATTTAAAAAAAATATGGTATTTTTCTTTGTACATCAATGCGAAAAATAAAGCACGAAAAAAAAAAATCATATTTTTTTATAAGAATTCATACATAAAGAAGGGATGGATAAGGCATTGAGGGGTTTATAAAAAGTGTTTCCTACAATCATTTCTTTCCTTTCGTACTTATTAAATTAGGGCAAAAGAAATAGAAAAATCGAATTGTACTCAACACAGAAAACACACGTTCGGCCGTCATACTTTTTAAGTAAGAGTGATATGGACAATAATTGTTCTCACTAGGCAGTTTAGTGTTCAGCGAAATTACTGTTTTCCTAAAAGTTACAAATGATTGTTTCCTTCCAACTATTTAAAAGAAATCTGATTTGTTCCACCCAACGATGTTTTCTGCCTTCATCTCAAATCATTCTAAGAACTAATGATGATCAATTGTAACGATGCTTTGAGAATGAATGAACAGTCACTACTTCTCTCTTTACACAAAAAGTTTTTCAAACCTAAATAAATTTTTTGGAATTTTATTTGCTTTTTACAGCATGCATCTATTCCTTTCTTGGTTTAATCCTTTGCGGAAAGAAGAATGTACTTCCCTAACATCGAAAGGATAACATCGATGTACGTCGATGTTGGAGTGCGTCGACATTGATGTGAAAATATCGAACATCGCGAGCCCAAACATCGATGTTTTGAAAACATCAATAAACATCGCCCAGCACTACCAAGAATATGATCCACCGAGAGCCGTGCAAGAGCGAGAGGCCGGAAATATCCGAGGTGGAAAAAGAAGTAACCAGGGATAGAACATACTTAATTTGTTGGAATTGTGATGACATCGGACACGTCTTTATGGATTGTACTGCCCAAGTACGGAGGATATTCTGTTGTACTTGTGGAGCTAAGAATGAGCTTAAGCCGAATTGCATTAGGTGTGTGAAGGGAAACTGGAAAGCGCGCCAAGGTCCTAGGGGTCGCCCAGGTCCACCGGAGAATACACGTACCCCTCAAAGGGGGCGAGAATTACTGAGTCGACCAACTATGCCAGTTCTAGACAACGTGGAACAATCACAGCATGCACGAATGAGGTTCTGATCAACGATAATTCAAGACTTCCTAGAATGACACAGTATTTCCGAAGACGTCGTCAATCCAAAAAGGAGTTGTGTTATATACCTTCCTAAGAACACTTTAATTGCACTCACTTTGCTTGCGTGGTATTCTCCGAGCGGCGTCCAAAGATACTCCGTTTCTTGTTATGTTATCCTTCTTTATTTTACGTTCAATACACTTTTCGTACATAAACCTTTCCTGGTTATATTTTCTCCTTTTTTTTCACTTTATCATATACAAACTTTTCATATTTCTATTTTCCTTTTTTTTTACATTTTTTCATATATAAACTTTTCATTATTTCTATTTTTTCTTTTTTTTTACATTTTTTCATATATAAACTTTTCTTTATTTCTATTTTTTCTTCACCACGACCGGAACCACACCGACCACTTTTTATTCTTCCTTCAACCTTTTTTTCTTTTTAATTTCCGCCCAACCGAACCAAGTTCAACTTTCCATTCTTGATCTTTTCAACTAACAACTTTACTCTTCGTTTTTTAAAATTCGACTTGCCAACCGCCGCGTATAATATTTAAAATCCAACTCGGCTCTTGATCACTTTTGTCGCGATCAAGAGCCTTCGTTCAGGGTAGAAAATGCATAGTTGCATTTTCACCCTGAGAAAATATTCATTTATTCTGGACTTGATTAAACAAGTCCAGAATATTTTTCGTTGGACGGAGGCTTGAAATTTGATGCTTTTACAAAACATCAGCCAGCGTCACGATGATTAGAATTGCCGCGCGCGTATACATACAATGTATTTTCGCGGCGCGCTCTTCTTATCGCGAAAGCTTTTTTGTGATATGTATGTACGTTCGTACATACATATTGCAATTTCCACGACAAATCGTACTGAAGGTACGATTTGTCTTTTATTTTATTTTCAAATTAAATATTTCTACTGGCACTGGAATGTGAAGAAAATTGCTGACGCTATTTTCTTCACTGATTGAATTGATAAGCTAACCATGTTTTAAGCATGGTTAGCTTATGTGAAAATTTATGCTGGAAATATTTTAATGTTTCTTTGTTTTTTTTTCTTTAATTCCATCCACTTATAATTAGGTATTTGTTTTAGGCATGTAACATTCCTCCCCCGCCAAACGGAACGGGAGTCATTCTTGGGAGAGGAATGACTCTTGAGAAGGAAAAAACAAACGCAAGGAAATCTTTTAGTATTGGCGGTATAAACAAAACTATTTTGTTTAGCCACCGCTCTGAATTTCTTATCATAGGTGTCGGATTACCATCTCGGGAATTGCGAAGGCCTGGATGGAAGAAAACTTTTTGATTTAGGTTCACTCGAGTTTTCTTCTTCATCCGTGACAGTTGCCGAGTTGCTTTTTTAAAAAAAATCTGTAACATTGAGGTTTTATAATGTTATTTACACTACGCTTGAACAACAAGCCCCAGCATAGCCTGCCGGGTCTCACCTCCGTGGCCAGCTCCATTCACGTAATGTACGTAATTCCCGGATGGCGAGGTCCGATCCGGCTAGTTTTGTTAAGGCGCGGGGAGCGGCCCTTCACTGTGTGGGGCGAGGACGCCATAGCCGGCCATACGTATACTGTGGACTTGCCCTTATATCCGCACCAGGGCCAGGCTTGGGTTGTCAGAGGTGAGTGTTACTGAAAATATTTTTTTGAATTCCCGACACTTATCCCATTTTTGTCTTCTTCTTTCAGCCGGTGCCCTAAATATATATGGACGACATGGTCTATGTGCCTGCTGCCACCCGGTGTTTGAGCCGGCTATTACCGCGATCATCCGGCCACTGATGGTCACCCCTCCCCCTCTCGGAGTTGAGGCTGTGGCCGAAGATGACTGGGACCTTGAGTGGCAGTGAGATGGTTTCCTGAAGGAGGAAAAAAAATATTCTTTTGTCTTTTCTTTCCTTTTGTTTTTTATAATAATAATAAATAATAAAAAAAAATAAAAAGTAAAAAAAAAAAAATAACAAAATATTTCCAAAATATTAATCTTTTTCTCTCTTTTTTTTCCTTTTCAGTGTATTTGTTTTCATAGTTTCTTTTTGCATACCCTTTCTTCAGGTATGTCTTATGTACATAATAATCTTCCCCCTGAGAAAAGGAATAATTCTCAGGGGAAGTTGTTGTGGTTGCTATTTTTGCGGCTCGGGTCTTGGTCGGTTCGGTTAGGTTTTACATTCAGTTTTTGTCTTTTTCTTATTTTGAAAGGTTCTTGCCTTTATCTGTTTACCTTAAGTCTAAAATTTTTTGTGTGTTATTATAATGATAGGAGTAGTAGCCTGGTATTAGGTATCTTTTTTTTCTTCTTCTATTTATGTATTATTATTTTATATTGATGTGTTTTTGACATTGTTCTTTATGTTCTAATATATATCTATAAAACTTTTTTTTTCTTCATTTATTCCTTTTATGTTCTAATATATATGTTCTAATATATATATAATTTTTTTTTTCATTTATTCCTTTTAAGTTTAGCTTATTATTTAATGCATTCTAAATTTTTAAGTTAGTATTGTCACTCTAATACTAATTATTATTATTGTTTATTTGTTATTTCTGTTACTATTAGTACCTTAGTGAAACTTCTTCCTTTTCTGTTTATCTATTTATGAATCTTATACATTTAATTTTATTGTTAACTATGCATTTTTGGGTACTTTTTCCTTAGTTATTTTATTCCTAACTTCTTATAATATTTTTTTTTTATTTTAATTCATTTTTTTTTTATCTATTATGGAGATTTAGTTTTAATGTGCTTTAGGACTTTCCGCCTGTTCCATATTTTAGTATATTTTATTTTTTCAGGTTAACATTTTTCTATGTACATCGTTGTACATATTTTACCAGGTCTACTTTTGTTATAACACTGTTTTAACTTGACCAAGTGGTCCATTTTGACAGTGTCAGTTTTGCATTTCTAAACGATTTGGACTGATTTTGTTTTAGCGAGGCTGCTAGTTCGCCTTAAACTGGGTTGGGGAGCAGGTGTTCGCTCTTCTAAAGGAATTCCCTCTGATGAAATTTCGGGGTTACCTTGTGGTTGATTCCTCTGTTGTCTCATCTTGATGACAACAGGGTTAAGATATTTTACTGCCACAGCGATCATTATGGCCAGAACTAGTAGGCTCGTAAATGATAGAGAAGTTGTGGACAGGATATGGGAGTTTTTACTCGATACCTTTTCCTGGTATTTATTTATTTTATTTTGGATTTCTTCCAGCGAATGGGTGTCGGTATAAATTGATTTATGGATATCGTCTCCTGTTAAGATTTCGATTTTCCCCAGACTGTGGTTTTGAGTTCCTTGTAAAATTTCAGTCAGGTTTACTTTGAGGAGAGAGTGGTTGGGCTCAGGAAACTGATTCGGCTGGATAATTTTTAGTGGAAATTTACTCTGACCTTCGTATTTAAGCACTTTGTCACCTATTTGAACTTGACATGGTTGCGTTATCTCTAATATCCCTTGTCCTTCCAGTTTCGAGATTACAAAGTGATCTGGACATGTGATGTGTAGCACCGTGGAGGTGATAAAAGAAAATAGCCACGTATTGGGCTTGCTTAATTTGATCAGCATGCCTTTTTGTGGGATTTGTACTCTGGTCTTGCATTTGGGCACTTCATTTAAAGGGTTGTATAGTAATTTAATGGCACATTCGTTGGATGTTGTCGCTTTGATTATAGGCGTGGTCAGCCGGCCTACATAAGTGTTTTCTTCCAAATTACTTGTTATTTTTTTGAAACTTTTCATGGCATCGCCTCTTAATAAGAGAAATTCCTGAGTTTTTTCGCCATTGGCTATGTATGAATAACCAGGGTCTGGAATTAATGAATAATTTGCTGACTTGGATACAGGATAGCATTGAATCTTTTGTAGCCCCATTTTTGGCAGATTAAAAATTGGGAGAGTAATTCTCACCACCAATTTGTTCTGCATAAGGAGCGACTGAGCTCCTGCTGTCTGGTATAGGACAGATAGACAATTTTGGTCATT
The DNA here is from genome assembly GCA_963930735.1 of Dioctria linearis. Taxonomy (NCBI): domain Eukaryota; kingdom Metazoa; phylum Arthropoda; class Insecta; order Diptera; family Asilidae; genus Dioctria; species Dioctria linearis. The sequence goes on along the minus strand of OZ005744.1, from coordinate 104,850,268 downwards.
TGGGCAATCCGAGGCCGTTTTACGGTATATCTCCAACAGATTTTTGGGAGACATTAGGAGTGGATGAATATGATTGGTTTTACTAGCCATTATTATATCCAGGAGGGCTTGTTGTCGATATTCAACTTCGATGATTTGGAGCAACAAGCTTGATATAATCTCTTGTCTTAGTTGCCTCCTAGTTAAATCATCGGCCACATGGTGGAGATCGTTTATCTGGTGTGCTATTTTTTGTTGTCTGTCTATTAACATAGCCAGCGGTTTTTGAATCTTTTCCAAGGTAGTTTTTACAACACTGATTTGTTGTTTCTCTAGCTCGGCTAGGGCTTGTGTATTCGATTCAAGTTCTTCTAACCTGCAGTAAATTTCTTTTTCGTTGTTGCTGTCCATAGTTCCAAACAAATAGTGCACGGCATTGCCTATTCCATCAAATAGCGATCTGGCCTTGCGTTTTCCTGGTACTAGTTCCCTTATAGTTTCCGTGAGTTTTCGTACGCTATCTAATATAGCGTGTATGTTAGTTGCTGCACGTTACACAGGTCTTCTGGGTTTGTTATATCTATGCAGAGTTTATGCACCAACTGCTCTGCATATTCTGCTAGCTTTATCTGTGCATCTAGTTCATCCAAGTCTATCTCGGTGAGGACATTCCAGGTGTCATGATATACCATGAGATTTCCTAGGTCCTCGAAAAATATACCCGAGCCATTTAGCTGGGTTATTACATAAGGTTTGTCAGCGATTGCTCCAGTTGTTTACTGGATGAAGAGGACAACTATGATGAATTTTAGCGCCATTTCTGTGGACAATTCAGAAGAAGAAAACAATCCTTTAAGTTTATTTGTACTTGCATTGTGCCGATTTAAACTGGGCAGTGGAGTGACTCCACCGCAAATGTTTATGGGGAAGTATTGAAATGAGGTTTAATGGACACTATAGTAGGAATTTCAAGTCAACCTGGTTCATTTTTGTTCGATATATTTTTATTCGAAATATGGTTTCAAACGGTTATTATGTACCGTTACTGTTCGCTTACCAATTTTGATTGTGGTATTGACCTCACTTGGTATTGCGATTACCTGATAAGGTCCTACCCAGATTTGGGAAAACTTATGTTTTCTGCTTTCATTCTTGATGAGGACCTTGTCTCCTACATGGAAAGTTAGGGGCCGTACTGTCTTATCGTAGTACCCCTTTGAGCGCTGTTTACTTGCCAATAAGTTCTTTCTTGCCGTGGCATATGATTTTTGGAGCTTATACTTCAGTATATGATAATAGCTCTCATGATTGTAAACGGGTTCGGGATCCCATTTTAAATTTGATGGGACATCCGCTGTGAAGCCGTATAGGCAGTCCATTGGGGTAAGTTTAGTACCCTCGTGTACACTATTGTTATACACGAATGCAGCGGTTCGTAGGTATTGGTCCCATGTTTTGGGATTTTCATCTACGATTGTTCGCAGGTATTCAATCAGCGGTCTGTGGGCACGCTCTAGTGCTCCGTTAGACTGTGGGTGGTATGCCGAAGTCTGTAACTTCTTTACCTTTAGAAGCTTACATACTCTTTTGAATAATTCACTCAGGAAATTTGTTCCCTGATCGGTGAGTATTCTTTTGGGTATGCGATAGCGCGTAACGATTTCATCAAAGAAAACTTGCGCTACTGTGATGGCTTCTGCATTAGGTATTGCATACCAGTCGACAAATTTTGTTAATTTATCTTGGAAGGTCAAGATATATTTGTTACCTGACGTGGTCTCTTCTAATGGACCTACAATATCGAGGTAAACTTTGTCGAACGGTTGTTCTGCGATGTCCGTGATAACCATTGGCATTTTATATTGTGGAGAAGCTTTGATCGTCTGGCACTTTCGGCATTTTTGTATGTATTTCTTGATGTCGCTAAGCATGTGTCTCCACCAATACTTGCGTCTTATGCTTTTGTAAGTTTTTATGACACCTTGATGGCCACCAAATGGAGCATCGTGATAATCTTTTAAGATTGTTCGGATTTCCGTAGGGCTCGTGATAACTTCGGGTGTCTTGCCAGTACTTACTTTTTGCTCAAGCGATGCTGGGCTTAGTTTTTCCGCCTCCGTGTGTTGAATTTCGTTTTGGTCCGCTTTCCTGTGCTCTTCTGTCTCCACACTGGAGCTATTTACTGTCTCCTGAGCCTTTTGCTTCTGAGCTCGAGTCACGACGAAACAATGAGCGGATTTCTTTTTCTTTTTATTATTTGTGGAATCGTCTTCCTCCACATCTGAGTCCATCGTGTGGTGGACTAGGGCTTCTACCGTTAAGGTATTGCCTAAACTGTCTTCTTTTAATGCTTGAGGGTTGCGACTTAGTGCATCGGCATTAGTGTTGTACTTCCCTGGTTTATATTCGATGTTGTAATCGAATTCAGATAATTTGTGGTGAAATCTCACCAAAAGGGAAGTAGGGTCTTTCACATTGAAGACACCTTTGAGAGGTTTATGGTCATATAGACCGTGAATTTCCGGCCTTGAAGATAGCACCTGCAATTCTTGGTAGCCCAGACAATAGCCAATAACTCTTTCTCTATAGTAGAGTAATTTATTTCGGCTTTGTTTAATGTGCGGCTTGCATAGGCAATGGGCTGGTCCTTTCCGACTTCTCCTTGAGAAAGAACAGCTCCTAGAGCCTCGTTACTTGCGTCTGTAGTGAGATTAAAAGATTTCGAAAAATCGGGGTAAATTAAAAGTGGTGGAGAAATTAAAGGGTTTTGTATGCTTTGAAATGTTTCTTGGCATTTCTCTGTCCAAGTGAATTTTACATCCTTTCGGAGTAAATTTGTGATTGGACGTACAATTTTGGAGAAGTCTAGAATGAATTTCCTGTAGTAATTGGCAAGTCCTAACAATGACTGAACTTGCCTTACTGTTCTTGGAACAGGAAATGTTTGGACGCAGGCCGTCTTACTTGGGTCTGGTAGGGCTCCTTCGCTAGAACATTTATGTCCTAGGTAGACAACTTCTCTTCGTAGAAACTGGCACTTTTCTGGCTGCAGTTTTAAGTTGTTCTCTCTCAACTTATTGAAGACTTTCCTCAACTTTTCGTTGTGGTCATTTAAATTTTTACCATAGATGACAATGTCATCTAGGTAGACAAAACATTCGAGACCTTGTAGGCCTGTTAGGACGAAATTCATTAGGCGTTGAAATGTGGCGGGGGCTCCTTTGAGCCCGAATGGCATACGCTTGAACTCGTAGTGCTCATAACTTGTGCTGAAAGCAGTTTTATGTCGATCTTTTTTGTCGACAAGAACTTGGTGATAGCCGTTGGCCAAATCGAGTGTGGTGAAATACCTTGCGTGACCTAGTTGGTCGAGAATATCCTCGATTCGGGGTAGCGGGAATGCATCTCCAATTGTCTTTTCGTTTAATTTACGAAAATCAACAACGACGCGCCACCTTTTTTCACCGTCATGTCCCGCTTTCTTGGGGACAACTAGTAGAGGTGAATTCCAAGGGCTTTTACTAGACTGGACTATCCCGCTGTCTAGCATTTCTTTTAGCTGCTCGTTAATGACTTTCCGCTGTGTTTCAGGTAAGCGGTACATTTTTTGATTGATTGGTGCTTGATCTTGCACCAATGGAATATTATGCGTCATCGCATTTGTATAGGTGAGTTTGTCACCTTTGTGGAAGAAGATATCGTTATACTCTTCGCAGAGTTCTGATATCGCAATTTTTTCTTCCGCGGTTAAATTAGGGTCTAGGCTGAGTTCTTGCTTTAGCCTAGAAATACGCGGGTATTGTTTTGGGTTGTCCGGAGTCTCATTATCCGGGTATAGATATCGTACATGTTGTAAAATTGCCGTTTTGTCGGCTGAACCTTGGTTTGACTTACTCTTCCTTTTAGGTTTTTGACCTGTAAATAGATGAGGCTTCTGTGATTCCTTTCGAGGCTTTGTTTCGTTGTTCTTAGTAATTTGCAGGGTATTTACTTCCTGCTTTGTTGACGGCTGAGTTTGGTACACCTGTGTGGTCTTTGCCTTAGGTTGTGTGGGATACTCATGCGCGTCAATGCTACTGCTTTTTGACCATGTAGAATGTTTTGTGTTGTGTGACGGTGGAGTAATATGCACCTTTAATATAGGCTTTAGCGACTCGCTACCGTTCTTATATGGCCGTTGTTTGTTTAAGAGTGATTTATGCCTCGGGATTTTGGACGGAAGAGTTATATGCACCTTTTTGGCAGGCTCTGTTCCGTCTCTTGTAGTGTTTGATATTGCCTCTAAATTTGGTAGTGGAATGTGTGTTCTTTTGTGGTCTTTTGTGTGTGTTAATGGGACTATGATGTAGTCGTTTATTGGAAATAGCTGTAACTTTAAGCTATGTATGACTACTTGATGACTGTTAGCGTTGAGAATACTAACAGCACTAATTCTTCTCCAGATGACAGCAAACTCTTTGCCAAGAAGACTCCATCGCTTATCTCTTGGGATAAACAGAGCATTTCTTCTTGAGTTTGCAACGGGACTGGGGCAACAATTTGAGAGCGGGCAGGTATACAGATTGGTTCCTTAAAGGTTACCAATTGCTGCCTGATTTCATCGGTCTCTCGTTCGCCCAGACAGCCATTTTCACATTCCTTGGGCTCTTTTGGAGCTTGGCAGCCAGCGTTTCTTGTTTGAGAAGCCTTGAAGACACTGCAGGTGTTTAGACTCTACCTCTTCTGCAAGTGTTCTTACTTCGACTGCTTTTTCAGAATGTAGCTTGTCCGTTTCAAACTCTAATGGCAAAGCAAATTCGTCTGGATTAGTTTCCGTGCGAGGAAACCTTAGTGCCTTATTAGGACCCTCAACGTTACAGTTTTTTGCTAGGAAATCATTTCCTAGAAGTCCATCATCGGAAAGACCAGGCAAGTTCTTTACGACTTGAAACTCGCAGGGAATTTCGTTTTTGAAAACGAAGTTTCCCTGGCAATTTCCCAGCGTCTTTCCGGTACCAAATGGGGTCTGAAGTGTACATGCCTCATTGTGGTTAATTTCTTTGAGATCTTTTAATGACCTTTTCTTTATTATACTAACCTCAGCGCCTGTGTCTACTACTAGTTTAGTTTGGCCGTTCAGGCCTATGTCTAAGGGAAGTTTTACTGTAGCGACACTGGAATCGGGCTGCTGAGGGGACCCTATTTTATTAGACGGGAGTTTTATAGTCGAGCCGGGAAGTTTTGGGTCGACTGTACTTCGTTTCCCTGACTCCGGGCCTCCCATTTACGTTTTTGTTGGCAGTTATTTACTGCATGTCCAGAACGACCACAAAATTCACACTTTTTCTTACGTTATATACTCTGGAATTGTTATTGGGATCCTGCGGCTCTCTAGGGCGTTGATTCGATGGTCCACCATTGTTGCTTGATCTTTGAATATTGTTGTTGTTCCTCCTGCAGTCACGTATATCGTGGTTGTATATTTTGCAGTTCACACAGTACGGAGTATTTTTACGTTTGAGGCAATCTGCGTATGTATGGCCTCTTAAATTACAAAAACTACAAGTAATTTTATTTAAATAATTATTTTTATTGTTTACATTCAAATTTATATTTGGTGATTTTGGCTCCTGTTTTATATTTGCCTGTGTGAACTGTGATGGAAATCTACTGGTGCTTGCATTTGTGGGCACACTATTTTGTGAGGTATCCTGTGCGAATGGTATTATGCCTGGATTATATATGAGGTGATTTGCATTCGAATTATTTGGATTCCCTTGTGGATTACTTATCACAGGTGCATTTATTGACTGTGGTATTGTGTTCTGCACTGTACTGAATTGAAAGTGCCCTGGAGGTTGCAGAAATAGAGCACTTTGCTGGAGACGCTCCATGTCAAGTGCTTTTTGTACGAGGTCATCCACCGTGCCGTCTGTCATGGTCAGAAGGTATTGGCACATATACGGGTTATTGACTCCTGTTTTTAATGCGTTTTTCGCGAAATCTTCCAACTGCGTTTTAACAGCCGGTGCTGCTGTGGCTCCGTATTTGAATTCTGCTGCTTCATTGCAGAGTGCCAGCATTTGTTTTACTCGTGCCGTGAAGGCTGTGAGGTTTTCCAAAGGATACTGCCTTGTAGTGATTAATTTATTTACCAGTTACTGGTAAGTTTCTCTAGGCAGGTAGGTACGATTTAGCCGTTCTTCTACCTCTTTGAAAGTAGTAGGCATATTTGAGGCAAAAAGCTGGTAAGCTTCGCCTTGAAGTTTGGTGGGGAAGATTTGCAAAAATGCTGATAGTTCCTCCACCGAAATGCACTGGATTACCTGCCTACAGCATTCCTAGGAAAGTTTGGAGCTCAAGGCTCAATTTTGGGTGCTGCTCTCCCGAGAATAGGGGAACGAGCTGGGCAGTTAGCTTGGCGATTTTCGCGTAATCTGCCATGTTTATATTGGGGATTCTGAAGCTAAAGTTTGACACTTTTGGGGAGCTAGTTTCTTCTATGCTGGTTTCCAAAAGGGAGTCGCCCAGCCAATTCAATAGGATTTCACTCACGGTGGAATCACTGACACTGTCCTCAATGGCACCTTCTCTTAATTCTACACTATTATTTGTAATTTCTGTTTCGAGAGAGTGCGAGAGTTCCCCAAACTGCTTTAAGCTTTCTTTAAATTTTTCCGTACTTTCTTTGAATTGCGCGATTTGCTCAAGCCGCCGTTCACGGGACTTTTTGAGCTGTTTATCGATAGAATCGCACTGTATAACAGTAAGTTCGGAGGAGTCTCGCACTTTCCCTTCTAAATATTTTAAATATTGCTCTAAATTTAAATTATTAGACCTTACTTGCTGGGGACCTGTCAGGATTGTCCCGCTCCTTAATGTGACTCCTGGTGCTGTTGAATTTGTTGGGGGTGTTTGATTAGCACCCTCTGTTGCAGATGTTGCCCCCTCGTTGCCTCCTTCGTACCGGGACGGATCTTCCTGTGCGTCGCCCGGTGAGGAAGATTGTTCTGGAGTTGGTGGAATTGGTGAGATTTCCGGCGGCGTCTCCTGGTGGGAGCTTCCCTCGCTCATGGACCACCGTATGTAAAATTTGCAGCTAGGGGGGCTTCTGCCGTCTTAACTCCCTTGGTTCAAATTGAGAGGGGGGCTTATTGCCTTCTTTGAGGTCCCTCTTAATTCAGGATCGCTGGTTTTTGTGATTGAAGTTCTTTTGCTGCCGGGGGGCCCGTGGCCTTCTTAAATTCCCCTGGATAAAAGCTGAAAGGGGGGCGCGTTGCCTACTTCGAAGTCCCTTTCAGCTCCGGATCGCAGATTGTCGTGTATCTGATCTTCCTTCAGGTTTTCGCGTTGGAATTTTCCTCTTAATGTGGACGTCTATTGTTCCTGGGCTGGGATGAAGCCCGCTGTTGTCCCACGTTGGCACTTTGTGCTTTGATGAGGGGGTGGCTGCGTGTTTTTCAAACAGAGGCAGTTAAAGCTGTCCGACCCCGAGCGTTGGGAGCCGACAAGATCGAAATACTCCTGAAGCCAGACTCAACTTCAGGCGGAGGGTAGGGTGTCTTGCCCAGTATTCGATCTCGTCCTAAACTCCTTTTGATTCGTAGGATAGAGGGTTTTCGAGCGCTTATACTTTTGTTTGTTTAAAGTAGGCTTCCTCTATCCTACCGGCTGCGCCAATTGTTATATACCTTCCTAAGAACACTTTAATTGCACTCACTTTGCTTGCGTGGTATTCCCGAGCGGCGTCCAAAGATACTCCGTTTCTTGTTATGTTATCCTTCTTTATTTTACGTTCAATACACTTTTCGTACATAAACCTTTCCTGTTTATACTTGCTCCTTTTTTTTCACTTTATCATATACAAACTTTTCATATTTCTATTTTCCTTTTTTTTTAACATTTTTTCATATATAAACTTTTCTTTATTTCTATTTTTTCTTTTTTTTTACATTTTTTCATATATAAACTTTTCTTTATTTCTATTTTTTCTTCACCACGACCGGAACCACACCGACCACTTTTTATTCTTCCTTCAACCTTTTTTTCCTTTTTAATTTCCGCCGAACCGAACCAAGCTCAACTTTCCATTCTTGATCTTTTCAACTAACAACTTAACTCTTCGTTTTTTAAAATTCGACTTGCCAACCGCCGCGTATAATATTTAAAATCCAACTCGGCTCTTGATCACTTTTGTCGCGATCAAGAGCCTTCGTTCAGGGTAGAAAATGCATAGTTGCATTTTCACCCTGAGAAAATTCTCATTTATTCTGGACTTGATTAAACAAGTCCAGAATATTTTTCGTTGGACGAGGGCTTGAAATTTGATGCTTTTATAAACATCAGCCACCGTCACGATGATTAGAATTGCCGCGCGCGTATACATACAATGTATTTTCGCGGCGCGCTCTTCTTATCGCGAAAGCTTTTTTGTGATATGTATGTACGTTCGTACATACATATTGCAATTTCCACGACAAATCGTACCGATTTGTCTTTTATTTTATTTGGCAAATTTTGTTTCAACTCTATGGAATGTGAAGAAAATTGCTGGCGCAATTTTCTTCACTGATTGAATTGATAAGCTAACCATGTTTTAAGCATGGTTAGCTTATGTGAAAATTTATGCTGGAAATATTTTAATGTTTCTTTTTTTTTCTTTAATTCCATCCACTTATAATTAGGTATTTGTTTTAGGCATGTAACAGTTGTCTGGTACCATAATTAAGGCTGAAGAAGACGGGCGACCAGTAGTCGAAATTAAGATTCAGGACTTAGCCTTACGGGGGCTGTTAGATAGTGCGGCCAGTGTGAGTTGCTTAGGTAATGGAGCACTGGAATTACTGGCAAAACTTGACACCCCTTGGTCGTCAATTAAGGCCTCAATCAAAACTGCCGATGGAACTAGTCAACGAGTGGTAGGCTTCGTCTTCTTATCTGTACAATTCAATGAGATCACCAAAGATATAATTTTTTTTTTAAATTCAGAATTTGACCCGACAATTGATTTTAGGTGTGAATTTTTGGGAAGCATTTTTGATTTTTCCGGTTATAATATCCGAGTTATCCTGCTCAGAGGATAATTGCGCCAGTTTGAACGTAGAACAGAGACAACGACTGGCTGAAATCATATCTAAGTTCCCTTCGTGCGACAAGCAAGGCTTAGGTCGAACTACTCTGCTGAAGCATTCTATTGATGTAGGCAATAGTAAGCCCATCCGGCAAAGGCATTACCCATTATCTCCTCGAATCCAGAAGTGACTCGATACCGAAATTGATAGAATGCTAAGCCTGGGCGTAATTGAAGAGAGCCAGAGCGAATGGTCGTCCCCGCTGCTGATAGTAAAGAAACCAGATGGAAAGATTCGTGTCTGTCTGAATTCTCGGAAGGTGAACTGCCACAAATAAACGGCATTTTGGAGCGTGTAAAAGGGACGAAGTATATAACCAGTTTGGATTTAAAGGATGCCTTTTGGCAAATAGAGTTAGAGCCGCAATTAAGAGATAAAACTGCCTTTGAGGTACCTGGAAGAGGGTTATATCAGTTCGTGGTAATGCCTTTCGGGTTGACCAATTCGCCTAAGAGCATGTGTAAATGAATGGATAAGTTGATACCATATGACTTACATGAAGACGTTTTGTGTACTTAGACGATCTCTTAATCTTATCGGAGAGTTTTGATGTGCACATGGTAGTGTTATTAAAGGTGGCACATTGTCTCCAGAGGGCGGGATTAACCATTAATATTGAAAAGAGTAAATTTTGTCAAAAGAGCCTTAAATATCTGGGGCATATTATAAGCGAAGAGGGCATCCAAACAGATCCAGAAAAAATTTCAGCGATTCAAGACTTTCCTCAGCCAAGAAACGTAAGACAGATTTGAAGGTTTCTGGGACTGACAGAATGGCATCGGCGGTTTATACCGAATTACGCAAGCCTGGTCACTTCCATAACGGATCTTCTAAAGCAGAAATCCTCCAGTTTGTGGTCAGAGGAGGCTGAAAAGACATTTATTAAGCTGAAGGCAAGCTTAACAGTAGCACCAGTCCTGTCCAGCCCGGATTTCGACAGGTGGTTTATCATTCAGTGTTACGCGTCCTCTCCTGGGGATGGTGGTGTACTGTGTCAACAGGACGATCAAGGCAATGAATGCCCTATTACTTTTAAGTCACAGAAACTGCATTCGGCCCAAAGGAACTATAGTGTCACCGAGCTGGAGTGTCTAGCAGCGGTTCTTAGCGTAAAAAATTTTCGCCCATACGTGGAAGGATCCCAGTTCACCATCCTTACAGACCACGCTAGCCTAAAGTGGTTAATGAGCCAGAAGGATTTGTCAGACCGACTAGCGAGATGGAGCTTGAAGCTCCAAGGGTTTGATTTCGAGATCAGGCACAAAAAAGCGACTGAGAATGTAGTAGCCGATGCGCTCTCGCGTTCACAATTATATGAGGTCGGGAATGTAGATACCTCCGTCGAGATCGATCTTAACCACCTAGAATTCAGAGCAAGGGATTATTTAGGAAAAATTGCAGCAATACAGGAAAACGCCGACCGACTTCCAGATTTAAGGGTAGGGGAAGGCATTATATCAAAGTACACTAGACGCATTACTGAGAAATCGCTTGAAGATAGTCCATCCTGGAAGATATGGATTCCTGGTGAACTTACAGAACTTTTGACATCCCATTGTGGTATTTCCAAAACAGCCGAGAGGCTAAAGCGTTTATATTATTGGCCTCGAATGTTAAACCAAATTTGAGACTATATTAACAGATGTCAATCATGCAAAGAATGTAAAGCCCCTAATACTTGCCTTCGTCCTCCTATGGGTACCCCACCCATTCCTAACCGCGCATGGCAGGCTATAACTATTGACCTCCTTGGTCCATACCCGCGCTCCAAAGCTGGTAACACGTCATTGATTATTGTGTTAGATAAATTCATCATGTTTGTAGTTCTCAAAGCAATTAGAAAGGCGACGGCGCAAGCCATAACCTTGTTCTTAGAGCGAGAACTTTTCCACCTCCTTGGAGTCCCAGAAAGTCTGACATCTGGCAATGGTCCGCAATTTATTTCGGGAGACTTCAAAAACTTGTTGGCCTCTTACGGAGTTAAACAAAATCGTATAGCCGTACACACCCCACAAGCCAATGCCTCAGAGCGGGTGAATAGGAGCATTCTATCAGTATCAGCAATCCGGGCATACATCGGCCAAGATCATCGAAATTGGGGCGAAACTATTTCAGCAATAAGTTATGCATTCAGAAATGTTATTCACGAATCCACCGGTTTTAGCCCATATCATCTTGCCTTTGGGAAGAACATGGTTACACACGGGACCACATATGAACTCCTACGCAGACTCCAGGCGCTAGAGGAGGGTGTCATTCCAGTGAGAAAGTCCTCAGAAATTCGTACAAGAATTCAATCTACCGTAGGGGAAAATCTAAGAAAGGCTCAGATACGACACCAAAAGAATTACAATCGGCGCTGCAAGCCGAGAAAATACTCTCCTGGACAAGAAGTCTACCGCCGCAGCTTTGCGCAAAGTGATTTAAGTAAGAGATGCAATGCCAAACTCGACAAAAAATTCCTAAAGTGCCGAATCATGCGAGCCGTAGGTTCTTCCTGTTATAAAATCGAAGATCTTCAAGGCAAGGCATTAGGCATATATCACGCCAAGGATCTCAAGCCCGGCTAGTAGTGATCAGGGTGTGGGCTAGCCCCACTTTGGATAATATTAAATTTTGGTAGCCCTAAAAAGGCATTCGACAAGCTTCTCTTGTAAATGGTAGGATATCACACAATCCTCCTATTGAGTAGCTTCAATGGTGGGAGATATACCTCTTGTAGTCAAATACACTTTAACCTTACCCTGCTTGACAATGCGTCAAATCCCTCCCATATGGTACCCTACGGATAGCTACCCTGCCGTAGTAATTCCAAATTAGGAGCCGTCGCCGAAAATTTCATTCTCAGCTTACCAGAATTTCCTTTTTTGTTCGTCCTCTGTTGACGTCATTAAGATGTTTTAATATTTCCAAGGGATGCCTCTTAAATTATCGAACACTTTGGCGGTTACCCCTTCCAATGTTATCTTTTCTCCTCACTTTAATTCTCGGGCTACCACAGTTCTTCTGCGCTAAGGCTTAATGATAATTCGTAGTACTTCTTTTACACGTACATATATGGGTGAACAGATCCATAATCGAAAGCCGTTATTGAATTGGAAATTGATAGCAGCTCTCTTTTATTGATAGTCCCCATCTCTCGGCAGTCTACATACTTAAAAGTATACAACACAAAACTAAGTCACTGCTAATGAAATGAGTTGAAGGGTCAACTGCAGTACAGGAATTCAGAGCTTCCGAACTCTCTTAGGCCCGTCAGTTTATTAGATACCGTAGTAAATTCGTAAATTTTAGCACGGAAACCCCAGCCTCGGAAATAGTGCCAGCAGGAAAATTTCCGAGTCTGGCCTGTAACAAGTGGCTCAGATCGATCAAGGGCGAATTTAAAAATATAAATAAAAATTAAATAAATAACTGGGGAAGCTGAGACCTTATATTTGGCTACGGTTAAATGAAGGGAAAAATTGTAAATAAACGAGGCAAATTCATCTTACGCGCGGGTCAGTCTAATGTACATTTGAGAAATTGTGGTTCAATGCTGGTTACACCTTGGTCGGGTTCGACTCTTCAGTGCAACTGGTATTTAATTCTTCAGTAAGGCACACCAAGTCTGCTGGATATGCTATCATCTAAGAGTTCTGACAATGCTGTCGCGCTATAAACACCCTTACTCCTTATCAAATAGCCAAGACCCCGGACTGCATTTACCTACAAAAATGGAATTAATTGGGAAGCAGCATGCAGAATGGATTAGTAGGATTGATAGGTTCCGTACTTGGGTAGAGATCCGAGGTTTCCAACACGATTGTCAAAATACGGCAGAATTCGCAAAATTAAAATGCTTTAGAAACAACAAAAACAAGAAAAGAGTAATGTACGATTGTAGGTATCTTCTTTGATTTTTTTTTGAAAAACAGGGGGAACAGGAGAAACTCATCGCAAGCACGGAGGCCATAGCGGCCCATCCTGAATCCCGTTCACCAAAACCTACCCTCTTAATGAAGCGCATCAGGTCTTGGTGAGAAAGGTTTTTCAGCGCTCATCCCAAGAAGGGGAGACCCTAGAGTATCCAGTCTGCTCCGGACGAAGCCCGGGCACTCACACAAAAAGTGTTCGGTTGTCTCAGGCTCTCCCTCCATGCAGGACAGACACTCAGGGCTGTCAACAACTCCCATCCTTGTTAGATGAGCGTGAAGTGAGCTGTGGCCGATGATGATGCCAACCACGGTTCTACATTGTTTCCTTCCGAGCCCCATGAGAAAATCGGAGATATTCCCATTAGGCCCATCAAGAAACAGTTTTGTACACCTACAAGCACTCAGGTTCTCCCATCTCTGCTGATGTTTCCTATGAACATCCGCTTTGATGAGAGACCCGATACTCGAGGTGGCAACGCCTACTGCGGGCTCCAGTCCGAGGAACGGAGAATCGGAGTCAGCCCTAGCTAAAAGGTCAGCCCTTTCATTCCCCATGATCCCCATGTGACCAGGGATCCACAGGAGGGACACTTTGTTGTGAAGACACAACTTATTCACTGACGACCTGTAGTCCCCCAGTAACTTAGACGTTAACCGAGGGCCATTCAGAGCCATCAAGGCTGTCTGATGTAGAGGAAGCTACATAATAACTTTTACTTTTTTTTATTAGTAAATAAAAATAGAATAAAATATAATTTCTGATTGTCAGAATAATATTTGCGCTGACTATAAATAAAATATTGTCAGAGTAATATTTGCACTGACTTTAAGTAAAATAAAAAAATTCAAATTTGACGTTTAAAGGAAAACACTTTGAAGAAAAAAACTATAAACACAGATACACACTTCTGTACACAATTTTAGAAAATACACATCAAGACTTTTTGGAAAGTATTTGTTTTTAAAAATATAGAATTTTGTCAAGGATATTTTAGTTTTAAGTGAATCGCCAGAGGGCAAACTTCTTTAATTTAATTTAAAACGCATAGGGCAAATTAACAAATTAAATAGTTTTATTTAAAACGCCAGAGGGCAAACTTTTAAAATAATAATTTTATTGCCAAAAGGCATATTTGTAATTTTCTTAATTCAGACGCCAGAGGGCAAAATCTGTTAAAGAATATTTTAAAGTGTAATGCTAGATTTTTAATAAAATATTAAAAGATTTTAAAAAGTTTTAGAAGAAAAACTTATAAATAAAAATAAAAATATTATCATAAAATAAAAATAATTTAATTTCAATTTTATCTTACTATAAATTTAGGATAAATATATATAGATATATATACATATATATATTTATATTAATTAAGAACTGTTGAACTGCAGCATCTACATTTGTTGTCTCGATCATCATCTATCATATTAAAGATATTAACAACAACCAGTTCAAATTGGCAACATCCAGCCCCTTCAAACAGTTTAATTGGTGACCCCGAAAAGAAAACTGGACAAACCGTTACCCCGAAAAGAAAACTGGACAAACCGTTACCACGACCAGCACGTTGACCCCAAACAACAGGTCAACCATTTGACACCGAACATTAAAATAATCCGTCGTGTCAACAATTCCAAAATTCTAGTTAAGAGATACCCTCCACCAGTGGTAAGGTACCTTCTTCTAGAATTATAGAATAATTCAAGACAAGAATAAAGAATTAAAAGAAGAACTCAAGAAATTTTTAAACAGAAGAAAAGAGAAGAAAATGAAATAATTAAGAAGCAAAGAATATAAAAGAAAGAAGAAACAATCTAGAATTCATCAAAGAAGAAAGAAGAGTAATAATAGAAGAAAGAACATTTTATTTCTGTCAACTACAGAACAAAAAAACAAGAAAAGAATATAGTAAGTTTAAATTTAGAGTTAAATTAGATTTAGTAAGACTCTAACCTAATCTGATAGGATATTTTAAAAATATATTATATTTTCCTTTTCCTTTTCCTTTTTACATTTAATAGTTTTAATTTATGTGAAAATATTGTACACAAAAAGACATTTACAACATACTAAGCAATACAAAAGTACAAATTTGGTACAAGATATATCTGTTTTTAAAGGCTATACATTTCAGAGTGCTTTCGGTCCAATGAAATAAGTTATTTTTTTTTCATTTTAGTATCGCGAGTGTTTTGTGATTGAGTGAAATTTTCTTTTTCATTAGATATTTATATATATTGTTGCGAGCGTGGCCTTTGGTTCGTTATTTAAAACACTAATCATATAAAATTCACAATTCCTCAATTAATCAACTCAACTCTAATTATCGCTAACACTGTACTTTCAATTATCGCAATCTAATTACACACTTTCGCTTCTTTATTACTTTCACTTGTTAACACTGGAACGTCTTAGACAAGACTCTTTTCCTGGCGGTGACAACTGTTATATTTATACCCTAGAAACTCTCCGGATTATTCTGGAGTGTTCTATTCCATAAGCTTCTTGACTGTTCTATTCATTCTTATTCCTGAACCTTATAATCGATTCTCCAACCTGAAGTCGTCTACTCTCCATTGCCAGTAGATGTCACCAGTTATCTCTTTCTATTGCACGTAACAATATATTTTTTTTGTGGTCTATTACTTTTGTCCAAAAACGCCAGGAGACGAAATAAATATTGAGCAGAGTTATGTCGCAGCGGCATCTGTCAAGCTACCAACTTTTTGGACACCATGTCCAGAAGCTTGGTTTATAAGAGTAGGAGCTGAATTCCGAGATAAAGGAATTAGAACCAATGAGACGAAATACGGCCATATAGTGCAAGCCCTTCCGCTGGAGACGATCATGAACGTTTTGGACATTCTTCAAGTACCCCCAACTACAGACAAATACGAAAATCTTAAAAAAATCTAATTAAAAGATTCAGCGATTCAGAAGAGAAAAGACTAGAACAACTTCTATGTGCCTCAGAAATAGGACATAAAAAACCTTCTGAATTTTACAGGTTTATGAAAACCCTTGCTGGTACTTCCACAACATTTGGAGCAGAATTAATTAAGAAACTATGGATGAGAAAACTTCCTGCAAATGTAAACATAGCATTGGTTGCTTCAAGCAAAGAAAATATAGAGAATTTATTGGAACTTGCAGATAAAATATTTGACGTTACAAAGTTACAATATGTCTCCTCAATAAATGAAACTTTCAATTTACCATTATCCCAACAAAATTTTTCAACGATAAATAACAATGTACAATTATTAAATAAAATAACCATTTTAGATAACAAATTACAGAATTTAGAAAACTTATTTCGCAACTTTACAATGAATAATAATAATAACAACAACAATTTCTGTAAAAATGATTTCAGATACAGATCACTAAGTAATTCAAAACCTGATAACAATAAACAACTTTGTTGGTACCACTTTAAGTTTAGAGAAAAAGCTACCAAATGCTTTTCTCCATGCACTTTTATTAACAAATCTAATCAAAAAAATTAATTGTCCCCTCAGCGTCCAGTATGTCAAATAACATTACTTCGAAAAGACTTTTTCTTTTAGACAAAGAAAATAAATTCAAATTTTTTTTGACACTGGGGCGGACCTTTCAATATTACCTAACGCTTATTTTAGCAAATTCAAAAATAACCCAAATTTAATTTTAACAGCAGCAAACGGTTCAACAATTAATACATATGGCACAAAATTGTTGAAAGTAGATTTCGGATTAAGACGAGATCTAACGTATCCGTTCATTATAGCGGGAGTAAATAAACCCGTTATTGGGGCAGACTTTCTCGAAAAATTCAATTTATTAGTTGATATTAAAAATAAAAAATTAATTGATGGAAACATGTCAATTGTTGTAAATGGAATTACGGTAAACTAAAATACCCCTTCACCACGTCATTACGCTTTCGATAATGAATACGGCAAAATTTTATAAAAAATTCCATCATTAGCTCAAGCACCTTGTTACGATGCTCCTGTACATCATAATATAGTACATCACATTTCTACAAAAGGACAACTTCCTTTCTCGAGACCAAGAAGACTCGATATACAAAAATTAAAAATGGCAAAGTTAGAATCCGAGCATATGGTTAAATTAGGTTTATGTCGCCCTTCTTCATCACCAGTTTCTTCTCCATTACATATGGTACCGAAGAAAGATTCAACAGATTGGCGACCTTGCGGGGAATACAGACGCTTAAATACAAATACTACACCCGACAGATGCCCCATCCCACACATTCAAAATTTTTCATTGAATTTAAATGGTTCTTCAATTTTCTCAAAAATTGATTTAGTAAGGGCATATCACAACATTCCAGTAGCTCCTGATGACATTTTCAAAACAGCCATTACTACACCTTTCGGTTTATTCGAATTCACTAGAATGCCTTTTGGTCTTAGAAACGCAGCACAAACATTCCAACGTTTCATGGACCACGTATTAAAGGAACTAGATTTTGTTTACATCTACATAGATGATATTTTAATAGCAAGCAAAAATAAAAGGGAGCATGAATCACACTTAGAAAAAGTTTGTACACGATTAGAAGAGTTCGGTATAAACATCAATCCCGCAAAATGCATTTTTGGAGTAAATTCTTTAGATTTTTTGAGCCATAAAATTACTAAAGAAGGAATTCTTCCATCTGAGAACAGAATTAAAGTAATTGAAGATTTCCCTTCTCCTAATTCTATCAGAAAAATTCAGTAATTCATAGGAATGGTAAACTATTACCATAGATTCATTCCACATCTATCTGAATTGTTAAATCCAATATATATAAATTTTACTAAATTACTTAAAAAACCCAAAAATATTAAAAATTTTAATTGGCCAGAAGATTGCGAAACCAATTTTAAAAAAATTAAAGAAGCTCTTTCTACCTCCACACTTTTAGTACACCCACTAGAAAACGCGAAGTTTATTCTAACAGTCGAGGCGTCAGACGTAGTAACAGGGGAAGTTTTAGAACAATACAATGAGAACCATTGGGAACCTTTAGCTTTCTTCTCCAAGAAATTAACTCCAGCCGAAACCAGGTATTCAACCTTTGACAAAGAACTTTTAGCAATCTATTTAGCCATTAAACACTTCAGACATTTTTTAGAAGGTCGAGATTTCACTATTCTGACCGACCACAAACCATTAACGTCCGCATTCTGGACCAAAACAGAGAGAAGTCCCAGACAAGCCAGACAGTTAGATTTTATAACACAATTCACTTCTGACATCAAACATATTAAGGGAAAATCAAACGTTGTAGCAGATTCATTATCACGAGTATTAATTACTGATGAAAACGATAAAAATATCTGCGAAATAAATGAAAATAAAATAGACTTAGAAATTATCGCCAAAAACCAAGATAACGATGAAGAATTAAAACACTTAATTTCCATTCAAGGAACTATTACAACTTCTAAGTTTAAATTAATAGAAACGGAATTAGAAGTTTCCAAAAACAAGATTTGGTGTGATATGTCGTTAAATACCTCTCGACCATTTATTCCTAAACTTTTAAGACGAGATATTTTCGAGATTATTCATACTCTATCACATCTTGGTATCAAAGCAACTAGAAAATTAATTGCAGCAAGATACTTTTGGCCTAGTATAAATAAGGACGTAAATTTATGGGCAAAATCATGTTTATCTTGCCAGAAATCAAAAATTTACAAAAATACTAAATCAGAAATTGGCCAATTCAAGATTCCAAAAGGCAGATTTGAACACATTCACGTGGCTATCATCGGCCCATTACCACCTTCAGAAGGATTTACTCACGTATTAACTATTATAGACAGACTTACAAGTAGGCCCAAAGCATAAACGATAACGGATACTACAGCTAGTACAATAGTTAAAACAATATACACACAATACATTTCACGATTCGGAATCCCTCTTGAAATAACGACGGATCAAGGCGCTCAATTCGAATCTAAATTATTCGATGAATTTTCAAAATTATTAGGAGCACACAGAATCCTGTCTACACCTTATCATCCACAATCCAATGGAATGATAGAGCGTTTCCATAGGCAACTGAAGGCATCATTAAGAACAAAAATTACTCATAATAACTGGGTTTTGCAAATACCAGCGATTCTTTTAGGTTTTAGAACCACGATAAAAGAGGATTTTAATTGCTGTCCAGCTGATTTAGTTTATGGGCAGCCACTGCGCATCCCAGGAGAATTCTTTATAGATACTCCAAAACCAACGTTGGATCCATCAAATTTTGTTAATAAACTGAGGAACCACATTCAAAATTTTGTACCAACTAGTACTAGTGTGAGATCTAGTCTCGAGCGTAAGGGAGGGTGCCGGTTTTAAAATGGATAACTCAGCTTTGTTTCAGTTCAAATATAATTTTTATTCAAGTAATTAACCTAAATATCACAATTCATTTATTTCAATTTAAACTTCAAATTCTAATAATAACTTAAAATCTATTAAAACTATTAAAACTATTAAAAACTATTAAAAAATTCAACTAAAATTCAATTAAAATTCAACAACAACAATGATGACAAATTAAAAATCTAAAATAAAATTCAATATAAAATCGTGCTGCTTTGCCCACACTCTCTGTCTTTACTTCTGTTCCTGGAAAGAAGAAGAAGAAAGTCTTTATTTCTTTGGAATCAGATAGCGACAATTTCAGTTGGAATTTCTGAGAGAGAGAGCGACGATGTAGCAGAATTAGACTTCGACTGCAACTTGCTGAAGCATGTAAGCAGAATTATACTTCTGTTACAGTGAGTATTGAAACGTGTAGGCAGAATTATATTCCTGCTACAACGTGCTGGGTCGTGTAAACAGAATTAAACTTCTGTTACAGCGAATGTTAAAACGTCTGCGCAGAACTATACTTCAATCGCAACGTCCTGGAGCGTGTAAGCAGAATTAAACTTCTGTTATACACGATTGGGGATCAAGTGTCAGATTTTTGGGAGTGTGGATTTTAATAGAATTAGACTTCTATATGAAGGATGGAGCAAAATTATACTTTTGCTCCTAGGATGCGATTCAGATTAGACTCTGATGGAGGATATTTTCAGATTAAACTCTGAAATTATAATATGGTGCAAAATTGGATGTTGGATATAAGTAGAATTATACTTTTACAATAATAGAATTAAACTTCTATATGAAGGAATAAACAAAATTATACTTTTGTTCAAAGGATAGGAAACAGATTAGACTCTGGTGGAGGATGCTTTCAGATTAGACTCTGAAAACCAAATGGTGATTTTGCTGCGGCTCGCCGCCTTTTTATGTCCCAGCTTCATAATATGTTGCCCTGGCAACGCTTGGTTCGATGGTCCAAATTTGATTGTGGTGACACCAGCTGTTTGACGTAATGTCATTAGATGACATTACAAAAATGTAAATATGCTGGAGGTGTATGTTTAGGTGAGTTTATAGTTAATTATATATATTTTAATTAAAATATTAATACCTTTTTTTTATATTTATAGATAAAATGAACTCCGGGATAGATTTGTAGGAGGGATTTGAGGTGGTGAACTAATTATTCAGATAAGTGTGATTCTTTGTGGGGTTTTATTTTGTATTTTTTAGGACAAATGTTTGCTTCTCAGGATGTATGAATTCTACGAGGGATTTATCAAGCAGAATATGAATGTGGACTGAACATCCTCCACTCCCACAAAGAAAAAATAATAATTTTTTTAGAAATGCAGAAGGGGAGGAAGTTTATAATAAAGATTTTTTTTTATCAACTTACTGTGTTTTGTTTGATGAAGCAAAATCTTTCCGTTTTCCTTTTTAACTTCAGGGTAATGCCGCCAGGGAGAGGAAAGCGAAAGAAGGTCTTTGCTTTGCGAATTCTTTCCCATGGGATGATGCTCGTTTTCAGCATTTGTATGATATCAGGACTGGCTGTCATTATATCCATGATGTCTGCTGGTATTCCAGGTTTTGGTTTTGATGGTTCCAAAATTTGATGGTTCCGAAATTCTAGTTGAGGAGTAATTGGTCGATTTATAAACTGTGCTGGTGAATGATTTGAGAAGTGTTTATGAGGACTAATTGGCATATCAACGGATACTGTTTCTGATGTTGTGATTGTAGATTTTGCACTGCCAACCTGAATCTTTGTCTCGTCATCAATCTGGGTAGTGCTTGTGGAGTTGGTTGATTTACTTACTGCAATTGGCGTTATCTGGTGTAAATCTTCCGGCAAACTTGGCATGATTTTGTTTGATATTGCCTTTTTTTTTGGAATATTCGGAATTTCTGCCCTTGTTTTTCAGGTTTGTTGACTTCTTAAGTGGAATACCTGTAGGTTCTCGTTGTAGCTGTTCTTTTGTTTTGGTAGGTTTTTGTGTAGGAATCTGTGTCGTCGTTGGAATATGTATTCTTGGGCTGCGTTCCTTTGACCTTGGCTTAACTTTTGTGACGCAATTGGATCTACTGATGTAGTGTGGTTTGTGGTATGCAATTCTGGCATGTTTCGTTGCTTTGCGGTAGTTGTTGCAGGCAACCGTGGCTGTGTTGGAATTCGTATTCCTGGACAACGTGTCTTTGGTCTAGGCTTGAGATCGAAGTTGGCATTTGCTTTAGGCTCTTTTGGAAGCTTCTTTATTTTAGATGAAGCTGGCCTTGCTTCAAATGGCCTAAAGAGCTTGGTCACGGGCAACACCTGGTGAGATGGTGGCCGTACAATGGCTGACTTCATTTTGGGAGCCTTCTTTGGTGTTGGTGGTTGACAGCCATGTTTCTAGACTGTCCGAGCTGTGGTGTATTACCGTTTTTGAAAGGTAGAGTTACCTCATATTTTCCAGAGGGTAATCGTTTTGTTGTTTTATTATAGATATCCTCGCATAATTGATCTTCTGGTGAAAATTTGGGTCTAGTGGAGCATTCCTCTACTTCCCAAAATTTTGTTAACTGATTATCTAAATCAGTATTTATAATGGTGTGGGTGGATAGCATTGTCGTTGTCATGCTTTTTGTTTCTGGTACTGCTCCTATTAAGATCCAGCCAAGTTTTGTATTTTGGGCAGTAGGTGTATTGCACGGTCCTCTTTTTATGCCATTTGTGAGAATGGCGGCGTAAATATCTGCTCCAAGAAGAATGTCTATTTCTCCTGGAATAGCGAATTTAGGATCTGCTAGCGGGAGATTGTCGATGTGTTTCCATTTTGAAACTTCGATAGTTTGGGCTGGCAATAGTTCAGTGATCTTTTTAATTACAAGCATGTTGCTTGTTATATTAAAATTTGAATGTAGCGAATTAATTGTGAATGTAGCCTGTTTTAAGGCTGTATTAGTGGGTGTCGTGCCAAGTCCAATTAATTCGTGGGTGGTAGGAGATCCTTTAGTTGCAATCGTTTAAAGGTTTTCTCGTTCATGATGGACACTTGAGACCCAGAGTCTGTTAGTGCTCGGAATGCCATTGTGATTCCGGATGTGCAGTAATGTTTATCAGAGCCGTAGAGAGAAGAGCTCTTTTCATATTTGACGTTAGAAAATTCTGAACTTGTTGTTCATCATTTCTACAGGCGGGTGTGGTTTGTTTGGCTTCCAAGTTGGAGTTTTGGGTGGACTGATTTAGTGGCTTTGAATAATTTTGCTCGTAGTGGAGCAGAGTGTTATGATTTATGTTACAATGATAACACTTTTTGTTGCTAGTGCAGCTAGTAGTTATATGGTTTGGTGATAAGCAATTTTTGCATAAGTGCTTATTTGTGACAACTTCGTGCCTTTGTCGGGTGGTCAAATTTCTAAATGTTGGGCAATGAAAAATAATATGGCTACCTTTGCAATAGCTGCAAGAGGTTTTTTTTGTAGGTGGGTGTGTTGGCGCTGCATTTTTAGTTTTGTTCAAGACTCCATATGTGGGTTTGGGTGAGAATGGTTTTCTCTGTGTCATATTTGATGACGTACCCTTGTTTCCTATCATTTCTAGAGTTCGGAACCGAGACTCTAAGAATTTTGTTAATGTTTTTAATTTGGGTAATTCTGTGCTATCGTGGAGGCTCTGCTCGCATAACTGGTGTGTCTCTGAGTGTAACTTTTGTACAGTCAAATATATAATTATTGGATCCCAGTTATTTGTTTCTACTCCTAAGTTTTGTAATGCTAATAGTGCCTCAGTAATATTATCTAATAGTTTTTTGATACTTTCGGCGGTATCATGATTTGTGGTTGGGAGAGACAATCATTTTTTTAGTTGTACGTTGACTAGGATTCGCTTATTTGAGTAACGTTCCTTTAAGAGCTGCCAAGCTGGTTTATAGTTTGCATCGCATACTTCATAATGTTTGAGCAGCTTTTCAGCTTCTCCAATTAGATTAGTTTTCAGAAAATATAGCTTGTCAACGTCTCTTAAATTATTGTTATTGTGAATAACTGAATTGAATAAATCGTGGAATGAAATCCACGTAGAATACTCTCCATTAAATGTGAGTACCTTGATTCTAGGAAGCCTGTCATTGTTGCCTGCCATTGTGCAAGCAGAAGCTGTTTGAGGAGGAATACTTATAGATGGCGTTGGTGTTAATTTGTCGATATCTTCTTCCATGCTTCCTGAACCTCGCTAAATGTTTTTTTGGTGAAATATTCTAGTTGGAGGTCTTGATTTGTTACTTTCCTTTGTATAGACCTATGTCGAGTTTGGAATTCTTTCCAATACTCGGTGAACGTTTGTAGGCGTTTTTCTGTCGATTTGACAGTTTTCTTTTTTCCATCTCTTTGATGCCTTCTAAATAAGTCTTCCATTAAATCTTTGACTTCTTTTTGGGACTGTACCAACTCTGACACAGAGTCAATGCTTTCGTCACCAACGTCAGATGAAATGGATTCGCCATCTTTCGACATTTTTAATGGAGAAGAATTCTAATTTTATATTTGACTGACTGAGTTATCCGGCTTTGAAGGACCAATGTGAGATCTAGTCTCGAGCGTAAGGGAGGGTGCCGGTTTTAAAATGAATAACTCAGCTTTGTTTCAGTTCAAATATAATTTTTATTCAAGTAATTAACCTAAATATCACAATTCATTTATTTCAATTTAAACTTCAAATTCTAATAATAACTTAAAATCTATTAAAACTATTAAAACTATTAAAAACTATTAAAAAATTCAACTAAAATTCAATTAGAATCCAACAACAACAATGATGATAAATTAAAAATCCAAAATAAAATTCAATATAAAATCGTGCTGCTTTGCCCACACTCTCTGTCTTTACTTCTGTTCCTGGAAAGAAGAAGAAGAAAGTCTTTATTTCTTTGGAATCAGATAGCGACAATTTTAGTTGGAATTTCTGAGAGAGAGAGCGACGATGTAGCAGAATTAGACTTCGACTGCAACTTGCTGAAGCATGTAAGCAGAATTATACTTCTGTTACAGTGAGTATTGAAACGCGTGAGCAGAATTATACTCCTGCTACAACGTGCTGGGTCGTGTAAACAGAATTAAACTTCTGTTACAGCGAATGTTAAAACGTCTGCGCAGAATTATACTTCAATCGCAACGTCCTGGAGCGTGTAAGCAGAATTAAACTTCTGTTACACGATTGGAGATCAAGTGTCAGATTTTTTGGGAGTGTGGATTTTAATAGAATTAGACTTCTATATACTTTTGCTCCTAGGATGGGATTCAGATTAGACTCTGATGGAGGATATTTTCAGATTAGACTCTGAAATTATAATATGGTGCAAAATTGGATGTTGGATATAAGTAGAATTATACTTCTACAATAATAGAATTAAACTTCTATATGAAGGAATAAACAAAATTATACTTTTGTTCAAAGGATAGGAAACAGATTAGACTCTGGTGGAGGATGCTTTCAGATTAGACTCTGAAAACCGAATGGTGATTTTGCTGCGGCTCGCCGCCTTTTTATAGCCGCCGTGAACAGCTATGTCCCAGCTTCATAATATGTTGCCCTGGCAACGCTTGGTTCAATGGTCCAAATTTGATAGTGGCGACACCAGCTGTTTGACGTAATGTCATTTAGATGACATTACAAAAAAAATGTAAATATGCTGGAGGTGTATGATTAGGTGAGTTTATAGTTAATTATATATATTTTAATTAAAATATTAATACCCCTTTTTTTATATTTATAGATAAAATGAACTCCGGGATAGCTTTGCAGGAGGGATTTGAGGTGATGAACTAATTATTCAGATAAGTATATTGAGTTCATTTACTATAAGTGTGATTCTTTGTGGGGTTTTATTTTATATTTTTTAGGACAAATGTTTGCTTCTGAGGGATTTATCAAGCAGAAATGTGGACTGAACATCCTCCACTCCCACAAAGAAAAAAAATATTTTTTTAGAAATGCAGAAGCAAGGAAAGGGAGGAAGTTTATAATAAAGATTTTTTTTTTTTATCAACTTACTGTGTTTTGTTTGGTGAAGCAAAATCTTTCCCTTTTCCTTTTTACTTTTAGGGTAATGCCGCCAGGGAGAGGAAAGCGAAAGAAGGTCTTTGCTTTGCGAATTCTTTCCCATGGGATGATGCTCGTTTTCAGCATTTGTATGATATCAGGGCTGGCTGTCATTATATCCATGATGTCTGCTGGTATTCCAGGTTTTGGTTTTGATGGTTCCAAAATTTGATGGTTCCGAAATTCTAGTTGAGGAGTAATTGGTCGATTTATAAACTGTGCTGGTGAATGATTTGAGAAGTGTTTATGAGGACTAATTGGCATATCAACGGATACTGTTTCTGATGTTGTGATTGTAGATTTTGCACTGCCAACCTGAATCTTTGTCTCGTCATCAATCTGGGTAGTGCTTGTGGAGTTGGTTGATTTACTTACTGCAATTGGCGTTAAAGGAAACCAAAAGTTCTGGTGGTGTAGGAGGTAGACCAGCATCCACAGAATCCAAAGACTCTGAATTAAAAATCTCCAACAGTTCTTCCATGGCAAGAAAAAAAATTAAAAACTCAAAAAAAAAAAAAAAAATAATAACAGCGAAAAAACTGAAACTAAACCGCACTTGATTTTCACTTGTCAACTTTCAAATTTGAAGTGATTTTTGGCGGATTGTGGATTTATTTATATTCAAATAAAACGGTAGTTTTTGAATTTTTGTACTGCCACAGAGTGTTAGATATTGGTGGGGATTTTGAATCACTGGTGAGAGATATCTGTTGAAGGGAGAGGGCACACCTTTGCAATAGGACGGGTGAGAGTTGTTTTTGGTGTTCTAATGGTAACTGCTCGCACTAAATCATTATGACCAGTATGAATTTCAATGATTCGTCCTAATGGCCATTTTCCTATGGGGATTTGGTCTTCTTTTATTAAAACGAGAGTTCCAATTTTTATATTTTCCCTTTCAGTCTGCCATTTATGTCGTTGATGTAAAGTATGGATATAATCTCTCGACCACTGTTTCCAAAAGGTGTAGGAGAGGGATTGAATGTGTTGCCATCTCTTGAGAGGATGTTGGAGAGGATTGAGTGGGGGAGGTTCACATGTAGTGAGGAGATGACGACCTGTTAGGAAGTGTCCGGGAGTGAGGATATTATAGTCAGTTGCGTCATCGGACAGAGGGGAAAGAGGTCGGGCATTTAAACATGCCTTAATTTGGACTAAGACTGTGTAGAGCTCTTCGTATGTGAGTTTTGTGTCTTTAATGGTTTTGTAGAGATGGCGCTTAGTGGATTTTACTCCAGATTCCCATAGGCCTCCAAAGTGAGGTGCTGCAGGAGGGTTAAAGTGCCAAGTTATACCTTGGTTAGCAATTTCGTTAGCTAGATCGACTTCGATTGTTTTGATTGATTTTTCTAGATTTGACTGTAAAAGTCGATTGGCTCCAACGAAATTAGTACCTCGGTCAGAATAAACGTGTGAGCAGAGGCCTCTTCGTGCAACAAATCGTTTGAGGGTGGCTAGGAAGGCTGGTGTGGACAAATCAGAAACGAGTTCTATATGTATAGCCTTAGTGGCTGAACAGACGAATAAGCAGATGTATGCTTTTGTTATCTTCGTTCCTCTTAGTGTTGATGTTTTCATATCAAGCGGGCCTGCATAGTCTACCCCAGTGTGTTGGAAGGGTAAAGATATGTTGACTCTAGCTGAGGGTAGAGAACTCATCAAGTGAGTATTAGGCCTTGCATTGAACCGAAAGCAATCAACACATTTGTGGATGCGATGTCTAATAGTATTGCGGGCGTTTAGTAACCAATAGTGATTCCTTATAGTGCTTAATATTATTTGGGTGCCTCCATGTAACGTGTAATGGTGGATGTGATCTATAAGGATATTGGTTATATGATGGTTATTAGGGAGTATTATAGGATGTTGTTGGTCGTAATTTAACTGAGATTTTGTAAGACGACCTCCAACTCGGAGAATGTTGGCAGAGTCGAGCTGGGGATTGAGGGATAGAAGTCGACTCTTTTTAGGAAGGGAAAGATTTTTTAGTAAGTGGGAGATTTCGTTGGGGAATGTAATATTTTGGAGCAATTTAATTAGGCATCGTTCCGCAATTTTTAATTCGTGTACTGATAGGAATTGAGTAGTCGGATGTAGTTTGCGTACGCTATTTATGAATCGGAGACAGTAGGCGGTTATTCTTATCGTTTTTTGATATGATGAATATTTGTGCAGCAAAGGAATTTGTTCATCGATTGTAGTAGTGATAACCTTTGATTTCCTTTTATACTCTAATTGAGTGTGCGCTTCTGGCGTTTGTTGAGGCCAGAATTGCTCATCTTGATATAACCAGTCTGGACCATTCCACCATATTGATGCTGTGGCTAAGGTATTTGGTGGAATTCCTCTAGATGCTATATCAGCTGGATTGCATTTTGAAGGAACGTGTTTCCACATGGCTAGTGGACTGTTTTCATGTATTTCGGAGACACGGTTAGCCACGAACGTTTTCCAGGTGGAGGGGTGTTTTTGTAACCAAGCTAGAGCTATATTAGAGTCTGTCCATGCTGTAATTTTAATTTTTTCAAGCTCTAAATCAGTGACAACTTGTTTAATAAGTCGGGAGAGCAGGACAGCACCACATAGCTCTAGTCGAGGTAGTGAGACTGGTTTGATGGGAGCTACTTTGGTTTTTGCTGTCATGATTTGTACTCTGGAGTTCTCATTAAGATGTATTTTGAGATATAAAACTGCGGAGTAAGCATGATTGGAGGCATCGCAAAAACCATGTAGTTCCATCTCGCGTATGTTAGGCTGGTAGCCTAGCCAGCGTGGAATCTGAATATACTGAATGGTAGGTAGTTGATCTTTGAAATGATTCCATTCTTTTAAAACTTCTGTGGATACAGAGTCCTCCCAGTCGCATTTAGAGAGCCAGAGTTTCTGAATTAAAATTTTGGCTGTAATAATGCATGGCGCTAACCAGCCTAGTGGGTCGAACAGAGACGACACTTCAGACAGAATTATTCGTTTGGTGTATGTGGTTTTTGGTTCGGGAGTGTTGACTTTGAAAGAGAAGAAATCTGTTGTTGGGTGCCAGCGAATGCCGAGAGTTTTTATCGATTCGTGTTCTGAAAATTCCAAATTCGTTTTAACTCTCGATGTTCTAATGGAATATTTTTTAGTAAGTCATGATGGTTGGCTGTCCATTTCCTTAGGTTGAATGTTGCTGAGGCTAGAGCTTCAATAAGTTCTTGTTGTAGTTGTTGTGCTTCGCTTAAGCTGTGTGCTCCCGAAACCAAGTCATCCACGAAAAATCTCTCATGATGCTTTTTGCTGCGAGTGGATAACTGCTAGCTTCATCCTTTGCTAACTGCTGCAAAGTTTTAATGGCGAGATATGGTGCTGGTGCTGTGCCAAAGGTGACTGTAGTTAGGACGTAGTCTTTTATTTCTTCCTTTGGTGTATTTCTCCAGATTATTCTCTGGTACTGTTGGTGTTTAGGTGTCATCTGAATCATCCTGTACATCTTCTCAATATCTGCAGTAAATGCAAATCTGTACAGTCGCCATCTCAATAAGGTGGTCCAAAGTGTTGGTTGGATTGTAGGTCCAATCAGTAATTGTTCATTCAATGATCTACCATTTGAGGTGCGCGCTGATGCATTGAATACAATTCGAAGCTTAGTGGTAGTGCTCTCTTTAAACACTGCATGATGCGGTAAGTAATAGAATGAAGTGTTATCACATGATCTGTTTTCTAATAATAATTGTGTCGGTGGAATAGGCTTCATGTGTCCAAGATGAGTGTACTCATCGATACAAGCTCTGTATAGTTTATATAATTCTGGATTGTTAGATAGTCTTTTCTCTAGCTGCAAGAATTGTTTGACAGCCATATTTCTAGATTGCCCGATCTGTGGTGTATTACAGTTTTTGAAAGGTAGATTTACTACATATTTTCCAGAGGGTAATCGTTTTGTTGTTTCATTATAGAGATCTTCGCATAATTGATCTTCTGGTGAAAATTTGGGATCTAGTGGAGCATTCCTCTAGTTCCCAAAATTTTGTTAACTGATTATCTAAATCAGTATTTATAATGGTGTGGGTGGATAGCATTCTCGTTGTCATGCTTTTTGTTTCTGGTACTGCTCCTATTAAGATCCAGCCAAGTTTTGTATTTTGGGCAGTAGGTGTATTGCAAGGTCCTCTTTTTATGCCATTTGTGAGAATGGCGGCGTAAATATCTGCTCCAAGAAGAATGTCTATTTCTCCTGGAATAGCGAATTTAGGATCTGCTAGCGGGAGATTGTCGATGTGTTTCCATTTTGAAACTTCGATAGTTTGGGCTGGCAGTAGTTCGGTGATCTTTTTAATTACAAGCATGTTGCTTGTTATATTAAAATTTGAATGTAGTGAATTAATTGTGACTGTGGCCTGTTTTAAGGCTGTATTAGTGGGTGTCGTGCCAAGTCCAATTAATTCGTGGGTGGTAGGAGATCCTTTAAGTTGCAATCGTTTAAAGGTTTTCTCGTTCATGATGGACACTTGAGACCCAGAGTCGATTAGTGCTCGGAATGCCATTGTGATTCCGGATGATGCAGTAATGTTTATCAGAGCCGTAGAGAGAAGAGCTCTTTTCAGCTTTAACGTTAGAAAATTCTGAACTTGTTGTTCATCATTTCTACAGGCGGGTGTGGTTTGTTTGGCTTCCATGTTGGAATTTTGGGTGGACTGATTTAGTGGCTTTGAATAATTTTGCTCGTAGTGGAGCAGAGTGTTATGATTTTTGTTACAATGATAACACTTTTTGTTGCTAGTGCAGCTAGTAGTTATATGGTTTGGTGATAAGCAATTTTTGCATAAGTGCTTATTTGTGACAACTTCGTGCCTTTGTCGGGTGGTCAAATTTCTAAATGTTGGGCAATGAAAAATAATATGGCTACCTTTGCAATAGCTGCAAGAGGTTTTTTTTGTAGGTGGGTGTGTTGGCGCTGCATTTTTAGTTTTGTTCAAGACTCCATATGTGGGTTTGGGTGAGAATGGTTTTCTCTGTGTCATATTTGATGACGTACCCTTGTTTCCTATCATTTCTAGAGTTCGGAACCGAGACTCTAAGAATTTTGTTAATGTTTTTAATTTGGGTAATTCTGTGCTATCGTGGAGGCTCTGCTCCCATAACTAGTGTGTCTCTGAATGTGAGTGTAACTTTTGTACAGTCAAATATATAATTATTGGATCCCAGTTATTTGTTTCTACTCCTAAGTTTTGTAATGCTAATAGTGCCTCAGTAATATTATCTAATAGTTTTTTGATACTTTCGGCGGTATCATGATTTGTGGTTGGGAGAGACAATAATTTTTTTAGTTGTACGTTGACTAGGACTCGCTTATTTGAGTAGCGTTCCTTTAAGAGCTGCCAAGCTGGTTTATAGTTTGCGTCGCATACTTCATAATGTCTGAGCAGCTTTTCAGCTTCTCCAATTAGATTAGTTTTCAGAAAGTATAGCTTGTCAACGTCTCTTAAATTATTGTTATTGTGAATAATTGAATTGAATAAATCGTGGAATGAAATCCACGTAGAATACTCTCCATTAAATGTGGGTAGCTTGATTCTAGGAAGCCTTTCATTGTTGCATGACATTGTGCTAGCAGAAGCTGTTTGAGGAGGAATACTGACAGATGGCGTTGGTGTTAATTTGTCGATATCTTCTTCCATGCTTGCTGCCTTTTCAATGTAGTATTCCTGAACCTCGCTAAATGTTTCTTTGGTGAAATATTCTAGTTGGAGGTCTTGATTTGTTGCTTTCCTTTGTATAGACCTATGTCGAGTTTGGAATTCTTTCCAATACTCGGTGAACGTTTGAAGGCGTTTTTCTGTCGATTTGACAGTTTTCTTTTTTCCATCTCTTTGATGCCTTCTAAATAAGTCTTCCATTAAATCTTTTACTTCTTTTTGGGACTGTACCGACTCTGACACAGAGTCAATGGTTTCGTCACCAACGTCAGATGAAATGGATTCGCCGTCTTTCGACATTTTTAATGGAGAAGAATTCTAATTTTATATTTGACTGACTGAGTTATCCGGCTTTGAAGGACCAATGTGAGATCTAGTCTCGAACGTAAGGGAGAGTGCCGGTTTTAAAATGGATAACTCAGCTTTGATTCAGTTCAAATATTTAATTTTTACTCAAAATAATTCATATATTTAACCTAATATCACAAATTCAATTTAATTCAAATAATAACTTACAATCTAATAAAACTACTAATACTATTAAAAAATTCAACTAAAATACAATTAAAATCCAACAGAAACAATGATGACAATTTAAAATCGAAAATAAAAATTCAATATATAATCGTGCTGCTTTGCCCACACTCTCTGTCCTTAGTTCTGTTTCTAGAAAGAAGAAGAAGAAAGTTTTTATTTCTTCGGAATCAAATGGCGACAATTTTAGATGGAATTTCTGAGAAAGAGAGCGACGATGTAGCAGAATTAGACTTCGACTACAACGTG
Source organism: Dioctria linearis (assembly GCA_963930735.1). Classification (NCBI taxonomy): domain Eukaryota; kingdom Metazoa; phylum Arthropoda; class Insecta; order Diptera; family Asilidae; genus Dioctria; species Dioctria linearis. The sequence goes on along the minus strand of OZ005744.1, from coordinate 104,818,346 downwards.
CTGAAGCGTGTAAGCAGAATTATACTTCTGTTACTGTGAGTATTGAAACGCGTGAGCAGAATTATACTCCTGCTACAACGTGCTGTGGCGTGTAAACAGAATTAAACTTCTGTTACAGCGAATGTTAAGACGTCTGCGCAGATTTATACTTCAATCGCAACGTCCTGGAGCGTGTAAGCAGAATTAAACTTCTGTTACACGATTGGAGATCAAGTGTCAGATTTTTTGGGAGTGTGTATTTTAATAGAATTAGACTTCTATATGAAGGATAGAGCAAAATTATACTTTTGCTCCTAGGATGGGATTCAGATTAGACTCTGATGGAGGATATTTTCAGATTAGACTCTGAAATTATAGTATGGTGCAAAATTTGATGTTGGATATAAGTAGAATTATACTTCTACAATAATAGAATTAAACTTCTATATGAAGGAATAAACAAAATTATATTTTTGTTCAAAGGATAGGAAACAGATTAGACTCTGGTGGAGGATGCTTTCAGATTAGACTCTGAAAACCAAATGGTGATTTTGCTGCGGCTCGCCGCCTTTTTATAGCCGCCGTGAACAGCTATGTCCCAGCTTCATAATATGTTGCCCTGGCAACGCTTGGTTCAATGGTCCAAATTTGATAGTGGCGACACCAGCTGTTTGACGTAATGTCATTTAGGTGACATTACAAAAAAAATGTAAATATGCTGGAGGTGTATGATTAGGTGAGTTTATAGTTAATTATATATATTTTAATTAAAATATTAATACCCCTTTTTTTATATATATATAAATAAAATGAACTCCGGGATAGCTTTGCAGTAGGGATTTGAGGTGGTGAACTATTTATTCAGATAAGTATATTGAGTTCATTTACTATAAGTGTGATTCTTTGTGGGGTTTTATTTTATATTTTTTAGGACAAATGTTTGCTTCTATGAGGGATTTATCAAGCAGAAATGTGGACTGAACAACAAATGTTTGCTTCTCAGGATGTATGAATTCTACGAATGATTTATCAAGCAGAATATGAATGTGGACTGAACAACTAGAAAACAGAATAACAAGATTTTTGTACCTAAAGATCTAAAATATTGTCAATTCGTTTTCGTTAGGATAGATCGTTCAAAACCATCTTTAAATAACCCATACGATCTCTTCAGGTTGTTAACAGAAATGACAAAACGTTTCTGGTCGACTACAACGGAAGAGAGACCACGATTTCTATAGATCGTCTAAAACCGGCTTTTGTGGACATGAATATTAATGACCAAGATAAAATGACAAACCACCATTTCAAGAAAAAGAAAGTTTCGTTCAAGTTATAATTATTCTTTATGACGCTTTCACTGACGGGGGTGGTGATGTAGCGGAAGCTACATAATAATTTTTATTTTTTTTATTAGTAAATAAAAATAGAATAAAATATAATTTCTGATTGTCAGAATAATATTTGCGCTGACTATAAATAAAATATTGTCAGAGTAATATTTGCACTGACTGTAAGTAAAATAAAAAAATTCAAATTTGACGTTTAAAGGAAAACACTTTGAGGAAAAAAACTTTAAACACAGATACACACTACTGTACACAATTTTAGAAAATACACATCAAGACATTTTGGAATGTATTTGTTTTTTTTTTTAAATATAGAATTTTGTCAAGGATATTTTAGTTTTAAGTGAATCGCCAGAGGGCAAAATCTGTTAAAGAATATTTTAAAGTTTAATGCTAGATTTTTAATAAAATACTAAAAGATTTTAAAAAGTTTTAAAAAAAAAACTTATGAATAAAAATAAAAATATTATCATAAAATAAAAATAATTTAATTTCAATTTTATCTTACTATAAATTTAGGATAAATATATATAGATATATATACATATATATATTTATATTAATTAAGAACTGCTGAACTGTAGCATCTACATTTGTTGTCTCGATCATCATCTATCATATTATAGATATTAACAACAACCAGTTCAAACCCTTCAAACAGTTCACCTGACTATCCGAAAGGATAGCGATATCTTTCCCTTTGATTTGCATATCAAGGGCTAACTTCGCTGCCATTGAGATTGCGAAGACTTCAGCCTGGAAGACAGTGGTGTGTTTTCCAAGTGAGTACTCCATTCCAAAATCAGGCTCAGGAAAGCAGACACTTGCCCCAGCTTCCTCATTAGTGAGAGAGCCGTCGGTGAAGATTTTTAGAGCAGACGGGGGATCCGTAGAGCTGCCCCTCCGGTAAGCGTGCTGTGAGGTGCTTAAGGGAGTAGCCTTTAAGGGTACTCCCTTAATATATTCATCTACCAGCCTCTCCAGGTATTTCAAAAGAAATGAGGAGAGGTTTATGGTTCGAAAACTCTTCGGGTCCATTTAGGAAGCCTTACCAGGCTTCGGAACGAAGGCAACCCTCACCTTCCTCCACATCTCAGGGACATATCCAAAAGCGATACATGCCCTGAAAATGGAGTCGATGTATGGGGCCAACACCACGCTCTCAGCCTTAAGAAGGAAAAGTAAAATACTGTCTGGACCCGTGGCTTTAAAGGCCGAAAAGGTTGAAATTGACCATTTCACTTTCTCGACATCAACTACCTTGGCGGCAGTGGACCAATCTCCACCAGTGCATAGAGGTAATTGATAATCGGAACCTGCCTGCATGTCTTCTTCAAGCCTGCTTTCTGTGCTAATGGGACAGGAAGCTTCGAAAGCCGCAGTCGCAGCGGACTGCAGCCTTCCTACCGCCTTTTCCAAGGCGGCAACACTTCTGATTCTCTCAGCCGGAGAATCGAGCGTGGAAACTAGCTCCCTGTGGTATCGCCCCCAATCAGTCCGCTTCGGATTCCTGTATGGTTCCACCTCAACGGGGTCAGCACCCATACACAACTCAATGTAGTGGTGATCAGAGAGAGACTCCTCTCGCGAAACCCTCCAGCCGGAAAATAGGGGAAAAGCGTCAAAGGATGCTAAAGTCACATCGATGACTTCTTGTCTCCGGCTGGTAGCAAAGGTTGGTTCGTTGCCCTGATTCAGCAGAACCAGGTCCGCTGAAGTAATAAACTCCAGCAGTTGCTCACCCCGATGGTTAGTGTCCGAGTTCCCCAAGACAATGTGATGAGCATTGGCATCACAACCAACCATGACTCCAAGCCTATTAGACCTCGCAAACTCCACCGCTCGCCTGACTCCCTCAGTAGGAGGGGGAGTAGGGGAGTCATACGGCAAATATTCTGAGACAATAAGGAGTTCCCTACTGACTCCATCCTTCTTAAAGGAGAGCTTGATCGACGTAGTGTCCCTATCGCACAAATGAGGCAGTAAGGTCACCGCAACGTCTTTCGTAGCAACAACATAAGCTCTAGGAGTAGAACACGTAGACTGCGGATACGGTCCTTCCAGACCCAAGGCTCCTGCACAAGCAGCACTTTTTGTTGTTGAGGTTTTGTACGCAAGTCAGTTAGGCTACGTCCTAACAAAGCAGACGCTGCCTTACTGTGCTGCAGGTTAATCTGGGTGAGGAGAAGTCCAGTCATGTGGATTACTTCCCTACGCCCTTCTTCTTCGTGAGGCGCCCACATCGAGATCCCCTCCAGCGCCTCAGCAGCCTTCTTGTCAATCCCCAGGATCAATAAGGTCCCCTTTTCCCATTTCGGGAAGAGAGCCGGATTTCGAGCCGCCTGAAGATTTCCCCGACATCCCGACTGTGGCCGGTATTATCAGGGATCCAAACCCTCATGCGTATGAGGGGATCGACTTCACTGGCCCGCTTTAAGACGAACTTTGTTCCATCAACCTCATTCAAGTCATCAACCGCCCGCCTCAGCCAGTTCAGCGAACTCTCGTCCTCACAATTGATTCAGATGGACCCACCGCGAATAGAGAATCCGCCGAACACTGGTGCTAGAGCTGATTGCCTGCCGATCGCATCCCATATACCGCCCTGAAAGGCAGTAATCTGGCTGTCGGTTAGAGGAGTCTCTGGGTCGCTCGCGCACATGACCACACGAAGAGCCTGCTTAGCAGCCTGCGAAAAGCCGGCCGCTTTACGTCCCCCCGCGTGCTCAGGCACTGTAGACCCAGGCTGACTCCCTTCCTTCGTCGGAAGCTCCTTGGATGAGCCAGGAACCCCTTCTAAAGAGGGACGCCCCGCCTGTTGAGCATTAGGAGGGGGTCCGCTGAGGTTACCCCCAGCAGACTTCTTCTTCAGCTTGTTGCTGTTACCCTCCTGCTCGCCAGATCCGTCTGATCTAACGCGCTTGGTTCTATGGGTTGTTACACCCACATCACCAGCAACGCTAGCAGAAATATCGGTGGGAGGCTGGGTAGAAGGGTCAATACCAGGAGAGGTGCTCTCTCCTGTCTTCTCCCTCTTCCTTCTCCTTTTTTCCGCACCGGATCTATACTTCTTCGCAGTGCTCAGCTTACCGACGCTAGGAAGCTCACTACCACTTTCCCCTGCCAGCCCAGCCGGACCACTGACCACCTGCGAAGAGAGACAAGGAAAAAGCCCAGGGACGGCATTAGCCATCTCCCTAGCTCTTCTCCTTTTCGTCCTCTCAGCTTTGCCTACTCTCCTGCGTCGGGAGGTCCCGCTTCGATTGCCACCATCAGCATCTGTCGACTCTGACGTTACAACCTCAGCTAGCCCGCCCGAGTTGAGTTTCTCTGCCGCTAGAGAAGCATGAGTGATCTCCATAGGAGTCACACCGCCCTCATCAGCCGAGCTCCCCTGCAGGAGGAGATTTTGCATGGATGCCGAGATCTCAGGGATAAAATTCCCCGATTCCTGAGGCATTCGTGGATTTTCAACGCACTTACTAGAAGTGGAGTAACCATCACCATCGTCCAAAAGATTATTCATTTTTGGTCGAACGAGTAGCGGAGAAAGACTGTCACCCACGGCAGAGATCCGCATTACGGCAGGAAGGCTAATTAAAACTGGAGGTCGCCTGGTATCCAGAGTTCGCATACTAACGGCTGAGCACCCCCTCAGTCATGCAGCCCTCTGCGTATGCTGTTCCACCATGGCTTGGGCTGGGATCAGCAATTAGCCCACTAATCAGTGTCAAGCCCACCGAACAGCAGTTACCACCTCGCACTACATGGAAGTAACTGACCCCAAGGCCAACACCTTCACTTAACCCACCTCTGGGCTGACAGAATAGCAGGATCCGTTACTCACAGAGAAGATAGCTCTGTCTGATGTTAGCCAAAAGCGAGGCAACTTCTTTGATTACACCCAATTGTCTTTACGAGATCCATAAACCTACAAAATTTAACCTTGTTGCATGTAGAGATTCGATTGGTTTAAAAAAAGACAGAGCCATCTAATTCTACCTAAGGAAACTTCTTATACCACTTATAAGGCAGGGACTTAGTAACAAGCTTGAAGCAATAAGCATAGATATCGATGGCGTGGTAATAATAATAATACTTTATTAGCTCCATTTAGCTTTACAATACCCATTAGTAATCATAATAATACATTACGATAGTAATATATCTAACTTCGTTTTGATAAATTCAATCCATAATTTCTTAAATCTAAATATATTTCTTTCAGCTCTATCACATTTTAATTTATTGTACATTTTTAATCCCTTATATAAAAGTGAATTTTGAGATCTACTTGTACTGCAAAAGTCAAGTCTAAATTCATTGGCATTCCTTAAATTTATTGACTGAATGTCCCTTACATAGCTCAAATTTCTATATAAATAATCAGGTAGTACCTTATTCTTAATCTTAAGAATAAATAACAACACATACATTCATCTATTCCAATCCACTTAACATTAGCTTTATAGGAGTATATCTGTTACACAGCAATATTATTCTCATAGCTTTTTTTTGCATCCCACCCATCATTTCTTTGTTACTTAAAAACAATATAGATGAACAATATTCAAAATGAGGTCTAATAATCGAAATATAAATTTGTATTGCAGTTAACAGTGTTACCTTATTCCTAATTCTCTTTAAAAATCCTATTTTTTTACCAATTTTCTTACAAATATAAGTTACATGACTCTTAAAATTTAATTTACTATCCAATACTATTCCTAAATATTTAATTTCATTGACTTGCTCGATTTCATCACTACCCATTCTAATTTTACCACAAAATTCACCATTAATTACCATACATTTTGACTTCTTCACATTTAGTTTAAGTTTATTCATTTTTAGCCACGTGTCCAAGGCGGATATATCCTCCTCTAATAGTTTAATTCCCGTATTAATTTCCTTACACTCTATATAAACCAATGTATCATCCGCAAACGGTACAATTTTTGAGTGCTTCATAACCGTCACTATGTTATTTATATAAACTAAGAAGAGAAAATTTCCCAGTGTGGACCCTTGGGGACTCCAATCCTTACTTCCAGCCTGTCCGAGATAGCCTCACATACTCGAGTTCACATACTCGAATACCTTTGAGATAAATATGAGTTGAACCATTCATACTTTTATTTTTTACACCATGTCTATATAACTAATCCATTAATATTCTGTAGTCAACAGTTCCAAATGCTCTTTGAAAATCGAGAAATACAGCTAGCACTTTATTTTTATTTTTCAGTTCTTCCTTCCATTGGATTAACACCTAATTCAATGCTGTCTCGCAGGAATGACCGTTGCGAAAGCCGAACTGTTGTTCCGCGAAAACCAAAGAAATCTTCAATTTGTATATGAACCACTTTCTCTAAATTTTTTTCATGTATTGCCAACATATTTATTGCTCGAAATTCTTCAGCCTTTAATGCATTTTTTACTTTTTCTACGAGTATTACTATCGACTCCTTCCATGCATTTGGAAATACCCTTCTTTCAACGATTGGTTAATGATTTTCAGCATTGGTGGTCCTATTTCATCCCAATTTTCAATAAATATTTTTGTACTAAGCATATTAAAACCTTTCTTTTTATTCATATTAAGAACTATTTTCTTTAGATGATTTAGCACTATTAAATTAAACTTAAACTCACTATCAACTTGAAGCAATCTATAACTGTATTGCACATGGGGGATTGAATTGCTAATGTCATTTATACTTTCAATAAAAAATCTGTTTAAATATTCTGCTATATCTGTAGTATAAACTTTATCGGCAATCTTCACTTATTTTATAGGGTTTCCATCCTTCTTCATTACATATCTATTAATGGTGTTATGGAAGTATGATTGGCTTGGACGTGAAGTCCAGACTGTCAGCATGAGCTGACAGATCACTCGGCGGACAGCGTTGACTGCAGGGCGGCACGCTAGCTCGAATCGGCTATTGGCGGAGAGTGTGGGGAGGTTCCATGAAAAGCCTGCCGCTGCCGCCTTCCATATACAAAAAAAATTTCGTGCCTACAAACCAAAACGCCGGCACACATTCGCTCCTGAAGGGACCCTTACGTCACTTACCTACATCCACATCGAAGGCGCAGAGAGTATGCTTTCATTGCACGCCCCAACCACCCATCTGACTCTGAGGGCAGTTATTTTCAGAGTCCCTAGTTGACCTGTAAAGAGAGAGACTAGCGGACCTAGACGACCTTCATGGGAGAGGGCTCCAGGAAAGTGAAAGGAGAAATGAAAAGTATTCAGTGATCCATATTTACGTTATAATCGTTCCTTTCATTTCTACGTTTTTGAAAAGTTTGATAATTTTTGTAATTTTTCTGCTAAATATATTTCGGGTGATAAAATAAAATCTAGATTTCTGAAACTAAAACTACCTTAATGACTACCAGTATTGATTGCAACTGCTTTGTTCGCAATAGGATATATAAATTTTTGTTTTGATTTCCTTCTATTTTCATTGTACTGATTTCATGTGGTGACGACGATTTTCTTAAATTATGTAAAGAGCGGGAAATGTCTACATTGACTATAGTTTAAAACGAGCTTATAGGTAACTGAAATGTTGCTTTCCTTTTCATGTAACTTTTCTAAATAAATTAAAATTGTTTGTTTTTATGTTAACCTACTTGTGTTTGAAAAATGTTAGTATTCAAGCTTATATCTGCCCTCTTCTTTACACGCAGACCTAGTTTTTCTGCACAAATCTTATGTAACCACACTATGCAGACATTATCAATCAAGTTCGAAAACTTTATGGTGTAAAATGAGTTGTGTACTTTTGTAACTTTTTGGTACCAATGCAAAAATGAATAAATGAATAAATGCAAATTAATATATCCTGCCTACATGTCACAGTTACAATTGTAAAAATTAACTTTTTTCACCTAAATACCAAAAATTATTTGTAACCTAAGGCTAATTTTCAAATAACTATCTTAACAATTAATTAATAAAATTTTATTTTTGATAAAATTTAAAGCAACTATGCCTACAATCTTTTCTCACTGTATAATTTATTCAATTCGTTCTTCATGTATTTACTTATTTCATTGATATTGAAACTAATTTCAACTCTTATCCTTTTTTTATAATTATATATTTATATTATAATCTACATTATCTATGTACGTACCAAACACAATCTGCAAAACAGTTGAGTGGAAGAGTTTAATTTGTGTACTGCACCATGTTGCGTATCTTCTAGATTTTCCTATACTCAAGAGTCAATGTATTGACATGTTTTTCTGTTAATTCTCGGTAATCGCAACAAATTTGCATTTCAGAACTTAGCCGACAATGCTACTTGCCCGACGTAATGCTAAGTAACCGGCAGTTAAATCCGTTCAATATGCTGTAGAATATCTTGTGATAAATAGGACACTCAAATTTCGGTTCAACACCGCATTCCAAACGTTTATGCCAATTTGGACCATGAATACGGGAATATTAGCTACCACAAAGTGGGCGAGTAAATGCACCCCTGTTATGGAATTATGTTGAGTGATTGGCTAGGACGTGAAGTCCAGACTGCCAGCATGAGCTGACAGATCACCCGACGGACAGCGTTGACTACAGGGCGGCACGCTAGTTCGCCTCAACTATTGGCGGAGAGTGTGAGGGGGTTCCACAAAAAGACCTGCCGCTGCCATCTGCCATATACAAAAAAATTCTTCGTGCCTACAACGAACAAAAGCCGGCACACATTCGGTCCTGAAGGGACCCTTACGTCACTTACCTGTATTTTGGCGGAAGGCACCTTCCTTTGCCAGCCCCATCCTCCCAATTGACATTGGGTGGCAAAGTCCCTAATTGACCTGTCAAGGAACTAGAGCAACCCTACACAACCCTCATGCGAGAGGGCGCCAGGATAGTGAAGGAGGAAATAAAAGAGCTCACAGCATCGTTATGTTATTATAAAAAGTTAATCAAACAGTTGTATTGATCTGAATTTAGGCTAAGTTACATTTAAAATACAAATGGCAGTAAAGCCTAGCCTAAATTTTGACATAGTCCTATGATTCCAAGTTTAGGGCTTCATTTACGGAAAATTTTTTAGAATTGAGGCGCAATTCTCAAGGAAATTTATACTGTTGCCAAGTAACTGTGCTAAGTATACCTAAATCTATTTATACCAATTGAAGGTGTTAATGCTAGTCAAAATGCAATTCTTAAAATATAGGAATATATAATATGTATGTCTAACGTGAAAGTTCAAACGCAAAAATACGTGTGAATATATAAAATATATGTCTAAAGTGAAAGTTCAAATGCAAACATATGTGTGAATATATAATATGTATGTCTAAAGGAAAAGCTTAAATACAAAAACAGTTGAGCATCTATAATATCTGTCTAAAGTGAAAGCTTAGATGCAAAAATATGTGTATACATGATAGATAAGTATAACGGAAAACTTCAAAAGCAGATCAAAAGGATATTCACAGTCAAAATCCCATGGTCTGGTGGAGCGCTCCAACATCCAGTGAGTATCTGTAGTTCAATTTCAATATATTAGATTAGATTAGATTCATAGAGGGGTGTGTAGGCGTCAGCCTCGCAATCACCGCGACCTAAAAGATCTATTGTGAGTCCCCGTTGAATTTATTCCCTTTCTAGGTTCAGACTGTTAATAAAGCCTAGGATCCTTCTGGGATTGAGGTTCCGTACGTAGTTAGGTGTAGGAAAAGCATGTTCGAGATGGAGTAGTCTCCGCCTGGTCAATGCTTCGCAGTTGCAGAGCAGGTGCTCCGAGGTTTCATGAGCATCCTGGCAAAAGCGGCAGGATGAAGTCTCAGCCAAGCCCATCTTGTTAAGGTGATACCTCAAGGGGCAATGGCCTGAGAAGAGTTCTGTAATTATTTTGAGCTCTGTTTTCTTGAGGAGTAATAGTTCTTTTGTTTTTCCTCCAGAGGTGTCGATAAACTTTTTTGCCTGACGAAGTCCTTGTAGCCTTTCCCAGTATAGGGATTTTTGTTTGTTCTCCCAGTTATTTAGGGCAGCTTTGAGGTAGCACTTTGAGGTGCCACAGAATGGCTCCGGTCCGACAAAGGGAGTTTCCGCTCCTCTTTTGGCTAGGCCATCAGCAATTTCGTTGCCTTTATGGCCCTCATGTCCAGGTACCCACATGAGGATAACTTTGTTTCCTCTTGATAAATCTTTTAGGGTTTGTAGACACTCCCAGACTATCCCTGACTTGATGGTGTAGGACTTTAAGGCCTTGAGGGCAGCTTGACTGTCCGAGAGAATATTAATAGTTGAGCCATTTATGGCTCTTTTAATGCAGGTATTGGCGCATTCTTCTATGGCCAATACCTCGGCCTGGAATACGGTAGGGGTAGAGCCCAGGGCCTTTGATATATGGCATCTGGGCCGTATACGCCCAGTCCGACTCCACTGTTCGTTTTTGAACCGTCTGTATACCACACCATCGATCCTTGTTGAAAGGACGGTTTAGTGGAACGCCATTGCTGTCGGTTTCCCAAAACCACATCGAATGGTCTTACAAAATCCACCTTGGGTGGATATCAGATATTGTCGTCATTTGCTCAAAGCGTATCTGTTTTAAGATACTTAAATGACCAACCAGATTCCCTGGTTTTAACTGTTTCTCCTTTTGCAGTCTAATAGCACTGGAGATTGCTTCCTTTTTCACCTGCAGATGTAGGGGTGGAAGGTTTAGTAAGGCTTCCATGGCTGCTGTAGGACAGGTCCTCATGGCACCAGTTATTCCTAGACAGGCAAGCCGTTGTGTTTTTTGAAGCAGAGCCTCAGCGTTCTTTTCATTAGTTTTTGGCCACCATGCGAGGGCCGCATAGGTGACCATGGGTCTAACAACCGTGGTGTACATCCAGTACATCATTTTTGGCTTCAGACCCCGTGTTCTGCCAATGAAGCGACGGCACGTGTAGAGAGATCCTATCGCTCTTTCCGTCACTCTAGATAGATGCGAATTCCAGGAAAGTTTCTTATCTAAGGTGACCCCCAGATATTTGACTTCTTCTGAAAATATCAATTCCGTGTTATCGAGAAGAGGAGCCTTTAGTGAAAGCTTTGATCTTCTCGTGAACGGAACGATAACCGTTTTGTTTGGGTTTACACTGAGGCCTTTGGTTAAGCACCAAGTGCGGACTTTAGAAAGGGCTTTTTGCATGAGGTCGGATATGACTTGGTCATGCTTGCCCCGTATCGTGACTACTAGGTCATCCGCGTAGCCTTGTACGGTAAAACCCGAACTGGTCAGCTTCTCTAAGAGATCATCAATCACGATCGACCATAGGAGTGGAGAGAGAACTCCTCCTTGTGGGCAGCCTTTAGCTGCAGTGATCGTGACTGAACAGTTTCCTAGAGTAGTAGTTATCCTCCTGCTTCTAAGCATGGAGTCTATCCAATTAACCGTGGGGAGCTCGAAGCCCTTGTCCTCGGCAGCTGATTCAATTGCTTCGAAGGAGGTGTTATCAAAAGCACCTTCTATGTCTGCAAATGCACATAAGGCCACCTCTTTTGCTTCAAGAGCTTTTTCGAGGTCTTTAACCAAAGTGTGGATGGCAGTCTCGGTAGACTTGCCTGCTTGATAAGCGAATTGCTTAGAATGAAGTGGTGATTTAATCAAAACTTCACTTCGAATATGTAGGTCTAGGATTTTTTCCATGGATTTAAGTAAAAATGACGAGAGACTAATGGGTCGGAACGATTTGGCTAGAGAGCTAGCTCTTTTTCCTGCTTTGGGTATAAATACCACCCTGACGTCTCTCCAGCATTGGGGAATATACCCCAGAGCGTAACTGGCTCGAAAAATGTTTTGCAGTGGAACAAGTATTTCTTCAACCCCTTGCTGTAGTAAGGCAGGAAAGATGCCGTCCCCTCCAGCAGATTTAAAGGGTTTAAACGTACCAACGGCCCATCTAACCTTGTTAGGAGTGAAGATTCTTCCCGCAAGGCTCTTACTCCTGTTAGAGACCCTGTAATTGCCCACCTCAATTGGGTCTGGAGCTACTATTCCTTGAACGGGACTGGTAGAGTCGGGGAAGTGAGTTTCTAATAAGAGCCTGACTGTTTCCTCACAACTCTCGGTATAGTTCCTATCTTCTTTTTGAAGTGAGCATATACCATTCGTGTGATCCTTCGAAAGTACCTTATGGAGCCTGGTAGCTGCGGGCAGTTGATCTATGCCATCGCAGAAGGTCCGCCAGGTTCTTCTTTTAGATCTTCTTAATTCTATGTTATATTCCGTTAGAGCCTTTTTATATTCTCCCCAGGTACCAGAGAGCTTGGCTCTGTTAAATAGTTTTCTGACTTCTTTTATTTTCAAACTCAGTTCTCTATTCCACCAAGGTACCTGCCGATTACAAGTCTTTTGCTTCAGAGGGCAGCTGTGTTCGAATGAAGTCAGTACAGCCGTTTGTAGCTGCGTAGTGGCTGAGTCCAACTCCTCCGATGTGCTAATGCTACTACCGGGAGAGTTAACTACAGCCTTAAGATGTTGTCGATAGAGTTTCCAGTTAGTTAATTTAGGGATTCGGTACTCTAGACTTGAGTTAAGTGCGGCTTCTATATCGAACCTGATATGTCTGTGATCGGACATGGAAATCTCGTTCGATACGTGCCACCTGCTTATTTTTGTGCTTATGAACATACTGGCAAGTGTTAGGTCCAGGACCTCTTGTCTGATAGTGTTCATAAAGGTTGGCTTATTACCTCGATTTAGTATCTCTAAATTATTAGATATTATAAAATCGTGGAGGTACTCACCCCTGATGTTGGTATCCGTGCTGCCCCATAGCGTGTGATGTGCGTTCGCATCGCATCCAACGATAAATTGCTTTCCTCTTCGTTTGCAGTAGCTGATGAGTCTTTTTAGCTCTGTAGGAGGTAGTGTATCCGCATCTCCAGGAAAATAGACTGAGGTCACTATTACCTCGTGACTACCTCCCGGAGTTGGTACCTCGAGAGCTACTGTAACTACGTCCCTCGAAATGAACTGCGAAAGAGGAATAAAATTTAGATTAGTGTTGAGCAGCAATGCTGCCCTGGGATATTCATGCTCATTACTGTAAATTAACTTACATGATTTTGTGGGAAGTCCTTTAATGCGGCCTTGATGTACCCAGGGCTCCTGTATGAGCGCCAGACTAAGTTTCTCCGAGACAAATCTCCTGCTAAGCACGTCTGATGCCGCTTTGGCATGATGGAGATTTATCTGGAGGCAACTTAGATGATGATTAGTCATGACTAGGATGACTTTTTATGGCCGCTAGCAGCCTTGATAGGAGATCCTTTCGGATTTCCTTTTTTGCCCTGCTTCGCACGGGCAGGAGGAGGCTTCTTTTTAGTACCTTCGGACTTCTTTGCGGAAGTCCCCGGCTTAGCCTCTGCAGTTCCGACTGCTTTACCGGGGCCAGCCTTAGCCTTGACAGAAAGTTTAGGCCTGCTGGTTCCTGATGTCGATGGCTGAGGCTCATCAGTCAGAGTTTTAATCTGACCTTGGCCATCCCCAGCCTCCGCCACAGTCTTTACTGCCCCACCCTTGGGCCTAAGTTGGACTGAGCCGAACTTGTACCCAATTGTGTAATGAGCCTTTTTTAGCTCCTCCATGGACGTATGGTCCACGGAGAAGGTTAGCTCTGTTACATTTGGTTTTTGTGTCTTGCGTAACACAATCCACTCTGACACCTTTAACCCCGCGTTCTGACCCTCGATGTAGTCGAGAATCAAGTCCGTAGGGTCCTCAGCGCTGTTGGGAAAGTATCCCACAAGAACTTGTGGGCGAGGAATTTTACTTTCCTCGACCAGGACAAGGTTGGCTCCTTCCCAGGGTTTTAGCTCCCCAACTACACCTGATTGGCGCAGTTGATGACCATCCACCCTGGTCTAAATGTGGAGCCCAGGAATCTTGGCTTCAGGGGGCTTTGTTTTCTAGCCGCGATCTCTCTCAAGATAGCACTCTGTACGGACTTCAATTGATCTATGTTGAGTGCCACCTCAGGATAACCGACGGGAAGAATACCCACCCGAACGCTCTCTGCAACCTCTTTATAGGAGGGCTGCTTACGCAAAGGCTGGGAGACGTGCTTCTTTGAAGGATTCTCCGTTGCTGCCTTGCTGCGTTTAGCGCTAGGTTGCTCCACTTTAGGAGAAGAGTCGTCAGAGCGAGTCCGTTTTTTAAGACTCTCCTCATTCCGCTGTTCTATCTGAAGTGCAGCAATCCTTCTAGCCTCTGCCTCTGTGTGGCCATGTTTTAAAAGCCATTTAAACCTTTTTTTGGCCGCGCCACTGAGCTTTGGCTTGCGCTCTTTGGATGTGGGAACTTCAGTATTCCCGCTGTCCTATTGGCTATGGTCTGGTGATCTTAGGAGATCCTCCTCGTCTAGGGGGAGTGTATCCATCGCATCGCCGTCAGATGAAGGACTTGTAATGTCCTGGAAATTTTCGGGTTCGTTAAGAGCCCCGGATTGGGTTTTTGGTACATTTAGAGGTGCACCTCCCTCAGAAAAAACGGGCTTATCAATTTTGGTCCCACGAGTATGCTCGGAAAGGTTGGTCCATCTCAGCAGAGCCGGCATGCCGAGATAAGGCTAAGGTTGAAACCGGAGGTCGCCTGGTATCCGGAGTCCATCGTTATAAGACACACTCACGCAGTGCCATTCATCCCATAGGCACGATTGTTTACACCTGGGATTGCGGGTTTTATCGAGTTTTCCTCTCTAGATCCGCCGTATTCAGTCAGGTAGCCAGCTGCACCCCAGGGGATGCCCACCAGCTGCCTGTGCAGGAACACCTCGGGCAGGATGTGACTCTTCGTCACGTACGGACGGTCTTGACAGAGTGCCTTGCATGGCAAGGTCCTCCCCTGGTAGGCGTTAACGTAATTAATCACCTTTACCTTGTTCCCAATTTCAATATATAAAAATGTTTAATACTTGTAGGTATTCGTTCCCTACTTCAGTGCTTGCATTACGCCGTCACTAATAACATAAAGCTTACTATAGGACTTAAACAATCTGCCTCGTCTTATAACTAAACCGCCTTTTATGTGAAGCATTAAAGCACTCAATACTTTTTATGAGAAAAAGATAAAAAGATAAAAAATATTATAGAACCACTGCACTTGGTTAACTTAGTGGAGACTCATCGTGTGTTGGTATATGCGTAACTTCTTAAAGCTGTTAATTGAACGGTTGGATTCGTATGCCGTTGCTCTTGCATATTTTCCGAGCATTTGCCTGGCCTCATCGGGCATAATGCAATCAAACTGAGTTTACTTGAGGCCCCAAATTATTCATCGATGAGCTTCTTCAGTTAGCACTGAAGAAGCTTTTCCTTTGTATTACCCGGATTAAAATTCACTGATTAAAATATATCCATTTTCAGTATTTGGAAATTCTTTCGGATAACTTTCTCCCAATTCATTCTGAATGGGAAAAGACCTACTATTATCATCCTCACCTGGATTAAAATCCACAGTTTCTTGGATCTATTCCTTGCACTCTGCGAGATTTTTCGGGATTTATTTTCTTTGGAACTACAAAAAAATCTTTATCAATTAACAATTGCAATGTAGTTTGCAAGTCATACATATATAAGTTAATAAAATTTAATATAAAAACCTCAAAAAATATATTTTTCTAGGCAGGCAGGTTACCTGCACCTTTATTTTTCGGATATAGAATTATGACTAAAAATTACAAGTTTCTCTAAACGTAAATTATCTCTAACTTAAAATTACCAGACGCGTGGTCAGCAGAAATTTCCTGGGAATCGAAATGTATTTTCCAGGTTGACGGAGAAGTTGTTGTCGCATCAAATTACGGCGAATGTTGCTTTTGGTGTTAACTCTTCCCCTCTTACGTTCGAATGTCCGCATTCGTCCTTTTCAAAGATCGTAAAATTTTCGTCTGCATGTTGCCTGAGGTGGAATTAATGTTGCTAAAGGCATATTGACTGATTTCATCTCGAGAGCAGTGACTTTTCCATGGGATGTTTCTTCGGTTTCCTTTTCAGGTACATGTGCTCCAGATTCATTCGATTGGCTGATAGTCGCTTCTTCTTTGGGTGTTTCCAGCTTCTGTTGAATGGTGATCTTAGCATTTCCGGATTTTGGCATCGCTTTAAGTATCCATATGATGGCTAATATGATGCAGATTACCATGGCTAATCCATAACTGGTCCATTGATTTATTTTCTTTTCAGTTTGTAGCAGCTCAATTTTATTGGTGTTGTTAATTTGGATCTCTTTCATCATTTCTAACGACAGGACTTCTCGGAATTCTTTTTCTTGCGGAGTTGGGTGTAAAATAGCTGGTAGGGCTTGAAGAGTAGAGGCTTCTCTTGATGTAAATGATCTGCCATTGATGTTGATGGTTATGTTGTGGAATTTTATTAAGAATGTTCCATTAAGGCTGTGTAAGGTATCTTCAACATGAATACTTCCATTAAATTGATTAAGAAGAATGATTCCTGGTACTATTTCATCTATGGTGGGTACGTGCTGATTGTTGATTTTGTTGCATGTCGACTTTAAACTCTTCAGAAGGTTCGGAAGACAGGTAGAATTTCTAATATCTACAACACTATTTTGATTACATATTGACAAATGGTTGAATGTATTACAGTCTCTTGTGATAACAAAAATTTTGTCATTACTTTTTAAGATCCTATTGAAAGAGATTTCGTTAACTATATGATTCCTTTTGACAGCTTTAATTAACAATTCTTCATATAAATCTTCTGTTGTCATTGGGATATTTACAATATAAAGTAGACAAGTGCTATTTGTAATGATTTTAGTGGATGCGAAATCTAGAGCTTCCTCCGGTGTACTGTATGGGAGGTTTTTTTTATCTAAAGTACTAGTAGCTAGTTGAATATCTGTCTTAGATAACATCATTGAATTTATAATACCTAACCTAGACCAATGAATGGCATATCTAATATTAACTAATTCTTCTTCAATTAATTTTAACTTATACTGAAGATTAAGGGCTAGCAGACCATTGAAAATCTTTTCTTTTCCGATTGCACTTAGGATCTCATTTGTCATTTTAGTAATATTGTTTATTCTCTCGTTATGCAATTGGTTAATTATTAACTGCTTATTGTTATTTTTTAGTACGTTATTCATTTTATCTTTTATTATTTCAAAATCTTCGTGGTCTGGATTTCCAGCTATCCATTTCCACGCTGTACCTATCAAATTAATTGATCTTTTAATTTTATGTACCTTTAAGTTGTCTAATAAGTCCTGAATTTGAAGTAGCTCGTAATTAAGGTAAGGGAATAATGGATGTGATTTTGTGATTTCGTTCTCAAGGATTGGATTTATTTCGGTTACTAATTTCTGGTATCTGTCGAGCTCAATAACATGGATTAATTTGTAATTTCCGTTTTGTATCTTTGCTTTTCCAACACTAATGGCAACTATCTGGGAGTTGGAGTAATCCAGGATTTGAATTCCACTTGTAACAGCGCGAATAGCACATCTGAAATAAAAGACTAAGTAGTTCAATTCCTAATGTTACTTTTGTGTATAGTTTTCCCTGATTCTGTTATAACTACTGTATTCTTATTTTCTCTAACTATTTCTGCTTTATACCTAACTGTAAGTTTAGATCCTATTCGTTTATTATGCTTGACATAAATGGTTTGCCCTGGCTCGTAATTTTTTATTGGTTTTCTTTTCTTATTATGGTATTTAATATCTTTCTGCTGTTTCTGTTTCAATTTCTCTATATTACTTAAGCGCGTTCTTTCAAATTGTTCGGGACTAACGTTTGGATTTCTTCCGAAAAACAATTCGACAGGTTTTTTTCCTGTACTGGAGTGGATAGTAAAATTATATTCGTTTATGGAACGTTCTAAGAGTTCTTCGAAATTACGAGGCATTCCTTCTGTCTTCAGGCATCGCATGATTTCCGACAGGGTGGAATGAAAACGCTCGATTTGACCGTTAATTTCGCTCTTGTATGGTGGTGTTTTAAAAATTGTGATACTCAATTCATCTTCCATCATGGAAGTTATTGAAGCGGAGTTTAACGCTTTTTCATTATCGATAACTACAATTTCAGGTATACCAAAGAAAAACAACAGGTCCCTTAGGGGTCGTCTAATATCTTCAATCGATCTAGATTTAATTACCTTGGCTTGTGCCAGTTTGGTGAATTTGTCTATAGACGTTAATACTAATTTATTTTCTGTTGAGTAGATGTCGATATGGAGGGTATGGCCTGGATAATTTGGGATGGGAGTAGGATTAATGAATTGGTTATTCGGATGCCTTTCATACTTGTTTTTTTTACAGACTGTGCAACGCTTCACTAAATGATTAATTTTCCTGCTCATTCTTGGAAAGTAGAATTTCTCTAAGACTTGTTGTCTGTTTTCCTTTGGGTTATGATGGGCACTGCGATGGATAGTTAATATTACTTCTTCCTGTTGTGTTTCATCAGTCACGTCTCTTACTAATGTTTGTGAATATCTAATCTTATAATTTTTGAAATGAATGGGATATATTTCTTGAATTTGACCCATTATTGCTTCTTCTGTCATTAAGCCGTTTATAGTATTTGGATTGAGATATCTTTTAAATATATTAATTAGATCACTTTCTGTATATTGGGGTTGAATTATCGTATGTCTTGCGTAGTTTGGAAAGGGGTTTTGTAATTCATAACTAGTTTCGTCATCTCTTTTTAGTATATACTGATTTCGAAAGACGTTTACGGGAGCTTCAACTGAAGGAATTAGATTATGCGAAGAGTTTCGTCGCTATGCTGGGTCGTAGTCATTGGATTTACCAAAGATGTTTGGGGAGGTCGCGATAGAGTATCGGCGACAACGTTTGTTCTTCCCGGCTTATATTTAAGCTCGTAGTTATACTCTTCAAGTATGGCCTTCCATCGTTTCATTTTAGCGTTAGTATTCTTGTTACTTAAGGCATATGTTAGAGGTTGATGGTCAGTGAATATCTTAACTTTTCTCGATCCATATAGGAAGTTTCTTGCCAAATAATGGCAAGCATTTCCTTCTCATTTGTGGCATAACACTCTTCCGTTTTGGTTAAGGTTCTAGATAGAAAGGTTATTGGTCTGTTATCTTGAGACAATACTGCGCCGATGGCGTAGTCAGAAGCATCAGTTGTAAGTTCAAAGTCTTTTTCAAAATTTGGATGTGAGAGTATTACTTCTTTGGAAATTAGTGAGCTCTTAATTTTATTAAATGCATCAATTGCTTCATCATTTAGGTAAATGGTTTTGGTTTTAGAGATATTTTTGGACACACGTCCATCTTCCCCTCTTAAAAGGGCTGTTAGGGGTTTCGCTAATTTCGCGTAATCTTTTATAAATCTTCGATAGTAGCCTGACATGCCGAGAAATGACCGAAGAGCTTTTAATGTTTTAGGAATTGGGAAGTCAACCATTGCTTGTACCTTTTTGGGATTGGTTTTAATTCCGTTTCTTGAAACAATGAAGCCGAGAAATTCAACTTCGTTTTGTAAAAACTCGCACTTATCCAGTTGAATTTTCATATTCGCTGCCTCTAGGGTTTTAAATATTATTTCGAGGTTTCTGAAGTGTTCGCTTTCATCCTTACCAAAGATAATGATGTCATCTATATAGACGTAACATCTTATTCCAATATGGTCTCTAAGAATATCATCTAGAGTCCTTTGGAATATGGAGGGGGCGTTCTTGAGCCCAAATGGTAAGCGTGTGAACTTCACGGAAAATGCGGTTTTTTCGACGTCAGATTCCTTTAATGGAATTTGATGAAATCCGCTTTTCAAGTCTGCTATTGTGAACCATTTATTCTTTCCTAGATTTGCTAGAACCTCGTTGATTTCGGGAATGGGATATCGATCGGGTATGGTAACTGTATTTAATTTTCGGTAGTCGATAACCATTCTATACTTTTTCTCTCCGGATGCATCCGCTTTTTTGGGGACGATCCACACAGGAGAATTGTATGGTGATTTCGATGGTCTGATGATTCCATCTTCGAGCAATTTTTTTATTTGACTTTCGACTTCACTTTTTAGAGCCATAGGATATGGATAGGACTTGGAGTAAATAGGATCACTAGTCGTGGTACGTATTTCTCCTTTAACCGTTGTTGTGTAGGTCAATTTCTCGTCCGGATCGGAAAATAAATTAGGACATTTCTTTATAACATTATTTAATTCCTTTTTCTGTTCAGCATTCATGTGGGATGTTCTGATAATAATAGTGTTTACTGAATCGGAGATATGCTGCTTCAAGTGAATTGGAATATCAGGTTGAATGGTCATGTAGTTTCTGTTTGTATGAATTACAGCTCCTAGGTTTTTTAAACTATCATTGCCGATAATACCGTCAAAAGAAATGAGACTGGGTAAGATGAAGAATTTCAGTTTTTTTACTTTATGTCCAAATAAGTTTATTATGGCGTGATGGGTGATCAGAATGTTGCCTCCTACAGAATTAGCATAAAAGGCTTTATCATTTGGAATAGGATTTTTTATATGGCGGGGTTGAATATAATTTTTGTTTGAACCTGTGTCCACTAAAAATTTTAAAATTTCGCCGCTCTTCGCTACGTGCTCAAAGTAAGGAAGCGAAGAGCTCCTTAGCCTAAAAAATAAATGTCATCTAATTCTTCTGGTTGTCCTAAGCTTGGATTATCATGAGAATCGATGTAGTCAACGAGAGTTTGGTCAAGATTTTCGTCTTCGTAGTTTAAGTTATTATCATAATCGCTTATATCATTTTGCTCGTCGGCTTGGACTTGATCCGTATGGTAAATTCGTTGAAATTTATTATTTTGGATAGTTTGATATGAAGGAGGTCTCTTAGCATTAAATTGTTGCATTGGAGGTCGATTCTGATAATTTACTGCTCGTGAGTGTATTGAGTGATCGACTGGTTCTGGTTTTGGAACAGGTTTATGAAAAGGAGGATGCTGACTAATAAATGG
The DNA here is from genome assembly GCA_963930735.1 of Dioctria linearis. NCBI lineage: Eukaryota > Metazoa > Arthropoda > Insecta > Diptera > Asilidae > Dioctria > Dioctria linearis. Next base: position 104,797,055 of record OZ005744.1, on the reverse strand, counting down.
CTGTCTTGGTGGACGTTGAATATACTGGGCTGGTTTGGAGAAATTAGGTGCAACAGGTCTCTGAGGATTGTGGACTAGTTCTGGATAGAAATTCCTTCTGGGTGCTGGAATTGGGTTAACATTTTGTGTAAAAAATTTATTTCTTCTGGGTGGAACGGAAGGAGGTGATGACTGGTGTTGTATTCTTCGAAAGGTTCCGTGACTATGGTGAACTCGATAATCAACATTTTGTAATTTAAGACATAAATGAAGGGCTTGTGGTAAGTCCACTGGTTCTCTCATGCTGAGTAATCTGGGTAGATCTCCCTTCAGTCCCCTAACAAATGTATCTAGTGCTTTATCACGATACGATTGAGTCATTATGTTGAGTGATTCATGGCTCATTTCCATGGAAGAAAGTTTATTTAAAATTAATGAGAGATGGTGATACACTGTTTGATAAAATTCATGAATTGTGTTATGCCCTTGAACTAACGTAGTCATCTGGTACTCTAAGGTACCTAAATCTCTTTTGTCTGCGTAATGAAGTGTGAGACATTTGGAAATTTTCTCCCAATTCAAAGGAGTATTATAAGATTCGAGTGCAATATCTGCACAACCCGTAATTTTGTTCCGAATGACACTGAGGATGCCGTAATATTTTGGCGTTCCTTTAAGATGTTCATAAATTCTTAAAATACGATCTACACTTTTTTTCCATGAACTGAATTCTCCTGGTTGGCCAGAGAATTCCCTTAAGCTTTTCACAACATCAGGAATCTTGTCCATGTCAGACAAATTCGCGTCTTGCCCGACTTCGATATTTTGGTCGATATCATTATTTATGTCTACACCTGGATTGATAATTGAGTTAAAAATTTGCCTACCTTACCTTCTTACAATTTCAGATATAAGGGCTGTTAGATCAGCTACAGTAATATTCTGTATAGGAGGATTCTGTACAGGAACGTTCTGTACGGGAGGATTAGGTGGAGGATTTTGAGCATCTTCATTTCCAGGTACTAATCTAGGTGCTCTGATTATATTATTATTATTATTTTTATTTTGTGCCATTTTGTATTTTCTGTTAATTTTACTTTTGCACGAAAGGATAAACAAATGTTCTGTAAAATTTGTACCTTAATGGTTTTTGTTTTAAATAGTTATATTTTCAACGATTTGTTAAATATTTGACTTACAGGAATTGAAAAGAAATTTTATATTTTATTGCTTTAAAACTAAAGGAGAAAGAATTTATTTTCAATAGAACTAAATTTCTTTTTCTAGAAATTATGAAAGTTTTAGATTCTTTTCTATTTCACTTGAATTGATTGAATAAGGAGAGATTAAATTTCAAAATATAATCAATTAATTTATATTTAAATTCTCAGTTTTCCTAACTTTTCACTTGATCACTTTTTTTCTTTAAAAAAATTTTTTTTTGATATTTAAAATATTTCACTTCTTAAGTAATAATTTCTTGATTCAATGGAGTGCAAAAATAAATGATTTACATTACAACTAAACAGATGAAGGACGTACATCTGGATGAGTCTTAAGATTTTTGAGCTTTATGTAACGTATAGATGCTCCGGTGCTTTTTGTCCTTATTCTATACGTGTAGGACCGCTTGTGGTATTTCCTCTTGAACAGATCAGGCGGCTGTCGGCGGGTATTTATATCCTTGGTTATGGTTATCCAAATGATTACTCGTCGACTCCGTTTTTTCCTAAGCTGGTTTGCTTTGGTGACTCCGGGGCCTCGTTTCCTGGTCTTTTCGTTAAAGATGACTTCAAAGGATTTTATCCCTTTTACTTGCCTCAGTAGCAAACGTGGAATATTTGTTTGGAGTGGTTATTTTATCGAACGCACTCCCTTGCACTAATTAAGATTATGATCGAAGTGGCAATGGTTAGCACTTTCACAAATTAATTATTTAGTCGTGATTATAATTTAGGTTTTCACTTTTTATTTTTATAATCACAGAGTGGCACTGGTTAGCACACAAATTAAATAATTGGTAGTGATCACTTAATTTTGCACAACAAATATTTTTTCCGTTTATCATCAAAACGCGGCGATGGTTAGCACACCGTTTTTAATCGATTTTAATTACTTATGATCGCGGAAAAACTAATTCACGATTTGTTTGAGCGGTCCCTGCTCGGGCGCCAGTTAATAAAATTTAATATAAAAACCTCAAAAAAATATATTTTTCTAGGCAGGCAGGTTACCTGCACCTTTATTTTTCGGATATAGAATTAAGACTAAAAATTACAAGTTTCTCTAAACGTAAATTATCTCTAACTTAAAATTACCAGACGCGTGGTCAGCAGAAATTTCCTGGGAACCGAAATGTATTTTCCAGGTTGACGGAGAAGTTGTTGTCGCATCAAATTACGGCGAATGTTGCTTTTGGTGTTAACTTATACGCACTACTTACTTCTGACGTATACTAAAATTCCTTGTTACCCAATGCGAATATTTGGTTAAAGTTTGCTTAGAACGCTCTTTTACAGAGATTTAGATAACAATTTTTAATTCTTTTCGGGGAATCGACACTTTTCTTTACCGCACTGATCACCATTCGAGGTTAAAAGTGACTTGCACCACCCGATTTTGTTTTCTTCTTCTTCTTCGCATCCGCATGTCATCTCGAGCTTGAGGAAACGCATCTCTCTCGGTCGGGGTGCGGTCATTTTTTTATGCTTGACGCAGCCGGCCTACACGCTTCAGTACGTGTAGCATATTGCTATATGCAACACGCTACGACCATAACAGGGCAGAGTGGTCTGCGCCACCCGTGGTTCAGACAACGCTGAAAAATGGTCGACTGAGCTAGCTGGTCTTAAACATAGGCCTCATCGCTGCGAGCGCTCAATGTGTGTCTCGACCCACGACCCAATGCGTATTTCTCATCACTCGTGCTGTATTCACGTAGCTCTACTTGACCATGACGCATCGAGGACACATCCCCGAAGGCTTATCAGTCCTTGATCAGACCTCGACATCCCTCTCCGTGTGTGAAGCCAAAGCCACATCGACAAGCTGCTAACCCAAAAAATCCAGCCGGTCTATGTCTCTCTGCCCTTCCTCACTGAGATGCTGAGGAAGCCTTGCGAACAGCACCCTAAAGAACCGATCGCTAAGCTTTCCCGGCGCAACATCCCACCCTGATCTCCGACTGGGGATTGTTCAAGGGTAGGCGTCGTCGAAGTAGTGACATGCTGACAGCCTTATACAGGAATGGATTCCAACAGGTATATCACCCACCATTGACGGGGAATAGGAGGGCTTCGCGATATCCTATAGTTTACCAGTGAAGCTGGCTGGATGCCAGCCCTGCAGATCTTCCCCTGCAGATCTTCAAGCTCGTATAGGAGTTTCCTTTCTTGGCTCGAAACCGACATTTGACAAATGTTCGTCCCAGTTTAGCATTAGTCTGCTGTTGTAAATTGCTTTGGGCAAAATTCCATCTGAATACCTCTTGACCCACTTTGAAATTAACAGGCTTCGCCCTGAGATTATAGGCTTTTGAACCCTGTTCGAACGCATGGTGTAAGTTTTCCTGCACTCTCGCACGGATCAATCTCATTTTGTCTTCAGCATTTACTCTCAGAGGCTTATTAAGGGTCCCAAGGCTCCTCAAGATGGAATAGCAGCTGCCATGTTCAATCATTTGCTGACCGAAAAGTATGCGATAGGGAGAGAAACCAGTTGCTTGGTGGAAAGAGCTCCTGAGGGAACTAGATATCTGGCTCAACTTCTCAGCCCACGTCGTATGCTCCTTCCGGATGTATGCTCTAATCCCTGACAATAGGGACCTGTTTACTCGCTCTGAGGCGTTTGCTTGCGGCGAGTAAACTGCCGTTCGTAAGTGCTTAACCCCATACTTGTCCAGTAATCTGGTGAACTGAGTCGAGCAAAACCGGACTCCATTGTCAGAGACTATCGTTTCCGGGACTCCGAACACATGGAACACTTCCGTTTCGATGAACTGGCACACATTGAGTGTAGATGCTTTTCAAATCGTTTTGAGAATTGGAAATTTTGAAAAGTGGTCAAGAACTATCAGAATGCAGACGTTTCCATTCACTGACCGAGGATATGGACCCAGAAAATCGATATACAGCTTCTGCCATGGTCATTCTGTCACAGACTGGACTTTCATAGGTGGTCTAAGAATGGTATTGGGAGCCTTCGTTTCCTTATGCACGTCACAGGCGCCTACGTAGTTTCTGACATCAACTGTCATTCGTGGTAAGTACAAGTGTCTTCGCAGACGTTCTACTGTTTTCCCTATACCTCCGTGTGAAGCCAGTGGCTGATCATGAGCCCTTGAAATGACGTCGGTGACAAGCCCTTGTGGAATCCAAAGGTTCCAAGCTTCTTCTTCCTGAATCGGATTGCCTGTTCTCGGAACAGTCCGAATGTAAACGAAGCCATCCCTGATGCAAAGATCTGGTAGTTTGCCAGAAGTCATTTTAACTTTATGCCTCAGTTCCTCATATTCCAACGAGTTGAAATATGGCGAACTAAGGTCAACTTCCGGCCCAGGATCTTCGTTTGTGGACAGGCTGTCACAATGGAAGCGTGACAGCGCATTAGGGACGACGTTCAGGCTTCCTTTTCTGCGCTCAATAGTGAAGTCGAGGCCCTGAAGCTTCAAACTCCACCGCGCAAGTCTACCGCTGAGGTCCTTTTGAGATATCAGCCATTTCAAGCTCGCATGATCAGTCACTATCTTAAAGGGCATGAGTTCTATGAAGGGCCGGAATTTCTGTGCGCTCAAGATTGCGGCTAAGCATTCTTGCTCTGTGACGGTGTAATTTCTTTGTGCTGAGTTCAACTTTTTCGAGACGTAGGCGATTGGCTTCTCGTGGCCATCGTCATCTAGTTGAATCAGCACTCCTCCAATACCTTATTGGCTCGCATCGCACTGTATAACGAATGCTTTAGTGAAGTCCGGACTCACCAACAACGGAGCAGAGGTAAGTTTTTGCTTTAAAAGATCAAGAGAAGTCTGGGATTCAGGTGTCCATTTGAACTGACTAGGGTTTTTCAAGGTGTCTGTAATGGAGGCAGTCAAGTCAGCATAGTTCGGGATGAACCGTCTATACCATCCAGCCATACCTAGTAGGCGTCGGGCCTGCCGAACAGTTTTAGGTGACGGATAGTCAACTAAAGCTGAAATTTTGTCAGGGTCAGTTCTCATACCTCCCTTTCCGACAATAAAACCCAAGTATTTGGTCTCTTTGATACATAACTTGCTCTTCTCGACGTTGATAGTGAGGCCAGCTTTCCTCAAACAATCCGCTACACGGGATAGTAGCGTGAGATGCGTGTCGAAGTCTGATGACAGAATTAATAAATCATCTAGATAGACGAGAACGTTCTCACGAAGATCGAAAGGAATGACTTTGTCCATGAGGCGGCACATCGTTTGTGGAGCGTTGCATAGGCCGAATGGCATTACCGTGTACTGATAGAGAGGATGACCAGGCACTGTAAAAGCGGTCTTCTCTCTGGAATCAGTGTCTAATGGGATCTGCCAGAATGCGTCTTTCAGGTCCAGGCTCGTTATGTAGTTTGCCGGAGGAAGTCGACTCAGAAGTGCGTCTATCTGCGGAAGCGGATAGGTATCCTTCTTCGTAACAGAGTTGACCTTCCTGGCGTCAAAACAAAGCCGGACCTTTCCAGGCTTCCTTACCAGAACAACTGGAGAGCTCCAAGGACTCTGGCTCTCCGCTATCACACCCAGTGATAGCATTCGCTCTAATTCGGCATCTGTTTTATCGGAGCTGCGTCATTCGTTTCAATCCTGTGAGTGACCAATGATGTTTTTCCCAGGCCTAGAGAGGCGAAAGAGCGGAAAAGCTGTTTGGTGGCTTCTAAGCGTTGTTGATCGAGACTAGAAAGAATATGGCAGTCGGTGTCAGAGGTAGCTATTACACTTAGATTCAGTTCTGCGACTATACCTAGGACATCTGGAGCCAACCCAAATATACGCCTGAAGTCTATTCCCAGATATAGTGCCTATGTGAGCCCAGGAACCACGTAAAAATGCACGTTTTGGGTCTTATCACGGAAAGTGACATCCAAGTCCACATGACCATGCACAGTCGTGGCACCATTTGCTACTTGGACCTGTGTCCGATACTTCTTCCATTCGACATCTGCTTCTGCAAGCTTCTCTAGAGCTCCCTGACCGAGAATACTGACAGTGGTACCACTATCAAGTAGTCCAGGCTCAGTTCGCCCGAGCAGCTTTACTTCGGCGTACGGTCGAATGTCGTCTGGCATCGACACGGAAATCTGTGCCAGTTTTTTTCTCTCTAGTCTCATCCGTCGACAGTATTCCCGCCAACGAATGGTCGATCTTTTCTTTTTCGGACTCATACCCAAGTCAGGAAACATTATTTCGGCTAACTCCGCCACTAAGGAGAAGATTCGGTCTCTTACTGTGTTGTATCTCTGCAGACGCGTATGATACGGCGTCAGCGGATGTAAAACAGGCTCAGGCCCACTCGTCATAACAGAGCTTGGTGGCCGTTTTAAAACAGAAAGGACAGGAGGATCCTGCTCAGAAACTTTGTCAGATAAGAGTTCTGTCGGTCTTATCGGGACATCGAAAATCAAGGACTCTTCCAATGAAGTGTCTAACAATGTCATGGGCTCCCCAGAAGTGGAAATGGGAGCTTGGAGATCTGCGGAGAAGTCTATTAGGTTCTCCGCCTCTATCAATGAAGTATTCATACTAGCAGGTGTTTTGCTGATATCATCAGAATCACTGAATGATATCAGTGGACAAGTTAGAGATTTGTCAATGTGGTCTGCTAATGGAACGGACCTTCCTCCTTGTTCAAGGATTGAACTGGAGGGTTCGTGGCAGTTGCTGCTTGTGACGTCGACGCTGGTCGGAAAGAGGTGGTGGTATTCCCGACCCGCCTCAAGTTTTTCTGTCTACAATGGCGACAATCAGGCTTGAAAACGTTTTTGCGTCCGCATCCATAGCAGAACACAACTTGTCTCTCTTGCCTGCAGTCTTGATAAAAGCGACCGGACTGGTCACAATTCCAGCATACAATGGTGTGTTTGGCCGAAATGCTCGACACGTCACCTAGGTTGTTGTCACTGCCTGTTGCTACTGCCAGTTCAGGGTCCAAGGTCTGAAAGTTGTCAACTTCGTGCACCCGTTGGTTCCGGTAAGGGTTCCAACTACCAGCTGTCGCAATTCTTATCTGCGTAGCTTGGATACGAGTAACAAGCGATCTCAGCTGTCCAATCGTATCGGTGGGATGCGGGCATATTTTTCCTGAATCTCAGGTAGTAAGTTCGATTTGACAATATCCAGAAACTCTTGGTCTGTCATGGCGTTCTGTAGCTGATCACGCAGCAACCCTAAATGATGGTGATACATAGCATATAGTTCACCAGGCTTTTGCTGTCGAGAGATCAGCTGTAATCGTATTTTTAGGTCGTCCTTAGGCACTCCCCATTCGATGGACAATCCCGTCTTGATAAATTCCCAAGTTGGAAAAGGGTTATACCGTAAGTACCAGTCCTTCGCTGGTCCTGTTAATAACGTAAGCATGTTTCTAACTAGGAGATCAAAATCCCCTTCTAGAGCGGAGTGCGTGAGCGCTTCGACTCTAAAAATGAATTCATCCACAGAGAGCTCTGAGTTGTTGCCGTTATACGTCAGGTTCCATCTTCGGATAGGACTGCCTGATCGTCGGTGTCCTATGTTTGCAGGGACACGAATATGTGATGGAGGCTGAGGTGGTACGAAGTTCGGTCTGGGCTGACCAAAAGGCTGACCAAAAGGTGATGGTGGTCTCTTAAACGATTGTCTCCTCAGATTGGGGAAATCGTTCGACTGTCTTTGGGTACCCATGGACGGAGGAGGTCGTGCAAAGTCCATTGGCGGCATTGCTGCTGCTACTTGTTGTCGGATACTATTTGTTAAGTCAGTCCGCAAACCATTGAGACTCTGTTCGAGACCTTCTCGTATTAGGTTTTGCATTTGTAGGCGTAGGCCTGCCATCAGCGCATCCGTAGCGGCTGATGTGTGGTCTTGTGCTGTACGCACTGAACTATCTCGTCGAGGACTCGGGTTCACAAAAGTCCTTGAGTGCAAATCGGGCATTCCAGGAGAGAGTGATCGTCGACTAGGTGGTGGAATTGTCAACGGTGGTAAGTCAAGTGTTGCCATGGAAGGTAATGGATCATGACTGACAGTCTTTACAGGCTTTGGCCTCTTCGGGACAGCACCAGTATACTCAGTGAAATCATACTGAGTAAGATGGGCTCTGCAGAACGCGCAGTTTGAATGCTGTCCAATCCACGTTTTCAGGCATGCCTTGTGAAACACATGTCCACAGACCGTCTTCACTGGCTTCCTCTGTCCTGACCAGTCGCTCTCTAGACAGACGGAGCACGGATCTGGCAACAGCATCGGCACCCCAGTTGTTTACGGTGGCGTTCGCGGTGTAGCCATTATAAAATCAGTCGTATTTCAAAACAAAAAAAATCTTCAAACCAAAGGTTTGGAATAGATATCAGAAAAATTTCAGAGAATTTAAAAAAAAATTCTCAAACTAACAGGATCTTCAGGACGAAGATAATGAAATATCAGGAAAAATTTTCAAAGGTTGGGACAAGATACTACAATTCAAACAAAACTTTTCCCAACCGTTCGAAGAAGTTGCAAAAAATTTTTTTTTTAAAAAGCTTCGAAAAGCTCGCTGAATATTCTCGAATCGAGACAATATAAATGCTAGTGACGATAATCCAAGTTCAGAAACGGTAGCAGTTCAGCATTTCAAGAAGAACTGTGAAAAATCAACGAGATCAAACGTCCAATACAGCAAAAAAAAAATTCCACCAAAACATTTCTCCCTCACTTCCCGAAGCCAACTCCCAACACAAGAGGTCTTCAGGTCGCTCTCCCTCTTTTCAGGTCAGAAAATCTATACAAGCAAGTGACGTGAATGTGTGCATTGAAAAAATATATGGAGTTCCCACAGAAATCTGGGAAGAATCGGGTTGGAGAAGCTAGAGACTGAATATGATACTAGAGATTTTTCAGCCAGGTAGTTATCTGTATGCCAACTCCTGATTACTGAAGGTCTCCAGCATCACTTCCATCCTCCAGCAACTCTTTCCTTTCTCTTCACCTGATTGTCGTGTCCAGCTGACCTTCCAACTGGGCAGAGTCATGAATCTGGTCAACTAATTAGCTGAAAGCCAAAAAGTCGTCTCACAGATTCACGACTCTGTCCAGCCAGTTGGCCAACAGAGACATGTCTCCGTGAGAGCTCACACAAAAAAATTTTGTGAGGCCACCTACCATTTCCATGACAGAAGGCCAGCGGAAAAATTCAGTTTAAAAAAAAATTCAACTCTTCAGACTTGAGGCATGACCGAAGTCAAACCTAAAGTCGAACTTACAATTCAAAGCTTCTCAAAAGAAATTACTCTACGTTACAAACTTTCAAAACTTTAATAAAAACTTTAACTCTACTTTACATTACAGAAAAATTCTAATACCAAACCAATTAGACTCAGGTCCACATATAACTTCCACTGGATGTGAGACTTGAGGTCAATCAACTAGCAGACACCAGATGATCGTCTCTCTCTAAGTCTCAGTCCCCAGTAAAATTTATACTTAGACCACCGAAGTCTAACTGAGGTGGCCCCACGTTGGGCGCCATTTTTGTTATGGAATTATGTTGAGTGATTGGCTAGGACGTGAAGTCCAGACTGCCAGCATTAGCTGACAGATCACCCGACGGACAGCGTTGACTGCAGGGCGGCACGCTAGTTCGCCTCAACTATTGGCGGAGAGTGGGGGGGGGGGGGGGGGGGTCCACAAAAAGACCTGTCGCTGCCGTCTACCATATACAAAAAAATTCTTCGTGCCTACAACGAACAAAAGCCGGCACATATTCGGTCCTAAAGGGACCCTTACGTCACTTACCTGTATTTTGGCGGAAGGCACCTTCCTTTGCCAGCCCCATCCTCCCAATTGACATTGGGTGGCACAATTTTTCAAAGTCCCTAATTGACCTGTCAAGGGACTAGAGCAACCCTACACAACCCTCATGCGAGAGGGCGCCAGGATAGTGAAGGAGGAAATAAAAGAGCTCACAGCATCGTTATGTTATTTTAAAAAGTTCATCAAACACTTGTATTGATCTGAATTTAGGCTAAGTTACATTTAAAATACAAATGGCAGTAAAGCCTAGCCTAAATTTTAACATAGTCCTATGATTCCAAGTTTAGGGCTTCATTTACGGAAAATTTTTTAGAATTGAGGCGCAATTCTCAAGGAAATTTATACTGTTGCCAAGTAACTGTGCTAAGTATACCTAAATATATTTATACCAATTGAAGGTGTAAATGCTAGTCAAAATGCAATTCTTAAAATATAGGAATATATAATATGTACGTCTAACGTGAAAGTTCAAACGCAAAAATACGTGTGAATATATAAAATATATGTCTAAAGTGAAAGTTCAAATGCAAATATATGTGTGAATATATAATATGTATGTCTAAAGGGAAAGCTTAAATACAAAAATTGTTGATCATCTATAATATCTGTCTAAAGTGAAAGCTTAGATGCAAAAATATGTGTATACATGATAGATAAGTATAACGAAAAACTTTAAAAGCAGATCAAAAGGATACTCACAGTCAAAATCCCATGGTCTGGTGGAGCGCTCCAACATCCAGTGAGTATCTGTAGTTCAATTTCAATATATAAAAATGTTTAATACTTGTAGGTATTCGTTCCCTACTTCAGTGCTTGCATTACGCCGTCAGTAATAACATAAAGCTTACTATAGGACTTAAACAATCTGCCTCGTCTTATAACTAAACCGCCTTTTATGTGAAGCATTAAAGCACTCAATACTTTTTATGAGAAAAAGATAAAAAGATAAAAAATATTATAGAACCACTGCACTTGGTGAACTTAGTGGAGACTCATCGTGTGTTGGTATATGCGTAACTTCTTAAAGCTGTTAATTGAACGGTTGGATTCGTATTCCGTTGCTATTGCATATTTTCCGAGCATTTGCCTGGCCTCATGGGGCATAATGCAATCAAACTGAGTTTACTTGAGGCCCCAAATTATTCATCGATGAGCTTCTTCAGTTAGCACTGAAGAAGCTTTTTCTTTGTATTACCTGGATTAAAATTCACTGATTAAAATGTATCCATGTTCAGTATTTGGAAATTCTTTCGGATAACTTTCTCCCAATTCATTCTGAATGAGAAAAGACCTACTATTATTATCCTACCTGGATTAAAATCCACAGTTTCTTGGATCTATTCCTTGCACTCTGCGAGATTTTTCGGGATTTATTTTCTTTGGAACTACAAAAAAATCTTTATCAATTAACAATTGCAATGTGGTTTGCAAGTCATACATATATGCGCATTACTTACTTCTGACGTATACTAAAATTCCTTGTTACCCAATGCGAATATTTGGTTAAAGTTTGCTTAGAACGCTCTTTTACAGAGATTTAGATAACAATTTTTAATTCTTTTCGGGGAATCGACACTTTCTTTACCGCACTGATCACCATTCGAGGTTAAAAGTAACTTGCACCACCCGATTTTGTTTTCTTCTTCTTCTTCGCATCCGCATGTCATCTCGAGCTTGAGGAAACGCATCTCTCTCGGTCGGGGTGCGGTCATTTCTTTATGCTTGACGCAGCCGGCCTACACTCTTCAGTACGTGTAGCATATTTCTATATGCAATACGCTACGACCATAACACCCCATTCACTGGTCCCGCTGCCACTTGGGCTGCTAGCAGATATAATACACTTATTATCACCGCTTCCACTTTTAAGTGGTAAATTGATTAAGGCACTGCCTAAAATAAGGCTGCTGGATGTCAATCCTAAATTTTCTAATTTTGGAAATGTTATCGTTTGTGAAGGTGAGTGGTGTGCAGGCAGTGGCCGCAATGATATTTGTTGTGGTCGTGATTGTGGTGTACCTGTTCCACCCTGACATGCTGCTGGTAAATTAGAATCGCTGCTGCAATTCCAGCTGCATGTGCAATTGAGGATTCTCTAACAGATTTGAGCTGTTATAGCTGATAGTGATGGTGGCGGTGATGGTTTTTTTTGCTCCTGGTGATGAGGAGAATATATTTTCAAATTGATAATAGGATATGCAGGGATAAATATTATTGCGAACTTACGTAAGGGTTAGATTTCCCGCCGATGCCGTTGAAAATTGTTGATTTTGTTGTCTTCACTTCGTTCGCGACCTTTCGATTTTACGGTTTGTCAAGACAGATCGATTGTCTACTTCTTCTCCGCTGACAGGTACGAGCTCTTTCGAGCTAGGGTGCGTGCGGACTGTCGGTAAGGCAGCCGGCCGGCATACCTGCTGCAGTAATACTCCGTGCAGCATATTGCTATATGCAGTGCGCTACGACCATAACAGGGCAGAGTGGTCTAGACCACCTGTGGTTCAGACAACGCTGAAAAATCGTCGACTGAGCTAGCCGGTCTTAAACATAGGCCTCAGGGTTGAATTCCAACAAGTATATCACCCACCATTGACGGGGCAATAGGAGGGCTTCGCGATATCCTATAGTTTACCAGTGAGGCTGGCTGGATTCCTTCTTAGGGCTATCAGGAATAAACGTGACATTAGATAGATGACGCTTCTAGAATGGTCATCACTGCCTGATGTCTTTGGCGTGATAGACTCCTAACACTTTTCCTTGCAGATCTTCAAGCTCGTATAAGGAGTTTTCTTTTTTGGCTTTAACCCGACACTTAACAAATTTTCGTCGCAGTTTAGCATTAGTCTGCTGTTGGAAATTGCTTTGGGCAAAATTCCGTCTGAATACCTCTTGACCCACTTTGAAATTGACAGGCTTCGCCCTGAGATTATAGGCTTTTGAACCCTGTTCGAACGCATGGTGTAAGTTTTCCTGCACTCTCGCACGGATCAATCTCATGTTGTCTTCAGCATCTACTCTCAGAGGCTTATTAAGGGTCCCAAGGCTCCTCAAGATGGAATAGCAGCTGCCATGTTCAATCATTTGCTGACCGAAAAGTGTTCGATAGGGAGAGAAACCAGTTGCTTGGTGGAAAGAGCTCCTGAGGAAACTAGCTATCTGACTCAACTTCTCATCCCACTTCGTATGCTCCTTCCGGATGTATGCTCTAATCCCTGACAATAGGGACCTGTTTACTCGCTCTGAGGCGTTTGCTTGCGGCGAGAAAACTGCCGTTCGTAAGTGCTTCACCCCATACTTGTCCAGTAATCTGGTGAACTGAGTCGAGCAAAACTGGACTCCATTGTCAGAGACTATCGTTTCCGGGACTCCGAACACATGGAACACTTCCGTTTCGATGAACTGGCACACATTGAGTGTAGATGCTTTTCTCATAGGTTTGAGAATCGGGAATTTTGAAAAGTGGTCAAGAACTATTAAGATGCAGACATTTCCTTTTACTGACCGAGGATATGGACCCAGAAAATCAATATACAGCTTTTGCAATGGTCGTTCTGTCACAGACTGGACTCTCATAGGTGGTCTCAGAATAGTATTCGGGGCCTTAGTCCCTTTACACACGTCACAGGCGCCTACGTAGTTTCTGACATCAACTGTCATTCGTGGCCAGTACAAGTGTCTTCTCAGACGTTCCAGTGTTTTCCCTATACCACCGCGAGAAGCTAGTGGCGGATCATGCGCTCTTGAAATAACGTCGGAGACAAGCCCTCGTGGAATCCAAAGCTTCCAAGCTTCTTCTTTCTGAATCGGATCGCCTGTTCTCGGAACAGTCCGAATGTAAACGAAGCCATCCCTGACGCGAAGATCTGGTAGTTTGCCAGAAGTCGTTTTAACTTTATGCCTCAGTTCCTCATATTCCAACGAGTTGAAATATGGCGAACTAAGGTCAACCTCCGGGCCAAGATCTTCAGGTGTGGATAAGCTGTCACAATGAATGCGTGACAGCCCATCAGGGACGATATTCAAGCTTCCTTTTCGGTGCTCAATAGTGAAGTCGAAACCCTGAAGCTTCAAACTCCTCCGAGCACGTCTACCGCTGAGGTCCTTTTGAGACATCAGCCAATTCAAGCTCGCATGAGCAGTCTTTATCTTAACCGGCATAAGTTCTATGAAGGGCCGGAACTTCTGTACACTTAAGATTGTAGCTAAACATTCCTGCTCTGTGACGGTGTAATTTCGTTGTGCTTAGTTCAACTTTTTCGAGACGTAGGCTATTGGCTTCTCGTGGCCTTACCTTGTTGTTACTGTATGATGAACGGCTTGGTGAAGTCTGGGCTCACTAACAACGGAGCAGAGGTAAGTTTTTGTTTCAACAAATCAAGAGACGTCTGGGCTTCAGATGTCCACTTGAACTGACTAGGGTTCTTCAAGATGTCAGTTATGGAGGCAGTTAAATCAGCATAGTTCGGGATGAACCGTCTATACCATCCCGCCATACCTAGCAGGCGTCGGGCTTGCCGAACTGTTTTAGCTGACGGATAGTCAACTATGGCTGAGATCTTATCTGGGTCAGTCCTGATTCCTCCTTTCCCGACTATAAAACCCAAGTATTTAGTCTCCTTAATGCAAAACTTACTCTTCTCAACGCTGATAGTGAGGCCAGCTTTCCTCAAACAATCCGCTACGCGGGATAGCAATGTGAGATGAGAGTCTAAGTCTGATCAATAAAGCAATAAATCGTCCAAGTAGACGAGAACATTTTCATGAAGATCGAAAGGAATGACTTCATCCATGAGGCCGCACATAGTTTGTGGAGCATTGCAAAGGCCGAATGGCATCACGGTGTACTGATAGAGAAGATGACCAGGTACTGTAAACGCGGTCTTCTCTCTGGAATCAGCGTCTAGTGGGATCTGCCAGAATGCGTCTTTCAGGTCCAGGCTTGTAAAGTGGTTTGCCGGACGAAGTCGACTGAGAAGCGCGTCTATCTGCGGTAGCGGATAGGCGTCCTTCTTCGTAACGGAGTTGACTTTCCTAGCGTCAAAACAAAGCCGAACCTTTCCAGGCTTCCGCACTAGTACAACTGGAGAGCTCCAAGGACTCTGGCTCTTCTCTATCACACCCAATGATAGCATTCGTCGCAATTCCGCATCCATCAAACTCTGTACTGCCGGTGAAATCGGATAAAACCTCTATTTTATCGGAGTCGCGTCATTCGTTTCAATCCTGTGACTGACAAGAGATGTTTGTCCTAAGCCTAAGGAGGCGAAGGACGGGAAAAGCTGTTTAGTAGCTTCTAAACGCTGTCGATCTATACCGGAAAGAGCATGGCAGTCGGTGTCAGGAGTAGCTAGTAAACTTGGTGTCACTTCTGCAACTATACTAGGACATTTGGAGCCAACCCAAATAGACGCCAGAAGCCTATTCCTAGATATAGTGCCTGTGTGAGCCCAGGAACCACGTAAAATCGCACGTTTTTGGTCTTACCACGGAAAGTGATGTCCAAGTTCACATGACCATGCACGGTCATCATGGCACCATTCGCTACTTGTACCTGTGTCCGATACCTCTTCCACTCAACCTCTGCTTCCGTGAGCTTCTCTAGAGCTCCCTGGCCTAGAATACTGACAGTGGCACCACTATCAAATAATCCCGAGTAGTCTTACTTCGTCATACGGTCGAATGTCGTCTGGCATCGACACGGAAATCTGTGCTAGTTTGTTTCTTTCCAGTCTCATCCGTCGACAGTATTCCCGCCAACGAACGGTAGATCTTTTCTTTCTTGGTCTAAAATCCAGGTCAGGATACATGATATCAGCTAATTCCGCCACTGAGGAGAAGATTCGGTCTCTTACTGCATTATAATTCTGCAGACGCGTATGATACGGCGTGAGCGGGTGTGAAACAGGCTCACGCCCACTCGTCATAACAGAGCTTGGTGGCCGTTTCAGTACAGAAATGCCAGGAGGCCGAACCTCCCGCTCAGTAACTTTGTCAGCTACAGGTGCTGTCGGTGTTATCGCGACATCGGAAATTAAATTCTCTTCCAAAGAAGTGTCTAATAGTGTCAGCTCCCCAGAAGTGAAAATGGGAGCTTGAAGATCTGCGGAGAAGTCTATCAGGTTCTCCGTCTATATCAGTGACATATTTGTAGTGTGGTTTGCTGATATCATCAGAGTCACTGAATGATATCAGTGGACAATTCAGCGATTCATCGTTAAAGTCTGCTAATGCAGCGGACCTTCCTCCTTGTTCAAGGCTTGAACTGGAGTGTTTATTGCAGTTTGTGCTTGTGCGTGTGACGTTGACAGTCGAGAAAAGGTGGTGGTATTCCCGAGCTAGGGTGCGTGCGGACTGTCGGTATGGCAGCCGGTCGGCATACATGCTGCAGTAATTCTCCGTGTAGGATATTGCTATATGCAGTACCATACGACCATAACAATGGCTTTCCACAACTTCAGAATTCTCCGCTCCAATGATTTTACTTGTAATATAGTCTCTCTTAGCTGACCTTATTCTTTTAGAATAGATGTTGCGAATAAGTTTATAATTAAACCAGTCATTTGCACTATTTGTTAATGTTGCCTTATCGTATCTTCTTCGTTTTTCTTCCTTTTTTCTTAATAAATCATTTGTGAACCAGTTGCCTCCGTTTTCCTTTACTTCCTTCTTTACTGTAAGCTCATTTACGATATTTTTTAATTTCTTTTCAAAAAGCTGTGCACTTACGTTTAGATCTTGTATTAAACAAGTATTTTTAACATTATATTCCACTAATCTTCTTGAAAATTTACCCTTATCATATTTTAAAAACTGAATAAACTTTTTATCATTCTCTTTATGTAAATTTATAGGAATTCTTATGAATAATGTCTCATGGTCACTAATTTTAGAATCCTTACACGTTCTGGCATTTACATAATTCATGTCGGTAATTGCATAGTCAATCAATGACTTTGTATTCTGTGTTATTCTAGTATACTCCGCCACAATTTGTTTAAACCCATTATCCAAAATTACACCCCTAAGCACTCTTGCATATGTTGTATCACTAGTAAAATCCAAATTAAAATCACCAACGATTATCACATTTCTACATAAATCAGATAATTCTTCACACCATTCTGTAAAATAGTCACAAAATTGTCGCACTGATGCACTTGGGGATCGATATATTATCACAAATATAAAGCGATCTTTTCCAAACCAACATCTTATAACTAACCACCAAACATTTTTTGTAATCGCTATCATAGATAATATTTCATATTGCCATTGTTTTTTAAGTATAAGACTACGAGGCCAGTTCTTCTCATATCAGAATCACATCTTACGACGTTATATCCTTCAATAGTTACCTCTTTATCCCCAATTTTATACGTTAAATGCGTTTCTTCTTCGTATTCACAATTATTTCTAATTCATCAAAATTGTTTAGTAGTCCTTGAATATTAAGATACACACCCTGTAATTCCTTTAATTGCTGATACTTTATTTCATCAACCTCTACTTTCCTTAAGCACACAGGA
The DNA here is from genome assembly GCA_963930735.1 of Dioctria linearis. Lineage (NCBI taxonomy): Eukaryota > Metazoa > Arthropoda > Insecta > Diptera > Asilidae > Dioctria > Dioctria linearis. The sequence goes on along the minus strand of OZ005744.1, from coordinate 104,779,547 downwards.
CACTTCCTACTTAATGAAACGTGGTTTATATCAAGTCCAAGATTAAGATTATTATGCGCTCTAATGCAATTAACACACTCCTCTTTAATTTCCTTACCACATTCTCTTGTCTCATGATTTTCTATACAACGTGGACATACAGAATTCCTTTTACACTCGCCGGCTTTATGTCCAAAACCTAGACACTTAAAACATCTCATTATATTGTATTCCTCATAAACAGCGCAATCATCCCAACCAATATTTACTTTTCCTAGATCCATTACCTTATAAAAGCTTTCAGCATCCAACTCAATCACTGCATTATAATACCAAAAACTTCTACCTCTTCTCGTCTCTTAGATTTCTTAAAAATTTTAATGTGAACTGAGTTCACTTTTCTTCAACACTTCATTTTGCAATCTCAACTTTTCCTCCAACGAATTTTGATCTAGCTCATCCCTAATTTCAATGAATAACTTTGGATTTCTTAATTGCGGAATTCGGATCTCGTAATTTTCACTCAACTTTTGTTGTACAACAGCTTTCACTTTATTTCTTTCCTGGGGCCAGATTCTTTAACACGGAGAATTTGGGAATTTGGGAGATGAGAATTTCGTTTTCTTAGAATCGTAATTCCTTAATTCTCCATTCCCAATTCACTAAAATGGTTGGAGCATTAGAGAAAACGTACGAAATGTGAAAAAGTACGAATCGCCTGGGACGATTAAGGGTATCAATTTTTGTTGTAGAGTGTTGGACTTTTCATATGTGAGGTACATCTGCCTATTACCTTCCACTGCCGAAATAAATTTAAATTTCTTTTTTGTTGGGGCAGTTTTTGAGGGATGTAGGAGGGTAGGTTTTCTCGAGTTTTTCCGGGATAACGAGAGAATGGAGAGAAGAAAGGAGAATGTATGTGGTATCATAAAAAATGGGAGCTCAGGGCGAACAAGATAGGTTTAGGAAATGTGGCGGGGAGAGTGCGGTGTAGAAATGGGGGCTGATTAACGGAAATTTAAAAAAAAAATAAAGACAATATCAGGAGCTGTAATAAGTCGCAGAGGTAAGCTCAGGATCTGTAAGCCCAATGAAAAAAAATAAGAATTCACTTTGGTAAATAGGTATGCATGGGTATTATAGGCCATATGTTATTTCGATTAACGATAATTTGCAGATTTGAGCGGCCTCGGCGGTAAATTTTGCTATCGCAATATTCACGATGTAACCGGCTAATGTATAATCTCGGGTACCCCGTAACAGTGAAATATATTTTCCTCCAGATATTCCATGAGTTGTTTAGTCTTAGCTTGGGGAAAAGCCTTTAGTAGTACAAATTTGATAAATTGGTCGACAACGACTAGGATGGTGATATTCCCGCGTTTATTTCTTGGAAGGGGTCCAATATAGTCAATATGCAATCTCTGCCATGGCCTTACTACCTCAATCTGGTTTCCCATTTTGGGCCTTAGCCTGCAATTTGGAACTTTGGTTTGTTTGCAGACATCGCATTGTAAGATATAGGCGCGGACTTGTTGGCGAATGCCTGGCCAGAAATAATATCTTCGCAGTCTGTCGAGTGTTTTATGGATTCCGCCATGAGCTGCAGTAGAACTCTCGTGTTCCCTACTAATTAAATCTTTGGTCAGCCCTTGAGGAATCCAGAGTTGACAACTGGGGATATCGGATAGATGTTTATCACCACCGCCTTCAATACGAATGAAAATGTGCAGTTCAGTGGCTTGCAAGTTAGGATACTGAGCTGGTGTAGCAGAGATTTTGTCTTTCCAACCTACGTAAGCAGAGTCAGAGAAATGTGCTGATTTTAGGTCTACCAGGTAATCTACCTTGCTCAGGTCAGAGATAGTCGCCTCTGCTGAATCAAGATACATTCGAGATAATGCATCCGGCACTACATTTTGACTTCTTTTTACGTGCTTAATCAGGAAGTCGAACGACTGTAGTTTTAAGCTCCATCGTGCAAGTGGCCCCGTAAGTTCTTTTTGAGTCATTAGCCATTTCAAACTCTGGTGGTCGGTGATGATTTTAAAGTGGAAGCCTTCGATGTATGCTCTAAACTTCTTTACGTACCGCAGAAAGCATTCTAGTTCAGTGATACTATAATTTCTCTGGGATGGATTCAACTTTTGGGACATAAATGCATTTGGCCTTTCGGAATCATCCTCCGACTTTTGAAATAAGACATTGACAACTCCCATAGTGCTGGCATCACATTTTATATAGAAGGGCTTCGTATAATCTGGATTAGCTAGCAGTGGGGCCGAACATAAGTGTTCTTTAAGTTGTTTAAAGGCTTCTTGAGTTCACTGAAACTTCGCACCCTTCTTCAGAAGCTCTGTGATCGGAGCAGCCCGAAAATTTTGGGATAAATCTCCTGTACCATCCAGCCATGCCAAGTAGTCTGCGTGGTTGCCGGACTGTTGATGGGCTAAGAAAATTTACAATCGCAGACACCTTTTCAGGATCTACCCTCAGACCTCCTTCACCTACCACATAGCCAAGGTATTTAATTTCTCGAAGAACGAACTTACTCTTCTCAACGTTTATTGTCAGTCCTGCCTGACGAAGCAGGGAAGCGACTTCCCTCCTCAGTAAGTCCAAATGTTCATCGAACGTAGTGGAAGTAATGAGTAAGTCATCTAAGTAGACGAATACTCGATCGTGGTATTGATGAGGTACTACCCGGTCCATAAGACGACACATAGTTTATGGGGCATTGCATAGACCAAACGGCATGACTTTAAATTGATATAAAGGCCTTCCAGGAACTGTGAATGCAGTCTTATCACGAGCGGACTCTGGGAGTGGTATCTGCCAGAATGCGTCTTTTAGAACTAAGCTTGAGATATATCTGGTTTCTCGGAGGCGACCTAAGAGTCCATCTATCAGTGGTAGTGGATACGCATCCTTTTTGGTAATAGAGTATACCTTGCGAGAATCTAAACATAGTCGCACCTTCCCATTAGATTTTTTCACGAGAACCACTGGAGAGCTCCAGGAGCTCTGACTCTCTTCGATAACGTCCATCGCTAACATTCGGACCAGTTCTTCATATAACAACTTTTGAACCGGTATCCCCGGATAGTGACGTTGCTTTATTGGTGGAGTATCTCCTACGTCGATGCTGTGTTCCAACAGTTTTGTACGGCCGAGGCCATGCTTCGAAAAGGATGGCAATTGATGCTTGAGTTCTTCCAGTTGGGCATTTTGCTCTAGTGTAAGGTTGTGTTGCGGAGGATGGATCTTCGTGGTTTTATCAATATCTAGGGAGTCTATTACAGCAGGGGTAATGCCAAAAGCATCATAGAAATCAATTCGTAAGTAAAGTTCCTGTTATAAGCTGGGCACTAAGTGAAAATGGATGGTTTCTGTTTTTTCAGCATAACGGACGGGCAACTTTATATGACCAATGATAGAATTCCGTGAGCCATCCGCTGTACGGACATATGAATGACTCTGATTGTAACTAAGATTATTCTTACGCAGAAATTCTAGAGAGTGCTTTTCCAATATGCTCACAGAAGCTCCACTGTCGAGCAGGCCAACTATGTTTTCTTCAGCTATTTTTACTGTGACGTATGGGCGATGGTCTTCTCCGCACGGGCTAAACAGGTCCCGCAGCTTGGCTTCAGCACGCCAGGACGTCCGCAACCGTAACAGAATATCCCAAGATGACCTTTTGAACAGTCTTGATATCTGTGGCCTAAGTCTCGGCAGTTCCAACATATATCAAGCGAAGCGCGGTTAGCAGTGTTTCTCCTTAGCACTGGGGTAAGCGCTGCTACTTGTGGGTCTATGTCATTATCAACGTAGTCTGACAAGGGTATTACCTCCTCTAGCTCCTCGATCTGAGCTCTATTTCGGAAAGTGCGAGCCATAGTCAGCTGACGAGGATCGTGTCCAGATCTAGCCCACAATTTTTCTGGCAGATAATTCTAACTTCTTCCGTTGATCTGAATATTGTCGTGGTAGTGGCACTCTGCAGAGCCGGGTCCATGTTTTCTCGGACAACTTCGAGTAGCTGTCTGTCAGGAAATGGTCTTCGAAGCCGACCGTTAAGTCGTTCTACGTCCAGCAGGCCTTGTCGTCTTGTTTCGATGGCCCTTCGCGTTTCTCTTTCTGAGACATAGCTCTCGAATCGCTCGAGTAGGGCTGTCTTCATACCCTGCCAACTCGTATCGGGATACTTCCGCTTGTAAACCCAGAACCAGCTTTCAGCCGTACCTGAGAGTAAATTAGGCAAAATGCCAATTAAACGATCCAGCGGATAGTTATCGTCCTTGGAAAGCATTTCTAGTCGGTAGACAAATTCGGTGACGTCAAGTCCCTCTGGGGACCCGTTAAAAGACACCTTCCATTTTGGTAGTCTTCGCTGCCAATGAGGAGAGGTTGAAGTTCTGGGCGGCCACTATACTGAAAATTGGCATTGGGTTGATTCCAGCTAGGGTTGCTTCCGCGATTTGGTTCAGTAGGGAAAGGAGTTGTTGATAAGGGTTCACTCTAATTGCCCATGCGCGGCGTCAGGGTTGTATAATTTAATGGATTCGTGGTTGCGCTAAAAAACTGATTAGGAGACCTTCCTAGATCGCCACCTGTATTCTCGATTATCGACAGAGATGGAAGTGTCAAACTTTTAGGAAACTGAATACGTCGACGTACTGCACCTGTTCCAACATTCGCGGCCTCAGCTTCCTCAACATTTGTCTCAAAACTAGATGGTGCCGGAGTGCTAGTTGCTCCTGCAGGGGCTTGAGGCTGTTGGTTCTCAGAGGCTTCCCTACGAGGAGGAATCTTAATTTTCATGAATTCCTTAATAAGTTCAGTGGCCTCTTGGGAATGATCTGTTGATGAGCTAGCTAAGCGTATAGCACGCCCACTTAGGTCACTCAATCGACATCTCACGCGTTGATAGTCGTCATGAGTTTCGACTTTATTCTCTTTAATTAGCCGAGTTAGCAAGTCGAGCTTTTCTTTACAAATCTCAAGCTAACTTCCCGCCTCGGAAGGATCATGCATAACCGTGGGTGTTCTACCAGGAAACGATGCCTCTAAATCCAATAATTCTCTAAGTTTGATAGAGGCTTCGGGATCAGTTATATCTAGGCCCCTGACCTTATACTCCACATTGCGTTCGTCTTCTTATAGGAATTTGGGATCCATTATTAGTAAATGCGAAAGAGAAACGAGTTACGGATATAAAGATATATATTACAATATGAGGTGAATATGAGATATTTAGGCTACCAAGGAATGCAGTTGAAGATGATGGAGAGAGAAAAAAAATATATATATATATGTGTATACTAAAATAAAACCAGTTGAAGTAAGATAAAATACAATAATGTATTCGTTGTTTTCGACTGTATTAAGATTGTCTAATCTTGTTACCATACAGATACGAGGAGACTATAACTATACCGAATAACCAATAAAGACTAAAGATATAATATATAAAAAAAAGGAGAATATAATGTTTAGAACGCCAGCAGAGTAAGCTTCGGCTTAACTACTGGTAGGAAAAGAGATATATTAGTGCGTTGAACGAAAGGCAAAGAAAAAAAATCAAAACAATCAAATAACTTAGAGGAAAAAAAATTAAATTCCAATAGAAATGCGCATATAAGTACAGTTAATTAGAGATAAAAACGTACCAGGATATTGTAAAATAATAGATTTATGACTGCAGGTTCTGAGCCAATAAAATAGATGTCCTGGCTCTTCAGCTTCCAACAAATCGTGTACTGGTATATTTATATGTATATAAGGAAAATTCTATAAACTAAAAAAAAAAATTTTTTGGTTAATATTTGGTTAATATTTCTTCGTTTGGTGACCGGCTCATTTAGTTCAGGTTTTAAGGGTTTGATGGGACAGTGGCGAGTGGTCCAAGGTTTCTCCTATGTAAGAAAAAAGATTCTATAATCGCTATCATCTGCACCAGCGAGGCTAATAGAGAATACTAATCTGATCATTCTAACAGCCCGCCATGCGGAATATGCGATTGGATAATTTTTCCCAGAAATAATTATTTAACAAACGACAACACATATCAAGCCTCAAGCAGGGAAACCCTCAACTACTTGACGGCAATGATGTCGACAATCAAAACAAATAAAAACGAAAAGGTGTATCAGTGAAAAATAAGAATAGGCTTCTCTATCGAGGTTTTTACAAAATCACTAAGAGTCGCTAATACCAATCGAACCTAAGGGCGAAACCTGCAGTGAGGAATATCCGAACCACTTAGCGAAAGCATTTACACGAGCACTTAAGAATGCAAAAGTGTTAAAGAAGCCAGAGTTAATCTATAAACGAACAAACCTAATAGATTGACGCTGCGATTATAGCGCAACCATATTCAGTTGATATCTTAACTCGTAAAAATAAACAGCAACAAAAAAAAACATTCGTTTGTAAGCTGCAGAAAATTATGCTTGAGCTTGGGCGCCAT